>CARXXK010000002.1:9810009-9868185 GCA_949089665.1 Macrosiphum euphorbiae | reverse complement strand
ACAGCATGTCGTCTGGCCGATCGTCTTGGACTAACAAAAAATGCCGCTCTTACTCGGTCTACATTTTCAGGAATTCGAACTGAATGGGGAGTACCAGGTGGCTTTTTTTTCATCACTGATCCAGTTCTTCTAAACCCTGCAACCCATCGGTGTACAGTATTTCTATCAGGCACTGCACCTCGACGACCAATTCCAAAATTTCGACGAAAAAGACGTTGAACTTTGACTACGGAATCATTGTTTCTAAAATACTGCTCTACAACGAACACACGATGCTCTACGTTCCAACGCTCCATAGCGACTGAAACGGCATTGGCTGGGCCGTCTACCAACATTCGTTCGAGGTCAATAAACCCTCCCGTTACCGTGTACTAGTGGTTCAAAAACTATGCGGTTTCTACGCTCCACCCTGTATATAGGGCTCGGATGTTGTTGCATTTGCAACTTTTTTTCTATTGTTCGGATTCGTTGCTAAGTAGGTTATAAATTTGTTTCAAACGAGTACCAATTAATATATAAAAAATTTAAGTGCAACTTTTTGCAATTTTAGATATTTTTTCAATTTTATTGCAATTTTGTTGATTGTCGTCATTTTCAATACAATTTTATGTATTTTTTTGTGTTTTCACTTTTTTTGTTAGATTATACAGGTTTAATCTATGGTTATGTCGGGCTTATTTGACCGTCGTCGTCGGCGGTAACTTAAAAAAAAAAATAAAAATAGTTTAAATAAAAAGTTTTAAATTTTGATAAAATTATTTATAGGTTTCTGAAAAAAATAAGAAGACCGGACAATTTACCAGATTTTTAATGACAACTAACGAGAATTTGAATTTGAATCTTTTTTATTATCTACTCGTTTAAAACCTACCTAATAAAACTTTTTAATATTACTTAATAAAATGACTTAACCCATTTCATAAAATAATTTTTTAATATATTTTTTTTAATTTTTTTGGTACAAAATATTTTTTTATTGCAATTTTTAAGTGCAATTTTGGGTTTTTTTCACAGCAATAATGCAATCAATTTTATAACATTTTTAGTGCAACAACATCCGAGCCCTAGTAATATATATATAATGAAAATATTTATTTAATTTAATTTATACAATGGTGACCCGGGTGCACACTTTGGGAAAAGCTGATTCAAACATTAAAAATAAAATGTATCCAGGAAAATTGTCCACTAATATTAAACAAAAATAATACTACTGACAATGTTCAATATTCTTTTAGATAACATCAACATATGACAAATGGCAACCGATATAAACCATGGATGTTTCCATACCTCAAACCCAAGGTTACAAGAATATAGAGCAAAGATCAACACCATTTTTAAACTCACTTTAACACAGACATCTTCTTTTCCTTTTACGATTGTTACATGCAATGGTGGCAAAATATCAGTCTTATGATGCTCAACAGTAGCTCTCATCGAATTTTTGAATAATTCAAATAGAATATGATACAAATGTGATGGCACATAAACAATTTTTATTGGCTCATCATCAGCATCTATAAAATTAAATACAATAAAATATTTGGGAGCATCGATATTATATGCATGATTAAACTTACCAATACTTTTACAGATTTCTAATTCGGGCGAGGTCAAATAATATTGGTCACACAAAAATCTAGCATTCTCGTATGCATCTTTCACAACGCTTATCACATCACAATAAGGATCAATACAACCGATATGTTGATGATGGTTATTGTTGTTTATATGGTCACCAAATAATAATGCTTAAAAACAAAAAACAAATAAATTAAATGTTAAGAAAAAAAATATTTTAAACACCTTCTTTAAACTTACTATGCTGGTTAATAAGCATACGAATACCAATTCGAGACATATAAAAACGATCAAGAAAATATTGAATGCTGTTTTCAGTATGCAAATCGATTTCATGTGAATCTTTCAGCTCTAAAACCCCTTGTGCCATTGTTTGGACAACATCTGAATGACGATTACGAATTTTTACTAATATTTGACAAAATCTAAAACATTATTTCAAAAAAACAACTATTAGTTTTATAATAAACAATAAACATTGAAGTATTAAGAGGACGCTACACCCGCATGTGTTGTCTCCGTCTTACAAATGTACAACATAGCAAAAACTGTTTTGCGCGGGAAAGAACCGAGAAGGCTACAGTCATAACTAAGAAACAACATTTTCACCACACAAAAAGGAGAACTTTGGCGGTGCAACGTCGTTTTATTTTTTGATATCATTATATGAAAAAGTTTTTAAGTTTGAAAAACACAAACAATAATGGTTTTTGAAACAGTAAGAACTTTTTTCAATAAATGATATCAAAAAATAAAAACGATGTTGCACAGCCAAAGTTCTCATTTTGGGTGGTGAAAATTTAGTTTCTTAGTTATGACTGTAGCCTTCTCGGTTCTTTCCCGCGCAAAAGAGTTTTGCTATGTTGTACATTTGAAGACGGAGACAACACATGCGGGTGTAGCGTCCTCTTAAGTACCTATATGAGTAATTTTAAATTAAACTTCTAGTAGATACAGAATGAACATTTTTTTCTGTCAAAGTGTTTTCTATCACATTTATTATTATTAAAAATTATAACTATAAATTTATAAATATTTTAAAGTAAGAAGATATTTAAATCACTTATAATTTATAAATTCATGAATATAATTGCAATGGTTAGGTTAGGTTAGGCCAAAATATTTAAATAATTAACACCAAATTATACATTTATAACTAAAGTACATTTATTGGTTTGAAATTAAATCATGTTATTATGTTATTATTATTTAAAACGAGTAGAAAAATATGTTATATAAAAGTATACGAGCATAATTCTCAAATTTGCATAAAATATTTAAATCCATCTAGTTTATTTTGTATAATTTGGCTTTCATTGTATTATATTACATACTAAAAATGTAGAGTAGGTATTTATATTTAATTTTAATAATATTAATATTTTTCAGGGTTGAATTTTATACTTACTTATTTAAAGTTTGTTCAGTACATCCATCATCAACTTCAAATTCAATCATTTCATTGAAAGATTGAGCGTACCAGTTGTTCACTAAATTCACAGATGGCATTTTCAACAAATTATCTGGTAGCAAGTGAATTTCTTTCATAATATTTGCCAAACGAACGGGAAGTTCTTTCTTTAAAAACTGATATGATTTTTGTTCATTTGCCTTTAAACCTGTATTGATACATATTAATAATAAAAATAATAATATGTAAATATTTAAAAGAACATAAATATTTAATATACACAAGATTTAATCTCAAATAAATCAATACCTACAATAATACAATTATTAGTCAAAATCCATAATTATTAACCTATTTTTTAAACATTTTATGGATAAAGTACCTACCCGAGTACCTACCTATATTTTGTAATAATAATTCTAATATTGTTTGAATAATTATAGTTTTTCTTAGGAGGATTATTGTTGTCTTTTTCAGGCCTTTTGCTCTTATTTGATAAGTATAATATAATAATAAATAAGTATGCTTATAATGTAATTAATTCATAAACAATTATTCAACATTATTAACAGGATATAGCCATATAGGTAGGTATTTAAATGTTATATTATATAGATTTCTAATTGTACTTAAGTTAAAAAGGTATGTATAGGTATGTAAGGTATAAAGATCCCCACACACTGCAGCGGTGGTGGTAAATTGCTGTAGGACACATTTCACTACTCACTGCAGCGGTAAAGCCAATGGCAATACAATAGAATTTAAGGCACTGATCGAAATGTGCAATCTACGGGTTACTTACGATTGAACTAATGTCACTGAAATATGCAATCTACCCAGGGCCGGATTTAGGGGGGGGGGGGGGGGCCCAAGGGGCCCCGGGCCCCGGGCCTCCACAAATTGAGGGCCCCCACTAAATGTTTTTTTTTTACATCCAAGTATAAAACACAATATAACATTTTCAAAACGGATTTAAATCACAACATGAATAAAAATATTCAATCATTGATATTGTCATAAATTTATAAATAAATGTTATTATTAATATTATATTGTAGACTTGTAGATATTTTAATTAAAAACAGTTATAAATAAACACATATTATAACTTGTATAGCAAGCCGTCCGCTGTGGACTGTTATAAATAAATGCGTGCTGAATAAGTTCTAAATAAAAACATGCGATAACGTAGACTGTAGAGAAAGATGTAATTATTTATGATATTGATGCGGTAGACCGTAGACGATAGGAAAAATAGATGGTACACTCAGTTTTCACGCTTCAACCATAAAGTATATTTTGATCGTGATATTTATCCAGGTTAGTACAATGTATTTTTTATTAAATTAAATTTAGTAATTCGACGATTTTCAACCAAGGGGGCTGCTGTCTGTGTAAAAAAGTGGCATTTAGACCAAAAATCTAGACAAAACTGTAGTAATTTGGTTTGACAGATTTCAATTTTGAAAACGGATTAACATTGATTAACGAGATAACCTACTAGGTTTTTATCGTGGTGATTTTTAATATTCCGAAAATTGTTAGTGTCACGATTAAAAATATAAATAAAAAATATCATTTTTTATATTTATTGATAGCACAGCTGGAAAAATAGATTTTCAAAATCACCTCGATAAAAACCTAGTTATAATTTAATAATCTATAATATAATAGTTTAATAACAACTTGTTCCTGCACGTACGATAGTAGTTAAGAGCCGTCACTGTAGGTAGAAAAAAATAGATCGTAAAAACATGTTTTCGTAGTTCCAATAGTACTCAGGCCTCGTAAGTCGTAGAAACATAGTTTTTATACCAAATTAAACACGAGAAGTTTATCTAAAAACTGTTGGAATATATTTTTTAAATTTGTTTTCAAATTTTATTTGTGTTTTCAAATTTGTAAAAAAATTAAGTGTCCGTCGAATATAACTGACTGTCCGACCGGGCGATATTATATTATGCGGGCCTACAATTCCACAAAATATAAGATTGATATTTTATGATATGTGAATATGTGATTATAATTAATATTTATAAATTATAATGATTGGAATAATGGGTTAACGGAAAACTGGTACAGTCTTTTTAAACGCGGAATAAGATAAGATACCATAAGATACCATAATTAATATCTATTAATCAATAATGTCATGAACTATAATATACAGCAAGTTCTCACCAGTACATTAATCGCAATAGTGGATTGAGTGTGTTCTATTTTTCACAAAAATTATTATTATTTTATTATTTAAAAAACAGGTCACTAGTTGTTGAAAAATTTGCGGCAACGAAATCTCGCAAAGTTATCATATAAATATATTATGATAACCATTATTATTTAAGTTCTATATATAATATTATGACGATTGACAGTGCATACCTATTATAATCTAATAAATGTATTTACTTATTTACTATCTTTATTATTTCATCACAACAAATCATTGTTTTTTCATAACCAAAATTCTGGTTATTAAATATATTATGTACTTAATCGAAAAAAATATCTACTTCTAAAGGTGGGCCCAGGGCCCCCACATTCCTAAATCTGGCCCTGAATCTACCAATATTCTATCTGAATTTACTTTTTAATAATTATCAATAATTTTAAGTTCTCCGCTAGATACATAATTATTTTTCGTTTTTAATCACCAGACAATATTTTTTTTTTTTAAACATGCACATACTTGCATAGTTTTACATTTAAGAATAAATAAATTATAAAAAGCTAAAACAAGAATAGTATTAGTTCAAAAAATATAATTTTATCCAATCTCAATTGAACAACCTCAACAATAATTGCTGTTAAACTTACGTACATTTATAAGGAAATATTACTAAGACAACTATTATACATTTTTTATTTATTGTTAAAAATAATTAGTAGATAATTATATATTATTGGTACCCAAAATTTATATTAATAATTTGATTAAAAAAAACTAATAATAAAAAGTAAAAAATCATTACTTAGAGAAATTATTTTACTCTGTGAAAGCTGCATTTTATGCTTTTGGTAAATATTGCGGTAAATATGCAATACGTCATTATGTTATAAATAAAATGCCTAGTATATAATTTCTAGGTCAGTAATAAAATTCATTACAATCGACCTTCAAATGATTATAATTGCAATACATTTATCAGTAGTATACCTTGTAGGTACAAAGCTATAATAATAAAACAATCCTTGAAATTTTAAAATGAAAGGAATACCCAACTTAATTTATATAAATTTATGAAAAAGTAAAATCTGTATTTATTATACATGGGCACATATAGAATATTTACATTAGGAATTTGTACAATAAAATTGTTTGGACGTAACCTTTGAATCAAAAAAATGATACAATCTCTGATAATGTTTGTTATCAAATGGTTGCTGTTAAATTATAAACTGAATAGAAAATAGACTATAGGCAGATGCCTGTACAATGAGGATTATGAGTGACAAATATTAATAATTTTACATCAATAGACACACATATAATACCATTGTTAACTATTGTGAATGCTATGAAAGAATATAATGGTATCGGCATAATAATTGTAAATAACTCACCAAAGTCAATGAACTGTTTAATGGATAACGATGATGGATTGAACTGCGAGTAGAAATCGACCATTTTCTCCAGATTTTTGGCCAGTCTATAACCAATCAGCCTCATTTTGGGTAAACGTTTTCGGTCGGCAAAATGGGAGTGTTGTATGGGCACTGAACAGTGCAGAAACTGTGAGTTATTTTCCGAGATGAAAAAAAAACAAGCGAATCAATTAAAATTAATTACGTAGGTACATCGGTTGTAAAATAACAGATTAAACTTTAAAAAAAGGATTAAACTCTATCGAAACAACTACCAGCAGGTTACAGGTAGCGAATGAAATTAATTATTTATCAACAATAATGATAACGTTAATTATTGATGCATTTATTATAATAAATATATACTATGCGTGTGTACTGTATACTCTATGAATGCATGTATTATATTATTATAATATATTTATATTGTATTATAAATATTATTTTATTTATGGTAGGAAGATAAGACTATAAGAGATAAGTGGATAGAAATTATGACCGAGAGCGGTGAGCGAGGACAAAAAAGTTATCGTTAGTGGCGCCATCTATGAAGTCACTTGACTGAAACTGGGGCAAATTCGATTGTTTTAACTCGACAATCTATATTATTCCACAGTGTGAACTAAAAACGTCATTCGTAAGTCGTAAAATTTTAAATTTTAAAGGCTGGTTATTAAAAAATAATAATAATTAATAGGTGTATAACGCTCTTGTTTATTTTTTAACATAGAGGCCTTAGATAATATCGAATGATTAGTGAGAAACTTTGCTTTAAAAAAATCATCTGATAATAATAATTATCTCGAATTGCGTTTAATGATTTCAACTTATAATAAAACAATTAATTATTACAACTATAGTCTGTATAGCACCAGCGTATAATGTATAATACAGCGAATAACGTTGCGATCGGAACGATTAGCCAAAATGTTTTTAATGAAAATAAAACATTATAATTTGTTACATAGCCATAATATAGCATAATATAGGTACTATTATGATATAGTTATACCTATACTGTCCGCGCATCGGACATACCTAAAATGTTTGCTGTGCCGATATTGGGCATTTTATAGCAATGCTTTCGGCCGATATAGAAAATTAAAATACTCGTTTCCCATAAAAGATTGGCCATAGATTAACGCATTAGGAAAAAAAATTAAACTAAAATATACATTTTAGAAAATAAATGAGTTTGTAAATTTAGTTCAAAAGAAAATAAAACTATTAAAGCAATATTATAATAATATTATGTTATCTCTAATAACTACCTATTTAAAATTTATAATATCAATATTAATTGTTCGGTACCCATACGACTATAAAAATAATCGGTTTTGGAAATAAGCTACTTAATAACGCAATAAACCAATTTAAACTAAAGTGTTTTTAATAAATAATAACACTGCTCAATTGTTAATTACTTTGTGAATACATTTAAATATATTATGTTGATTGGCGATTGTTCATTTTTATATTTCTCAAATGTGTTTTAAAACCACTTTAAAAATGGACGAGTTTGAGATGTTATTATGTCCTATTAAAATTGAAATATTGAAGACTATAACACCGACAAACACGATCGCGGATCGAATTCTCCTCTTTCGATTCGTTAACGCCGTTTCACTACTATTTCGGCCATAAGCCCATAGCCTAACCGTGACGGAAACATTATACGCGACAAAGGTCTCTTTCTCTCTCTAGTCTCACTCTCTCTCTCTCTAGTCTCACTCTCTCTCTCTAGTCTCTCTCTCTCTCTCTCTCTCTCTCTCTCTCTCTCTCTCTCTCTTTCGGTCATTCACTCTCTTTGTGTGTACTCATCGCGTACTTATATAGCTATAATCATGACAATATATATATGTAGTTGTAGATAATGGGTAGGTACCATACATAGCGTGCATGAACTGCAGTGTTGTACACTGTCGAGAATTCGAACACAAGCAGTTTTTGTTTATACTTTGTAGTAGTGCAATTAAATATTTTAAAATACTCTATAGAATATAATATGTATAAGGTACGAAACTGTCTGACATAATAATTAGGTGCAAGCCATACAATGACACGTTTAGAGTTGACACTAAAAAAATACTCTTACTAAAGTACTATCTACATAGTTTATTTAAAAAATATTACTATTTAAAAAATACCTATAAGGTTAGGTTATGTGTTCAACAGTAGGTAGCTACTTTATATTTGACTGGACATTATAGATTGCGATATTCGTACAATTTTAAAATGAAATCGAAATTAGGTACATGCTTCAATGCTTGTATAATATATTAATATTTAAGGCGGCTATTCGTCTTACTGTATTGAAATAAAATTATATATTATTATATTATGTATCATGTATAGGTACTCACCGATAGGTAGTCACGTAATCACCGTCCGGTAATCATATTATAGCACATTAATACGTCAATTGGTAGCGTTGTAGCGAAAACGATGCATACGATTATAGCCTATTATAGGTGATATTATCACATACCCATATAAATATATGATTATTTATTACAATTACGTTAGCGCCTTCCACAACCACGAAAAATACACAAACGTTAATATAATATGTGGATCGATATAATTTTGATAATGTGATCGAATTAGAAAGATTTATGGAGGCCAGAGCTACATCAGTCGTATATGGCTGGTAAATTGTACATCATAATATATCACACGGCCTCGACAACAGTATTGTAAATATTATTTTGTACAAACTACATGACGTACTATGTCCCGCTCGCAGTATGTGTTTGCCGTTAGTATTTTTACCACGGCCGTGGTTTCCGGCGCAAGTATAACTTGGTGGCGGTAGTCGGTAGGCTGGCGGATATATTATTATTATTCGTAGTAGTAGTAATATTATTATTATTATTGTTATCAATATCCATATATAATATGTTATTATAATTAGTATCAATATTATTATTATTATTAATACATTATATTATTACGTACGTCACAATTCACAATTATTATATAATATGTTTTTAATTTAATTTTTTTAAAGTTTCTTACGTTTAGTATGAAAATGCAACCGATATAATGTAAGTACCTACCTTATATCTAATAACAACAAAAACAGCAAAAATTATAATTATATTATATTCAGAAGCGAGGGCGGGGGGGGGGGGGGTGATCAAGTGGATCAATACCCATAGGCTGTATATAATATGCAAAAGTTTTCGGAGCCCTAACTTAAAACCTCTAACTTTAAAGGCGGGGCTACTCCGCTACTGGATAACATCATACCCCTCCCCCCCACAAGACAAAAACCTAAATACGCCACTGATTATATTATTATATTATGTTGTTCAGTGACGTCATAGAACATAAAATATGTTCTATGGTGATGACTGACGAGGTACTTCCTTAACTTAGTGCCTGCTTAGTGCTTGGACATAATTTCAAGAAACGTATCACTTAAAGTATTGAGATTGCCGATAGGTAGGTATAATAAGATAGATGATACGGATAAACGAAAGGCAATAAATTGTGTACTTGTAACATGAAATAATATAAGAAAATTGAGCTGGAATTTAGCAATATATACACAATTTTTTTTATTTCGAGTAAGATGCCTATCCTCGTTTAATGAGCAAAAAGGACTACAGCAGATACCGTAGGGCGGGCGAACGACGAGTTTTCGTCCGCCGCGCAGTCTTGGTCACTCATTGAACAAATGGAGTATCCAGCGGGTAAACGTGGTAGGCCCGAAGTACTCAGATTTTGAACTCCCATAATATACCAAAAATATGTATTTTTAAATTAAAAACAAGAAATTGTATATTTATTTTTTGTATTAACACACTTACACACCGAACATTGAAATCTAAATGTCAAGCGCTTCTAGGGAAAATAACCGTGAACCGTCAACATCCATGATCCATATTATTATATTATGACTAAAATTAAAAAATATAATGTAAAATATATTAATTATTACAATACATATTATAATAGACACATTTTTTTATTAAATTTCCCGTCAATGTTATGAATTATGATTCTCTGTACATTTTAAAAGTACCTATGTACCTATGCAAATTAAAAATTCCTTTAAAAATAAATGTGTATATTGTACACATTTTTCTTATAACCGGGTCTGTCCTGAATTTTATCCTGGACAAGCCTCTGCGGATTGAATACGGTATACTTAAAAAAAATGGGCATACATTTGGGTTGCCATATTATATTAAATATTTTACTTAAAAATAAGTGGGAGAAACATTTTTTGTATAATTACTATAGAAAAAATCTTACCATTACTCCAAGGCCTACCAACAGTTTTAACACTAGTGCCGGGAAAAACTAAAAATAATTAGGGAAAACAGAGAATTTTTACGAAAAATCAGTTTTCGACAAAATCGAATCGGTGTAAATTTATAAAATATGAACGTAGATACTTGAAATTTTTACTGAATATTTATACTAGCACTTACTATACACCATGACATTTTCAAGGCTCCTAATATATTGTTCCAATAATATTTGAAAAATATTAAAAATCCAGTCACTTTTTTTTTATAAGCATATAAAATTCAATGTTAACAAAACACGTAAAATCACAAAAATTTGCAAATTATTTTGATTTATAAATTCATAAAACTTTTTATTTTTTAATCGAAGATTTGAAAATTTAATAGGTACAAGATTTTTATACGTTTTTCTACCTTAAACAGCAGAAAAATCTCTACCTGAAAGTTAAATTACATTTTTATGAGCGTTTAATTGTTCATTCTTTTACAACATTGGATAAATTCACTCGATTTCTCATGTATAGTGATTTTCTTATTTTGTTGTAATTCAAAAACGAATAACTGTAGGTACATGATACATCCATTACCGTGATCCACTTGTAACCTACTGTACAGCAGAGCAAAACCCACTTGCTCACCTTTTTTTAAATTTATACATGATACGATTTTTTTACAAGTAAAATAGGCTTAAAAGGTAATAGATTCCTCACAAGTTTTTTTTTACTTTAAAAAAAAAATAATTAAAAAAAGGTGGGTAAGTGGGTGTCGCTCTGCTGTACAGTAGGTTACAAGTGGGTCACTGTATAATGGATGGTATTACATTTGAATTCAATGATATTATATCATTGTATAAGAAAAACGATTCTGAGCGGAGACGGTATGTCCTTCTAGGTATAAGACATATTATATACTTATCTATGGTATTAAAACAAATTTACCTATAATGAATTCCAAATTAATCATATCACAATATCCATTAGGTACTTATAACGCGTTATACACCACAACAAACCCTGATACTATCATAGATATATAGTAGTATACTTAAGAAGTTTCAAGTACCCACGAATGATATTATACAATCACAACAAAATAACTAAAATAGTTATTCTAGGTTTTTTATTATGTAATTTCGTCCAAATTTGAATTTAAAATGTCTGTAAAAAATAACTGTGCTCATATATTTTTTGGTTACAGTATGAACTATTTAAAAGAACCTTTGTTTTAAATTTAAAATCCTTAGCTATAAAAACTGAACATTTTATAATTTATTAATTACAATGATTGATAATTTTCGAGATTTTGATAAATTTTGTCAAAATTCGATCTTTAAATGATTATAAAAAAAATTGTGCCTATGTATTTTTAATATTTTTCAATCGCTATTGTAACAATACATCAGGAGCCTTGTATTAAATTTTTAATCTTTTTGGCAAAACAGATAAAACTTTATTGATATTTATAGAAAAAAAAAACTAAAAAAATTGAAAACTGAAAATGTCCGTAAACAGCTCAAAAAGAGTCAAAATATTTTCAAAATTGTACAGTGTTTAGTAAATGATAATATGAACATTCAGTGAAATTTTCATGTATCTACAATTATTCGTTTTTGAATTACTACAAAATAAGGAAATCGCTACTTGAGAAATCGAGTGAATATCCAATGTTTAAAAATTTGAATTTCAAACGCTCATAAAACTTTAATTTGACTTTCCGGCAAAGATTTTTTTATTGATAAAGGTAGACAAACTTATGAGTAATCTTGTATTACATTTTCAAATCTTAGATTTAAAAAGTAAAATTTTTACGAATTCTTAACTCAAAATAATTTGATAACTTTCGTGATTTTTCCATATTTTGTCTATTTTTGAACTTTAAATGCTTATAAAAAAAAAATTGTGACTAAGGATTTTTAATATTTATTATCTGCCTTTGAAACAATATGCTAGGAGCCTTCTATTAAATTTTCAAGCTTTCGAAGCCAACAAATAAAATTGTATTGATATTTTTAGAATAAAAGCTAAAAATAAATGGATAATGAAAATGTCCCTAAACAGTTCAAAACAAATCATAATATTTTAAAAATTTTATCGTGTATAGAAAATGCATATATAAACAACCAGTGAAAATTGCATGTATATACGTTCATTTGTTTTAGAGTTACACCAAAAACCAAAATTGATTATTTGGAAAACAGATTTTGCGTAAAAATTCCCGTTATTCCTTAATTTTTATGTGTTTAATCCCGGCGCTTGTGAAAACTATTGGGAATTTTAGAATTTGACCTCCCGAATGCACCAACTAGATTCACTTTCCAATCGAACAAGATACTGAAGTTGAAAATCGAAGCATTATTTCGACTACTTATCGTGTACACAGACACTAAAATAAAAAAAAAACACACTTCATTGTAAAATCAATACATTCATCGTTCCACTCACAATCTAAAAGTGTATAGGTAGTCTAACCATATATATAAGTATTACCTACTCTTTATGTGAGCGATTCGAATTTTTACGAAATTAGATATTCAAACTTATACCTATGCATACATTTTTTTATAAGCGATTTAAAATTATATGTTGGCCGTTGGGTGATTAATAATTTCTTATTATTCAAGGCCTCAGTGTAGTGTAAAATTTTTTTTTAGTTATATGTTACACTCTAACAGGGGCAGATCTTCAATATTTTGATGGGGAGGGGGGGCGCATATAAATTGGATAATTTAAATTTTTTATCCATACATACTATCATTTTTAAACAACATAGTTTATAATTAATAATAATTAATAGTTGGTATTATTATTTTAGATTCTGAGTGAAACGATGAATGTATTGATTTTACAATGATGTGTGTTTTTTTTTTTTTTTTATTTCATTTTACAAAATATTATATTTTTATATTTTTAAATTACAGAATTACATTCACTACTGTAGCATAACAACAAATATAAATATTTGATTGCTGTTTTCGGTAACATATACTAGTTAACTTGTCTGTCGATTAATATATGGGGTAATAAGAATATTCTTTTTTTTTAGGTCTAAAATATTGGTTATTTGTAATTACTATTTTAGCTAACCTATGTGGCTATGTGGTATATAATATTATCTATAAGTTACAACCGTGAGATAACATAAATATATAAATAAAGTACCTAGTTGATAGATACACAAGTGGCGTCCGCAGGGGGCTAACAGGCTGGGGGCCCCCCATTGCCAGTATTATTATTACTTAAAAAAAATATTTATCAAGTTTCAATTGTCAACTATAAAGTAAATTTCATATTTGTCTTACCAGAATGAATTCATTTTTGAAAAAACAATGTATTTGCATACCTACCTATTTTAAAAGTATGAACTACTTTTATAAAAGACCTTGTATTAAATTGTCTAGTCTTAGCTTATACAAATTTAATATTTTTTAAGTTTTGAACTACAAATTAACTGTCATTTTGACAAAATTTGAACTTTAAATGCTTGTAAAAAATAACCATGATGCCTATGTCTCGTTAATATTTTAGCTATAATAAAAACATAGGTATTTCATTTTTAAGGTTTTTGACCGGATAAATAATTTTTTATTGACATTTATAAAAAAAAAAAATTTTTAATGAATCAAATACATTAAATTCAAGTAAGGACGGTATAACCAAGCTGGTTACCAGACAATTTTAATAAATTTTCATTCTTTTTTCTCCAATTATTTTAAAAAACACTGATCATTTTCAATTTCGACCTCCTAAAAGTACCAACTATAGATCCAATTTGCTTCCAAAAACATACATCAGGCAGGCATCGAACCTTAGGTATGATCAGAGCATTTTTTCTACCAGAAAAGTTACAAACATTTTAAAATACCTAAAATAAACGTCTGAAATTATTAGACTGGACAAAATAAAAATAAAATTGTAACTAATTTTCCGCCCATTGAAAAATCCTGCATACGCCATTGAGATACACTGTTGTAAAATGTTGAAATTTACGCTATTTCGTATATAGCATAGATATCTATGTATTTATTAAAGTAAAATCCAGGGGCCGCGGCCTACCCCCCCCCCGTGTGTGCACGTCTATATGTTCACGACACAGGCGACACACCTTCCTAAAGAAAAATTGTTTCCGGAGTCCTGACTAAAATATATTATATACTTACCTAGTTAGATATATACAGTGAATTATCAAACTTTAAGTTAAGAACATTACATGTGTCTACGTTGGCTATTTTATAATATATTAGTTTTTATGTAAGTTATGAGAGTGTAAATTATTTACGTGTTAATTTAAAAATGCTTACAAATTGTATACAAATTAAAATATCGTAGAAAATCCAGTGTGAGTTCACATAAATTTAGTATGGTATGGTTGGTTATAGAATAGAGCAATAGACTATAGTCTATTATATAATCAATGTTACTACCTACTTCAGTCTACAAAGTCTATACATTTTATATTATTAGGTATAGCTATTCGGTTCATATAATATACAGAATTATTTCAGATAAAATAATAATGATAATAGGTATGAAAAATAATATTCTCGGGACTGATACGATGACTGATCTGAGCTGTATTATAGAGGTCGACACGTTTCATCAATAATAGACCACGTTATGAATAATTAAATGTGCTAAATAGTAAATACATATTATAATTTGCGATAAATTGCAATGGCCAACGAGTTGAACTGTATAACAGATGAGTTCAGTGATTCGTGTTGCCTACAATACATATTATATATAATATAATTTATACAATAATAGTGCTGATTGAGCACACGCGTACACATCTGCACGACTGCACACAGACTACACCGTAATACAATGTTAGTATATTATTGTATATTACGTGTAGGTTTCTATTACGATATGAACCATCATATTTAATATTATGTATTGTGATTATTATTATCGTCTCCCACGTCCTTAGAAGTTGACGCTGTCAGTGATAATAATATTGTCAATTATTAATTATTATTAATTAATAATTAGTTGATTTCTATTATAGTTTGTACGATTTAAAAGTGTACGCACTGCCACTGCGTTCAGTTCATCGTACAGTCGTACTGCAGACGTGCAGCTATTAAACATAATTATAATTAATAATTATTAAGTAATAAGTATAATAATAATAATAATAATAATAATAATAATAATAATAATAATAATAATAATAATCAGGTTATAAGGATAATGGATTAATATATAATATGGAGTATAGACAAAGGCTATTAGACACATTGATGGATTTAACAGTCGTTTAATCGGCAAATGCCTACGGTCCCGCTTCTAAATTGTGTACTGACTACTGAGGCTGCCTAAATTATATAGGTAGTTGATTATTTTGACCAAAAAATGTACATAGAAAACTGGAATATAATTTACCATTGTTTTAATAATAAAATAATTTAAATACATAGGAATACTTCAAAAGTAGAAAATGTTATAATTAAAAAAAGTAGAAAAGATTACGTTATGTACATAAATTTAAGTTACCTATTCATTATTCTACCCACTACCAACATTTTAATTAAAAATGATGGAGAATGTCAAAACTAAGGCTCTATATTCTATAAAATGTAGCTCTTAGGTATATAGCTCCTAGCCTCCTAGTCAAAACTGTAGCGAAACATAAATCTAAATACGTAGTGATACCTTAAATAAACGAACAATATTGACGAATATTGCTTGTAACAGCTATAATTTATTAATTACGCCTTACAATTTACATAAGTAATTATAATTATTATTCATTACCTATTAATTTTCTATTTTACTGTTACATATACATTTTTTAATTTGTTTGGTTTTATTAATTGTTATTATCATATAATACATTTTTGTAAATTGTATTAAATAACAATAATAATTTTTAAAATAAATAACAATATATTGTATTACATTTTTTAAGCACAAAAATATTGTAGAAAAAAAGTTAAACCTTTGAAAGTGGGACGCACGCGAGACACTCTGTATAGCTTATTCAGTGTCTTTTTTTTTATCCTAGATTCAGTAAAAAAACAATGAAATTTTAATAACTTACATACCTAATAATTAATAGGTGCATCAATATATTATCTGTTAAGAGGACGTCGTGAATCTTGGAAAAAAATCCCGAAAGCGATACCTAACTGTTAGTTAACAGATTTCAAATATAATAATTTATAATAATAAAAAAATATAAAACTTAAATGATAATTATTATATTATTATAATATTTAAAAATAGGTACCTTTATATTAAATAATAAATATATTAACCAACATCCAATTTTAGTTGTATCTATAACCCGGTTTCGCCCTCCAAAAAATGAAAAAAATACAAAATTTATATTATATAAGTGTATCTTGGTTTTGGTGTATCTACCTAGGTACCTCAGTTCACAGAGAAATTTGAGTAGCTTTTGCGAACTAAATCGATTAAGAATTTTACCAAGGAAAATGATTAATACATTAAAACCTTCTCCGTACCTACCTCGACCGATTTATTAGTGAAACCCGTATTAAAATAAGTAGAGTTCTTTTCGAGATATGTAGATAAGATATGTAGATAGGTATTATTTTGTATATTACACATTATAGTACGAATATCGTATAAGAGATTTCAGGGCCCCTAAAAACACCCAACATTCCCGATAATTGCGCCACTGACAGAATATAATATTATCATCGTGTCTCAAAAATAAACGGAGCGTTTAGAGTTCATCGAATTTTGTATTAATGTGTATCTATTCAGTTCAGTGAAGGTTTCATAACACAAATATTCGATTAAGTGGACGTCGAAATAATAAATTTCCTGATTTTGTTTCAATTTACTCCAATAAATTTCTATTCACCCGGTTTTACGGTACCTATATGGCTATATTGTCTGTAGTCTGTATGTATTACTTGCCAACTAATAGTAAAATAAATTACTTTAATAGCAATAATATCATAAAATAATATACTTCATTGTATAGGCTAACAAGCTCAGAATCTTTATCGTATACTTACAATGATTTTATATTACTGAATTCAAATTTAACACATCCATAGTGACAGTCTACACGACATTACTACAGTCGTAGGAGCGATATCCACTTCACACGTCTTGCCCACCTTCTTTTCATTTTATTTTATTATTAATTAATTAATTTAATCAAAATATTCCAATATCACATCTTAATATCTTATATAATATGCCGTCTTGTTTAAAATCAAGATCTATAAAGAAGAGGTTAGTCAGTTAATGGAAAGACTTGTAAAAGTAGGGCTCTTTAAGAACATGTAAGGCAGCCTTCATTTGCTTTCCAATTGGAATTAATACAGATTTAATACAAATTATACACATATTTATCAAAACAAGTACGTCTATGAAAAATTGTTAATAATCGTTCAAAAATATATTTTCCTACCTTTATTCATTAATTACCAAAATTCAATTTCACAAAACAAATTTAATAAATACATGACTAGATATTATCATTTATCAGCTTTGGAAAGAAAATGGCCGCTGTCTTTACACTTGTCTATTAGAACCTTAGTAAAAGTAGTGCGGGGTAATTACTAATTATATCTGTGACGTAGGCAAAGATCTCCATCACAGATTAAATGAAATATAATCTGTGCCTCCATTGAACTGTTATCACTCATCACTTATCATACAAATTGAAATCTCCACGACACCACTGCCGGTTACTTCCCGCTGGATAACCCAATGACTAAATAAAATATTTAATAAATAAATAAAATATGTATTATAAGTATTATAATTTATAAGTACTAGTGTCTAGTAATAGTTTAAATAAGTATAATATATTATATTTTAGTTCTAATCTATAGTGTCTGGTACTATGTGTGCTGTAGCATGTTGCTAGAAAAGCTTAAAAATAACAAAAAGTCTGTCAAAAGATACATCCTATTACATCTTTCCCAAAAATACTGAATCAGAACGTTTAAAAACCTGGATTTTAAGAACGAAACTAGCGGACAAATTTAATTCTATGTCATCTCATATTTGTTCTGAACACTTTAATGCTGAAGATTTTGAAAGAAATTTGCAAGTTGAAATGTTGAACTTAAAAGTAAAAAGACAATTAAAAGAATCTGGTAAGTGTGATAATTATTGTAATTTGTACCTGATATAAAACAGTAGCGTAGCCAGGAGGGTTTTGGGTGTTTAAATCCCACCATCTACATTTTAACCTCCAATAAATGTATTATTTACAAATGAAAACTGTAAAAAATTTAGAATAATGTTTATTTTAACCCCCTCCCCCAATTTCGTAATCAACTACCTACGTCACGGATATAAAATATAGGTACCTAACCTTATATTATAATGGTACTATGTATTGTCTTTTTTCATATAGTAACATCATAGAAATGGTTACACAATTATACAAATAATATGTTACCAATTATTTTGATCTAAGTTCAAATCATATAAATATTATTGTAATTACCTATATTTTTTTGAACTTGCCATAACTTTTCAAAAAATAAATTTAATATTAAAATAAAAATATACCTAGGTATGAGTAATAAGTACCTATACGCGTATATAAAATATTTTTGAAAATATAAAATTAGTACCTACAAAAATAAGTTATTAGGTATTTATTATTTGTTTTCGTTTGTTTAAATGTAGCCGTTCCATCTTTAAAACTGTTGGAAAATGATAAATCCCCAACCTACTGGTTCTGAAAACCGTCTGAAAAGACTTCAAAAAAGATATTTTCGAACAATGACTGTGGACATAATTATTAAAACCTAAAGGTAGCTTATGCTGATCAATTTTGTGACAAATCAACATTTTATTTTTAGTCTTGCTTTTTCTTCATTAGTTATTAGTTATAACAACTCCCTACTTGTCTACATTAATTTTGTTTTTCACAATTTTATTTAAGAAAATAATTAAACTTATAATGATAAAAATAAGCTCCAACAACAATTGTCATTTGCTTTATGTTGAATCTACATATTATTATATTTATTTATATTTTATGTCAGCACACTATTTGTTTTCTCTTTCTGGTCCACACGCAACATAGATAAAACGCAGAATTATTTTTTCTGTTTCTAAGTAATCTTAGCCTGAAATCACCCATTACCAAAAAGATAGAGAGTAATATTTTTGAGGGAATGACTAATCAATTTGCCTAAATATTGTCTCAAAACATAATTTAAATTTACAAAATGTTTTTGTTTATTTTTAAAGTTGAATACAAAGTCAAATAATAATAAAATATAAAATCAATATGTCGTTCCCTTATAAATATTATTCTAATTTTTTTTGTAATGATGATTTTATCCTTAAGATTCCTTAAATCATAAAACGAAATTATTTTGCATTAATGCGTTTTGTCTATGTTGCGTGTGGGTCAGAGAGAGAAAGCAAATAATGCTCTGATATCCTCTTAATAGTTTTTTTTACAACACCCAATTACCTATGTAATATAATATTGAACAACTATTGCAACTTGCAACTTGTCTAAAAACTAGATTGTATTAGTAAATTGTAGGCTGAGTTCTAAAAGTTATAACAGATATATTATATATATTGTAGGTATGGGTTATAGAAACAAAAAACAATATTATTAAGTCCCTAAATACCTATATTCTAATCTGACATTTAAAATAAATATATTTCTAAGAATATTATATGAATTATGGAATTCAGAAATATAAATTAAATTTAAATAAAAATAGTTATGAATAATAATTAGGTACGTATAACTATATAAGTATTAAATTAAAAGTTTTAATTACTACTGCTGATTAGTTTTTGTAACTATCCTTGAAATAAATTGTTGTGTAGGAAATCATTGATTTTTAGAAATAAAACAATTATATATATTATAAAAAAAAATTAATGCTTGTCTAATCTTTTTCATAAATGTTATAATATTATTTATTTTAATATTTCTAATAGATATATATTTTGATATTAAATTATTTAAAATCATTAAGTCTTAAGAAGTTAGTAATTAATTAATAACTATATCATAAAAAACTATTTAGGAGTAAAATAAAGTATAAAAAGTTTTTATTAAATAAAACTTGAATGTCGAGTATTTATTATACCATTAAAATCACATTTTGACGTTTGTTTTTTATGAATACCGCTCTTTTGAAGTCTAGCGTATATGTCACACAAACAACAACCAATCAGAAAATATCATAACCTCTTCTTTATAGATCTTGGTTTCAAATGTTAGATATTGTCATTGAGTATAATATTATATTGTACAATATATACTCAATGATATTGTGTAGTGTTAATACTTTAGTAATTTAGTCTTTAATTGGTAAATGGTAATATCATAGTAATATTATAGTAATATAGTGAGTACTAGTAGTATACTAATAATTAATAATAGTATTAATTGGTCATTTTGTTTTAAAATTAGACTTTTACGGCTTTAGGCATCCATACAGCATTCTTCTATAAATTAATGATAGATTTTGTTTAGCAAGAGCACTTTAGCTAGGTAGGTATATAGTATGTACCTATGTCCATATTATTTTTTAATTTATTATGTATTTATTATTAAGCCATACAATTGAAGACTGATGTGAGTACATAGTAGATACATCCTACAGACTGAATACAGTCATCATAGTATGGCTAATTCAATTTATTTCATATAGGTACCTACCTGGTTAGCCGGTTAGAAATAAATCTAGCCGGTTAAAGACACACTGATGCATGTTCCTCTTTATCGCATAAGAACTATGAACTGAGAAATAGAATAGGTAGTTATTAAATATATGCTTATAAGTTATATTTCTGATACAAATGTATATTTTAGGTAGGTAATTAATAATTTCAAATACATTAAAAAAAAATATATACTTTAATCTGTATTTTGTTTGACAATTATATTATTAATATCATCATAATTATAGATTTTAAATATATAATGGAAATAATTATTAACCCATTTAAACAAGTGTCAGTTATTCTCGACTTTAAATAAGATATAGTTTTCTTCAGTGAAAAAAAAGATTTCAGATGAACAATTTGACATTGGGCAGCATAGATACATCCTTAATAATATGTCTTTCCATATGTATGGAAAAGTCCAGATAGTTTTTCGGTCCTTGTTACAAGTATTGATTACCAGTGGAGGGGCGATATTGTGGAGGCTTTGAAGCATATTATATATTTTAAATATTTTTACCACTCTTCATTGAACCAAAATAAGCAGCAGGGGCCATTAATAACTATTAATTATAATATTTGCCATGATATTTTTGTTGAGGTCTTACAAATGTATATATATTTATACACCCATACTCCCATTTCAGACATGAAGCAATTGCTTCAAATAATCTTGTATCCCGTCGCCACTGTTGACTACACTTTTAGGTAATTCCTGATAAATTAATTAAATAACTTCTAAACGGTATTTGTAAACATGCATTAGCAAATTAAAAAGAAAGATAATTTGTATACATATTTTGTAGCATATAAATTATTATTATGTGTATAGTATATAAATACATTATACAATATACATATTCTGCTTTTTTGTTTACTTCTGACTCCAGTGGCGTAGTCACCTTTTTTTTAGCTTACATTTAATTCATAAAATCACATTTATTAGATATGTATTGTCATTATATATATTCTGAACTAAGAGTTTTTATCATATTATAACTTTACGAGATCTCATCACCGCAAATTGTTCAACTACTTGAGAAAAATCCAATGAGTATCCAATAAAATGTAAACTGAAAATTGTTTTCCTCAATAGTCCTGTATAAAAACATTTCCCATTGATCATTACGCATTTCTATATATATTTTGCGAATTAACTTAACTGTATGAATTCATTACCAAGTGAAGATTCTAAATCATTGGGGTAATGCTAACAAGATAATTTGTAGCAGATTGTATCCCAGAAGTTTATAATTTTTTTAATTAATTTAATAAAACATTGACAATGCAAAAAAATCACATTAAGTGGAGGCCCTCATTTTGTGGAGGAACGGGCCCAGCTCCCCTAAATCTAGCCCTAAATAATAAGTTATATATAGTTATGTTTTTCCATTTATCACTTTATCAGTAGGTAATACAATGGTGGGACATTGGCATCAGAGATGTTATAGTTAAATAAGATAGATGTATTCATGTATTTCTAGTGGACGGGGAATATCTATTTTAATCATATCTCCCTCCTCAAATAAATCTTAAATACGCCACTGTCTGATTGTGATAAGCTTATAATTTTAAACAAGAAGTTACATTGTTTGTTAGTTTTGTCTTAGCACAATTTATTTATTTATTTTTAGTTCTGAATGCAGTTACAACTTATAAGTATACTCAAGTAATACTCAATATTGTTCCTAAACGAGTTGAATTTTAAACCTTATTTTTTAATAATAATATAAAATTACTACGTTTCTTTAAATTTTGACACTCTTGAGATTATTGTTGCCTGGGTCAATACCCCACTTGGGCCCCACTAAATAAGTCTGTCTTGATAACTAACATCCAACTATGGTATAGTATACCTAGTATATAACTAGGTACCGCAAAAGTAATTATATTTTCTTACCAAGTGACTAGAATTTATCAATTTAATGTACATCAATGTTATTACTATTAACTGATTCACTTAAAACTTAATTAAATTGAATTAGGTACTTTATTGCTGATAATTACAAAACAATCTATATTTAAAATTATCAAAATTACATTAAACTGTTTTGATTTATTTGTTAGTAATTAAAAAGTTATAGTTATTTGTATTGATTAATTGGACTAATTAAATGTAGAAAAAATTAACACGAGTGCTATTATTATTTAAATTAATAATAAACATTACAGTATTTTAGTAAAGTGTCAATCAGTTAGTGTGTGATTTATAAAGTAGAAAAATGTTAACAATATATTATTTAAATAAAATAAAATTGTATTTAGTTATCAAAATGTTCTATTAAATAAATACCGTCCTACAATATTTTGTATAAATTCATAATTTCATAAAGATAATATTTATAGTTTACTTGATAAAAAATTGCAGGAGTATAATATACATTTACAAATTCATCATATCCAAGCTAAGCTCAACTATTTTTTTTCTTATATGTTACATAACTCATAATACATATACGACAACGGGAGAGCGTATGTTTAAACTCTAAAAAATCAAAAAATATGCATGTACCTATGACACATTAAAGTATAAAAAGGTGGGTAAGTGGATGTCGCTGTGCTGTACAGTAGGTTACAAGTGGGTCACTGTATAATAGATGGTATTAAATTTGAATTCAATGATACAATATCATTGTATAAGAAAAACGATTCTGAGCGAAGACGGTATGTCAGTCTAGGTTTAAGACATTATATATATATATCTATGGTATTTAATTATATGGAATTTATGAATAAATTCCTTAAAATATGCACAGTCTTATCATGAGCATACTTCTTATTCCTTATACTATGATAGATTGTATGGATAGGCCACAATATTTTGATTTTTCAGTTTCATATATCCCCGAATAATATTTTTAAATTGCAACAAAAACAAAGATCGTTAATATTGATTTTAATATGTAATTTCGTTCAAATTTGAATTTAAAATGTCTGTAAAAAATAACTGTGCTCATATATTTTTTAGATTTTTTGGTTACAGTATGAACTATTTATGAGAACCTTTGTTTTAAATTTGCAATCCTTAGCTATAAAAACTGAACATTTATAATTTATTAATTACAATGATTGATAATTTTCGAGATTTTGATAAATTTTGTCAAAATTCGATGTTTAAATGCTTATAAAAAAAAATTGTGCCCATGTATTTTTAATATTTTTCAATTGCTATTGTAACAATATATCAGGAGCTTTGTTGACTATAAATTCCAATTATGTATATCTAGAGGTGTTACATTATGGAACAATAACAACTTTAAGTTAAAAACAAAAAAGTATTGTCAAATTCAAAATTAACTTTTCATTTTTGCGTCACACTTACCCCACTTTACCTTACCTACTTGTGTAAATGGAGACAACACATTCGAGTGCGATTCCTCCTGAAGCGTGAGTTTCAGTTAAACCTTTGAGTGGAAAATCGTAGGCTAATAAATTCATAAGGGCTGGTTATTTTATTAATTTACATTTATTTTAACAACTACATAAAATCATCAATTAAAAATAAATTAATTCATCAAAATGTTTGAATAAAATAATAAATTGTTTAATATCTAAGTACGCGACCGCTGCAGGCAGAATAATGCAATATACGACGGTAGACCACGCTATTCGTATTAAGATGATAATTAAAAATCACGGGGCCCTTTAACAAGCGCGGGGCCCTGGACAAATGTCCCATTTGTCCTCCCCTAGCGCCGGCACTGAGGTTCCTCATTAGTTATACAACGTACTGATAGTGATTTAAAAATATCAAAAATTAATATGTAACATTTTCATTTATTAACATTTGTAATGTTTTAAGTTTGATAAAAAAATAAGAATTCTTACTTTTATGATTTTAGTTGTCAAATTGCTGCTCAAAAAATATTTATCGTAAGGATTTGATACTTTTCGCCATTACGTATATTATTGTTTACTATATACCAGACTACCAGAGGTATTCAAACTATGCGTAGACTCTCTAAGAGTATTTTTCAGGGAAACTATGGATCAAAACAGGAAAAAAATATAATTATATAATTAAAATTACGATTAATATATGGTTTTATTTTTTAGAATTACAATGTTCTAAAAGTATCACATTTAATTTCAGTTTTCTACTCATAGTTATTATTAAATTTGTTGTCTTAATATGAGGATGATCTGTGTATTATTTCATAAAATACTTTATTTATTATTATAAATTATCAATAATTCAATGATTTTATTTCTGTGCCTTTAACTCTTTCCTTTGTTAAAAAAATTAAGCATTTTATACATTTTTAACTACAAAATAATTTGTGATTTTGATGAATTTTCGTCAAAATTAAACTTTAATAAAAAATCATGTTTGCATAGGGATTATACAGGACATACTTACTTACATAACACATTTAAACTACTATTAAAATAACTTATTACATACCTTCGGCACAGTAAAAATGTTTTTTTGATATTTATAGGAAAAAAAAAATTCAAATGTGTATGGATAGCTCACTAATAGTAAAAATATTTTTAAAATCATACCATGAAATAGCATGTATTGAAAAAACGAATATAAATATTTGGTGAAACTTTCAAGTATTGACAGTTGTTATTTGTTTTTAAATAACAACAAAATAAGATAATTGTATCATGATTAATTGTTAACTTTAAAAACTTATAAAAAACTAGCTGATCCCGTGCACTTCGTTTCCCGTTAAATGTACCACCTCTATATGACTCAAACATTGTTCAATGCGTTATTTAATATTCGGTATATGATGTTCTAGATTTATCTTAACTTTTCTGTTGCCCGGAATAAAAATTCTGAATTGCAGCAGTACATTATCAGATAGGTAATTTACCTGCGGTAGATCGCGGACCCCGTGCTGTTTGTATGTAAGTGTATGATTTAACTCAAAAAGTACCTAAGTTATACCAAGTTTGACGTTTTTACTTAATTCCACCTACCTATAAATCCTAACCTAACCTAATCGTACTAAAATCCGATGAATAAAAAAAACCAAATTTAACCCTTTTTAAATTAGCGTATCTTCTTCCCATAGGTCTAATCTAAACACCGTCATTCATTTATATATAAGATATATTTACAAAAAATAATAATACAAATCAACAAACATGCCCGATTAACCAATAGCAACCAATATAATATAATACACCATAGAGTAAATAAAGACAACGGTATCGAGTTCAAATCCCAGACATCAATAAATAGTTTTTGCAGTTTTTCTAATTATTCGGTTGACTTTTTAAAAATTTTCTTTCGTAAAAACCTTCACCTGGCAATTACGAACATCTTAAAAAAAATTTGAGCAAAATCGGCCCAGCCGTTCTCAACCTTCTCAAATTTTTTGTCTCCATTTTTATATATATGGATTTATTTGAATTTTCAACATAGATATATTGTTTTTTTTTTGTTTAAGGAAAAACATGTAATTTGCAAAATGTTGTATCAAATTTTGAAATCTTAGGTAGGTATAAAAATTAAAATATTTATGAATTTTAATATTTAAAACTACATAGTCACCGACTAAGCTAATAATAATAATAAAAAAAAAACATTTGAAACAGACAATTTTAATTTTAGCTTTTGGTTTTTGGAGGCTCATAATCATTTTCATCGTTTACAATGGTTTATCATTGAATTCAAATTTAACAGATCCATTGCTGTCACCTACTCAATGACTCCTCATAAACTTGAAACCTACTACATAGTAGAGCAACTTCCCATGTTTTTTTAAAGTGTATTTATTCTGTTTGAAATTTCAGTAGCTCCCTTTTTAATTCAAATTAAATCAAATTATATCTATTATATTTATTTTATTATATTTATTATAATTATATTTTGAGTGTCAGTATGATGTCTATAGGTCTTATATGTCCTATATACATCATACTGCACCCATAATATAATATGAATTTAATTGCCTAGTTAAGTCCCCCTTTGTCAAGTATAATGGCATAAAACTGTCACATTAAATTAAGCAAAAAGGAACTAATGCATCAGTTTAATAACCAAATTATCAACAACTTTACAACAGTGATTATTAACATGCTCTAAAATGACAGTTGTGTATTTGAGTAAATTGGTAATTCTGTTTGTATAATAAGAGTCCAAATACAATAGCCACAATAATTTTAGGTTCTGAGCAGAGCAATGAATTTATTTATTTTACAATGATGTGTTTTTTTCTTTTGTAGGTAACTTAGAAAGGGAATCTAGTTGGTACTTTGGTGGGTAAAAATAAAAAATTCACATTAGTTTTCAAATTCATCAGGCTAAACAAACAAAAAATTAAGATTTATACACAAAACCAGTTTTTGAAAAAAAAAAAGGTGGACAATGGGTGTCGCTCTGCTGTACCGTAGGTTACAAGTGGGTCACTGTATAATGGATGATATTAAATTTGAATTCAACGATATAATATCATTGTATAAGAAAAACGATTCTGAGCGGAGATGGTATGTCAGTCTAGGTATAAGACATATTGACATATTATATACATATCTATAGTACTAAACCAAAATTTGACCTATAATAGGTACCTATAATGAATTCCAAATTAATCATATCACAATATCCATTAGGTACTTATAATGCGTTATACACCAACAACAAATCGTGATACTATCAGAGATATATAATAGTACACTTTAGAAGTTTCAAGTACCCACGAATAATATTATTCAATCACAACAAAATAACTAAAATAGTTATTCTAGGTTTTTTAATATGTAATTTCGTCCAAATTTGAATTTAAAATGTCTGTAAAAAATAACTGTGCTCATATATTTTTTAGATTTTTTGGTTACAGTATGAACTATTTATGAGAACCTTTGTTTTAAATTTGCAATCCTTATAGCTATACAAACTGAACATTTTATAATTTATTAATTACAATGATTGATAATTTTCAAGATTTGATAAATGTTGTCAAAATTCGATCTTTAAATGCTTATAAAAAAAAACTGTGCCTATGTATTTTTAAAATTTTTCAATTGCTATTGTAACAATATATCAGGAGCCTTGTATTAAATTTTTACACTTTTTGGCAACACAGATACAACATTATTGATATTTATAGAAAAAAAAACTAAAAAAATTGAAAACTGTAAATGTCCGTAAACAGCTTAAAAAAAGTCAAAATATTTTCAAAATTGTACAGTGTATTAAAAATGCTAATATGAATATTCAGTAAATTTTTCATGTATCTACAGTTATTCGTTTTTTTTTTTCGCTACATGAGAAATCGAGTGAATATCCAATGTTGTAAAAATTTGAATTTCAAACGCTCATAAAAATTTAATTTGACTTTCTTATAGAAATTTTTTTTTTGACAAAGATAGATAATCTTATAAGAATCTTGTATTACATTTTAAAATCTTAGATTTAAAAAGAAAATTTTTACGAATTCTTAACTCAAAATAATTTGCTAATTTTCGTGATTTTTCCATATTTTGTCAATTTTTGAACTTTAAATGCGTATAAAAAAAAACTGTGACTAACGATTTTTAATATTTTTCATCTGCCTTTGAAACAATATACTAGGAGCCTTCTTTTAAATTTTCAAGTTTTTTTAACCAACAAATAAAATTTTATTGATATTTCTAGAAAAAAACTAAAAAAAAAATGAAAAATGAAAATGTCCCTAAACAGTTCAAAATAAATCAAAACAATTTGAAAATATTATCGTGTATAGAAAATGCAAATATAAACAACCACTGAAAATTTCATGTATCTACGGTCATTTGTTTTAAAGTTACACCAAAAACCAAAATCGATTTTCAAACAGAAAACAGATTTTGCGTAAAAATTCCCGTTTTTCCTTAATTTTTCTTTTGTTTTTCCCGGCGCTTTTGAAAACTACTGGGAAATTTTGACCTCCCCAATGCACCAACGATATTCACTTTCCAATCGAACAAGATACTGAAGTTGAAAATCGAAGCATTATTTCGACTACTTATCGTGTACACAGACACAAAAATAAAAAAAATATAAAAACACACATCATTGTAAAATCAATACATTCATCGTTCCACTCAGAATCTAAAAACAATTTTGTTTTATATTGTAAAACAATAATGTTATTATTAAAATAATAACAATAGATGCATGACATTTTCACAGAATGTTTATATTAGTAATTTCTATGCATCGTAAAATTTTTGAAAATTTTTGATTTTTTTAGCTATTTATAGGCATAAGAAAATGTCAGGTTTAATTCGTTTTAATTAATTATTGTCAATGAAAAAAATTAGCTCTGTCAAAAGATTTGAAATGTAATACAACATTGCTTATGAGTCGTTGTTAGTGAAAATTAAAAAAAAATTGAGCATAAATCCACAATAAATTTTGATAAACGTCTGAAGTTAACATTTTGACAAAATTCAGCAAGATCACAAATATTGGAAATTTATTTGGAAATTCATAAAAATAATGTATAACTAAGATTTGAAATTTTCATACAAGATTCCTCTTAAGTTTTTCTAAATTTAACAAAAAGTTAAAGGAAAGTCAAATAATTGAACTTCACCAGTACACAAATTCTCATACAGCAAATTTCTTATTTTGTCGTTATTCAAAAACTATTAGCACTAGATAGTTGAAATTTTCATCAAATATTTATTTTATTATTTTTATACATGATAAAATTTTCAAAATATTTTAACTCGTTTTGAATTTTGAATTTTTTGTTTTTTATTCAATAAATGTCAATAAAATGTTATTTGCTGGGTCAAAATACTTGAAAGTTTAATACAAGGTTCTTTATAAGTTTTTAGGGGCAATAATATACTAAAGATCTATGGGCAAGGATTTTTATAAGTGTTTAAAGTTCAAATGTTGACAACATTTATCAAAATTTTAAAATTTATTGTAGTTAAAATTATAAAATATTCAAATTTTATAGGTAAGGATTGAAAATATAAAACAAGAATTTTCATAAATAGTTCATACTATAACCAAAAAATCTAAAAAATATATAAAGAGTTATTTTTACACACATTTATTGGTAAACTATAAACTTATATAGTTTTATATTTTTATTTGGGCCCCCACACAAACCCGTTCAGTGGGTGGGGTCCATTATATTTTCACAAACAACAATACAATACAATACAATATTGTAAATTGTTAATGATTTAACATTTTATTTTATGTGACTTTATTAAATTAAATTTTAAAAAAATAGCTATTAAAAATTACTTATTTATTTATAACTTTAAATCCGCCTATTGATTTTCCATTGTTAAAATTGTATTTTTACTTATTATTAAGTTATACAAAATAAAAATAATTATTTGTAGACATTAATTATTGGCTTTTATATGCATTATAGGTATTGCTGTAAAGAAATTCTAAGGCATAATTTTTGATCCAACTTCACTACAGTCTACACTACATTAAATCTACCAAAAAATAGTGTAACGGCGTTGTGATCAATCTTCATCATTCAAAATTCAAATACTCAAGTTCAAATTTTAAATAAATTGCTTGAATAGTTCAAACAAATTATATTAATTTTATCATTTATTTTATATTGTTTTCCATTTGTAAACTTATTTTTTGTATACTTAATAAATAATAATTATGTGTCATTTAAAAAAATATAAAAATCATAATATTATGTAGTATTTAGGTAGGTACCACATTTTAATTAAATTGATATTTGAATATAAGTTGTTAAATGTTGTTAAGAACCAAATTGAAATCATATAATAACTTTGGTAAGAAAACATGAGACACAATAACTAATAGTTATAACTATAATAGCATACAATGTATTGTATATACCTAATTTTTAAATTTTAATCATGCCATGTGTGCATGAACTATTGTTATTATTTTAAATACTTATCATCTTAATGGTATAAATAAATATATATTATACTATGTACAGTTTGCAGTAATAATATGTCAATCAAAGTGAAAGATTGTCACAAATTTTGTTGTTAGAACAATTAATGTTATATTACATTTTTCTTGTTCTGGTTAATGACTTTTTAAAAATATTGGGTAAGTATTTCAAATATTAAACAAAAAATTATTTATGCCATTTTAGAATAATTTCTAATTAGAAATAAAAGCCAACAATAATTGTAATTCAAGTTGTTTGAAATTGTAAATTTTTTTTTAATTCAAATTAAATAATTTTGAAATTTAAACTTTCTAATAAATAGTATAACGGTATAAGCAATAATAGTATAATAAATAAATCACTAATAGTTAATAAATATTTGTATTGAAGTGTTAAGCATTAAGCATATTTTTGTATAATTTCTGTATGTAACAATATAAGCTTATAATACAATTTAAATCAAAAATGATTATAAACTTCTAAATACAGATACCTGGGTAAAATAAATAAGGATTTGTAAATAATTAAAAAATAATGAAACACAAACAAAAAAGTTAATATTTATTTGTATTTCAAATATTTTATTACTACCTAATAAAACATCTACCTAGAATAAATGCTATTTATGTTCGTCTAATCACTTAAACTTGAAGTTTATTTAGGTAGTAAAAATATTTTAATATTTAATATGGCCATATGGGTACTTTCTAACTAATAGTACCTACTACCTAGAGTAAATATAAATATTTCACATGAGTAGTATAGCAGGGTTATTATTTAGATAATATATAATTATATAAGTATACAGCATGTACCATTATACCAAATAATATAAATGCTAAAAGAAAAATCTTTATAATAATATGCATAATGTATATAAAGTTAAATTCATTAACTGAGATACCAAGTGTGCTGAAACAAATGTTTTGAAGTTATTCGTGCAGCATTAATCATACTATTACAGTTGTAGCGTTTAACCTTATTTCTAAGTGTATCGGCTGCTCCCTATACCTTTGATCATCCAAAAGTATTACATTACTAGCAGGCAGTAGATAACAACTAAAAAGTATTAATATTAACTAATAGGATCCGTTATACTATGTCCAACTCCGACAACAGATCCCCGCTTTAATCTAACAAGATGTCGATATCTTAATTTCATAAATATTGGTAATAAATACAATATTACTCCTAAATCTTCTTCAATGATTACAACTCTTAAATTTTAAATTGAAATTAATTTTTTTGACTGTAGTGTATAATTTACTTATTAGTTATTATGAATATTTCATTGGATTAGCATAAATTATTATTAATTTATTATTCTTTACTGCACATACTTCATTAACATTAGAATATTTTTAATTGTTCAATTTCCAAACTTCTTATTTAATAAGGAATCCACAAGGAGACTAGTGTTACCGACACTAAAATAATATGCAAATCAAATAATCATAACATTGGTTTTTAATTTTTTATCACAATGATTTTCATGTTTAGGAACTTCCAATTTACATTTATTGATTATTATGCATTCCTACATAAATAACATACCTAAATAATTTTTAATTGAAATGTTTTATATTAGATAGGTATCCGGTATCGTCAGGGCCGTCCCGAAAGACAAATCATGGGGGGGGGGGGGTGGTTTGATTCATAATTTGCCAACTCAAAAAAGAAAATTTTCTCGCTTCGCTCGACAATTACCTTCTACCTGCAGACTATACATGCATAGTAGTCAGTAGACAAATATTACACAATATTAAATATTTTATTATGTTCTTGCTATGTTCTTTTATTATATCAACAAAAAAATATTATAATAAACTTAACACTAAATTTATATACGTCGGTTTTTTAAAATTGACCATTGATGTGCTATTTTATTTATATCCAATAGGTCAACAATATATTTTTCTACTCCCAATACAATTAAAGAGTTTAATCTCTCATCAGAAATTGTTGACCTAAGATATGTTTTAATCAATTTTAGTTTACTAAAAGATCTTTCGTTTGATGCGACTGTTACAAGAGAAGTCAATGCTAAACGACAAATTTGATTAGCACATGGTAAAATATGCTTTACTTCTTCTGCTTGAATTAAATGGTAATGTTCTATCTTCTTGTAACATACTAAATAATATTTCTAATTCTGTTTGAACTAAATCATAATCTAGAAGGTAAGGACCTACACTGCTTGGTGGGAACAAACAAAAAGGAATATTGCTTTTATTAAATGGTTGAGTAAATAATGGTTGAATAGAAGAAATACATGATTTTAAATTATCATTTGTTAGTTTTAATAGGGTATCTAGAACCATTTTAAATTCTTTTCTATAAAATAGATGCATTGTGAATTCAGCTTGGGTTGTGGCATTACAATCATATCGTTTAGGAGCTAATCTTTTACGATGATGGTTTTTAAAATCAGCGCCCAATTCCTTATCAGTTATCATTACAGCTTTATTAAAAATAATTCAATGATTATACGACAGAATATAATATATTATGAAATTGCATATATTCTGTGATTATTCGAATATGTATTGCAAATTTGTATACTGTTATAATATTATATATGATACATTGATAGGTAAAGTTTAAAATATTATTTATTTATTTATTTATTTATGTATAATAAACGGGTATTAAACCCTTTAGCAATTAGAAAAAAATATAAGTACAGTTTAACTTATCTTATAACATAATTTGGACACAATAATGATGTAAAATTATTTGTACCAATGGAAATAGTTAACAGCCAAAAAAGAATAAATATATAGTACAGTAAAAATCATTAATTAACAATAAATGGTTACACAAAAAAAAAATTTTAATAAGAATAAAATAATAAAAATAATATTTAAGCAAGAAAATTGAAATTTAAAGCAAGATAAACATTTTGTCTGAATACAAAACGCGACATAGTAAAAAAAATCAACATGATCCATTATACTGTTAGCCAAAGACAGAGCTCTGGGGAAAAACGAGGTGGAAGTATAATTATTTTTGGAAAGAGAAACATGAAAAAAATTAGATTTTCTTAATACGTGAGTTTGTACATTAAGACCAATGTGAAATAATAATTCCGGAGAATAAATAAGACCATTTAATTAGTCATATAAGAACATAATATCCGCAACATTACTCCTCAAATCACAAGACGCGATCCCCAATTGGGAAATTTGCAATTTATATAATTCTCTCGTGAGTCGTGATTGGTATATTTAATTTAAAGCATAATAGTTTTAGAAACTTATACTGAACATTTTTAATTAGACTGGTATATGAAAAATAATGTGGAGACCAGACAATTGATCCAAATTCAAGATGAGACCTAACCAGGGAAAAATATAAAGTTTTTAAGGCATTGGTATTTTTAAAATTGATCGTGCTATTATAATAGTACCTATTAACTATGTTGGACAGTTGGCAATCGGAAAATTAACTTATAATACTTTCATATTATTATAAATTACAATATATTATTATGATATATTTGGACTTAGTAGTATATACAAAATTATTAAAAAACTGTAAAAAAAATTATAATTTGCCGAGTGCCAACTGCCCAACTCAAATACTTAATGTAGGTATCAATGTGCCAACTGACATATACATATTATACGCTCAGGGGGGTGGGACACCCCCTAAAACCCCCCTTCGGGACGGCCCTGGGTATCGTGAAATCATTCAAAATAATAACGATTGTCTGACCACAAATCTTTGCAGAAACAAATAACAATAATACAACTAAAATTAATATTTTGAGTAACACCTAGGTACATACCTATTTTTATAATTAAATAACTCATTAGTTACTGAAGTAGGTTTTGATTAATGTATAGGTTCCTACACACACATGCCACATAAGCAGCACTACTCGGTCGAGATTCTCTATCAAACTTATTAGCTTAGTTGAAGTATGAGCACGATATCCAAAGTAAATGAACACTGAACTATTCAAGTGCCGATTTCAGAATTCATATTAATTTATCTTAAGCTAGAAGAGCATGGATTATAGATTAAATGCATACAATAAAATATTTAAGGACGGTATAGAACACCTGAAAAGTGGAATATAGCAGATAATTTATTAACTTCATAAATAAAACATATATGCCACACAATATTATTAAAGGGGTTCCAGTCGGTAAATTTATAAGGAGTAAGAATTAGGCAAATTATATGGCAGGTACATAGGTACTTATGTCATGTTCAAATTATTTTTCAAAATAATGAGAAAGACTCCAGTAGAAACTTGAAAATGTTACCAATTAATATTTATATTAGCATTTATTAGACGCAATATAATTTTTAAAATATATTTTTTGAGTGCCCTAAAATATACTTAAATAATATTAATTAAGTAAAACATAATTTAGTAATTTAATGTCGTCAATGAGTGGCTTTTCAATCAAGTTGTTCAAGTTTTCTTTTAGTTTTATTGTATAGTTCATACTCTTATTGTGTATTGATAATAAATAAATATAAAAAAAACATCATTCAATAATACTCAAAAGTATAAATCGTGCCTACACGAACTACCAATAGTTTATTATAAGTAAGTACAATTTTTCCTAGTAAAAATAATGCTTTTATATTTTCAATTTCAGCATCACTTCTGGTGGGAAAGTGAATTTAGTTGGTAAAAAACTTTAAAGGTTAAATTCTAAAATGCATAGTAGTTTTCAAAAGCGTCTAAAAAAAAATGTAGGTAAACAACGATTTTTAAGCAAAACCACTTTTCGACAAAATCTTGTTTTTTTTGGTGTAACTAAATCCATAGAACTACTTTAAATTTACACTGGATGTTTAAAGTACCATTTTCTACACACAATACCTACACTATTAAATATTTAAATGTTCAAAATAATTTGACTGTTTTTGAGCTACTAACAGGCATAAGACAATTCGTACTGTCAGTACAAGAGGGCCGTATATCTAAAAAGGTAAATTGTTCAGGAGAGCGTTTTTAAGATTCAATAGCTTATAAAAATTAGTGAGTTATCTTCAGCCAGATATAAGTATAACAAATTGTATTCAATATTTTCTTCTGAGTTTGATGATGTCCTTTTTAAGAACTTAAACTTAACAGAAATAGTATTTACTTGTATTAAAAATAAATGTTTTGAGATATATGGCCTTATTGCATTCATAATTTTATTAAATAACCATTATTTTATATTAATATTATTAATAAATAATAATTATTTATTAACAATTATTGTTATTATTGTATTCCTTAAAATAATAATATCAAGTTAAGAATTTCTATTATTGAATAATTTCATAATAAATAAAAATGTCTTATTTATTTAAAAGGTATTAACTCAGTTTTTAATACCTAAAACAAATTTAACTTTTTGAAAATATTTAAAAATAAATAATACTTTGACAGTCAAGTTACATGATTCAATTGGACTTTTATTACACTAAAATTAATTAAAAATTAAAATTAACATTTTAATAAAAGTTATTATAATAACATAAAAACATAACAACTATAAAAATAAAATCAAACATCATAATAATTTTAAATGCTAAATCAATTATAAGTCTTATTCATCGTCTTCCTCAATAGTTTGGCAATTGTTAGTATTTAAATTATTGTAAAATGGTTTATAGTAGTTTGGGATACAATTTGCATCGCATAAGCTAATTAAATCTTTTTTTTTTAGTGAAGTTATTCCAGGTGGCTTAGAATAGGCTAGTTGTAGATTAAGGTCATCACCAAGAGCTCTGGGTCTTCGTCCTCGAGTTGCAACTTTTCTTACTGCAATTGTTTTGAATTCCTTTTCAGAAAATTCATTTTTATAAAACAGTTTATATGGAGAATCCTTTCGAGCTTCTAACACTTTTATTTTACCCCACATAACTTTTTCATTTTCACTATTCACTGTAAAATTATTTCCAATGTCAGAACATAATTTTTTGAAGTCAAGCATGTCTTCAGTACCCATCTGATTAACCTTATATGGCTCTCCTTTTCGTGCTAAACTTATTATAGGGATCCATTGTTCAGGCACATAAATTGGTCCACTTTTTAGACATCTTTTCTTTTCTTTTTCGATACAAGCATGCATTGCATCTCCTTCGTTTTGGGAATGACCACATAATAAAAATTTGTGTGTAATTGATGGAATATTTAACTTCATTGTAGCATACATGTAAAGCGTAGCTATAAATTTGTTTTTATTTTGACCTGCACAGTTGTCTGAATAAAATATTATTGGAATGTCTACTGAGTTCACTTCATTCAAGTATTTCCACAAACAAGAGGCCATTTCAATGGCACCTCTATTAGCTTGTTCCTCATTCCAAACAAAACAATAACCATCCCTTGAAGAGATCTCATAAATAGTAAAATTGTATACACCTAATTTTCTTTTATAGTAAAACATGTTAACGTCCCCACATGGAGTTTGTAATACCGCTTGTAGATCATAACAACAGACTTTAATGATTCCTTCTCTACCTTTAGCTGAATCTTTTGATTTTTCTTCTCTACATTGTTCTTTAGCCAAGATGTGTGCATCATATTCTTCACGACTAGCCTCTTTGTCTTCTGTGGTCTTATTTATCCAACCCACACATATTGTACATTGATCTTTTTTTGGTTGAAAAAATCCAATGTTGCGCTGATGGTTAAATAAATCATAGTAAACATGTTGGAGTACACATTCTTTACCATTTTGGTTTTGATTTATGACATACAATTTGTACATAGTACTCACTGATAAACTACCATCAATGTACTCTCTTTCAGTTTGTGCTCTTAAGTAGTGTGAAGGGATTCTTGGAAAAGAATCAATGTGTTTTAATACATCAAGCTTTAATTCATCTGAAATTTTTTTTTGATTATTATGTTTTCCTTGGCTTAAAGTTTTAAGTACCCCTTCACTGGTTAAACTACCAATACTGTTTCTGATAATTTTATCACTAATAACAAGTGTAGCCTCAAACATTTTTTTACATACTCTTTCTTGTATAGTACTATTATTAATATTTAAAGAGTAGGCCAAATTGTTTTTTATCCTTTTGGAATTAGGTGTCTTCATTGAATATAACGGAGTAACTACTTTAGTATGCCTGACTATAAATTCTCTTTGCCTATTCTTATCACCCATTGCCCAAAACTCTTTTTTAATATTTTCTCTTTGCTCTAAATTTAATTTTGAATTGCAATCAAAACGACAATTTGTACATGGAGGTTTTAATACTTTTGGACTTACAATGATCCCAGATGCATTAATATATTGTTCACCTTTATTTTTTGCCGCTGCTTTCAAGTTTCGTTTCCACAAATGTGAATTTCTAGTGCGCTTTCTTGTTGATTTTTTTGTTTCCTCAATATCCATTGGTTGGCAGTCACTTATTGTTTGCTCTGTTTCATATTGACCTCCAGATTCTTCCACATTATTTGAAATGGAAATAGTATTAATTGATTCAGCCTCAACACAAACAAATTCTTCCTCATAGTTTAGAACAGAAGTAATTGCCTCATTTTCTACATATTGTCCAGTTTCTACATTGCCTGCTTTAAATAAATAAAAAACAATCTTAGCCAATTATATTTTATTAAATTTAGGTATATTACTTTTTTTTATTAATAATATTGCATATTATGCATTAATTCTAACTCATCTGAATATTCAATATGTTGTGCTTAGATATAATAATATATAATATTAATTTACTCACTAAAAGGTATTTTGTATTTATTGATTATTTTAATAAAAAAATTCAGTATTAAGGATTTCCATTAGTAATCTATAATGTTATTTTTAATTCATAAATAATATAATAGATTTTAAAACTAGGTGATACCTAATACAAATAATATAAATAATAAAAAATCATGATAATCATAATAAAAGTATAACAATATTAATATTAATTTTACCATTGGTGTAGGAATAATTCTCCATTACAATATTATTTTCTATATCCAGTGTATCAATCTGGATAAATCCTGAGTTTTCAATTTGCATATTCACAATTTCATCCATTATTGTTGAATAATTATTATCATTTTTCTCAAGAAAATCAAGATCATAATTTACATCCTACATAATAATAATAATATTATTTTAAACAGTTTAAACACAAATTAATAATAATTGTAAATGTTAATCATTTTTAAATTTGTTTATAGTACACATACTTTAATATCTAATAACACTTGTTCAAGATTTTCAGCAGTTGGATTTTCAAATTGAGAAAAAGAGCTGTTCTGGGGGGTTTCAGCAGTCTTTTTAAATAAAAGTAAATCAATTAAAAATTAAATTATTGTTATTATAATATCATTATAATTATTACTTACTGTATTGATTTGATTGTTTTGTTTAGAACTTGTCGTTTTTACATTAACGACTTGTTGGAGTATCTTCCGTGCTCTTAAGTGAGATGACATAATTTCAATTATAATAATTAATAATAATTATTATTATTAAGAACGTTAGTCAAGTCTCTTCTATACGATGACGATGAAAGAATGAGGATCGACGATCAAAATAATATAACAAACCACACAATTATGATAATCGAAATAATAATATTAATATCATTGGAGAATATTTTGGTCATATTTTTCTATAAATATATTTATATTTTATATTTATTTAAACCATAATTTTAATGCAAGAACGCCGTATTTCGATATACGGCTTTTATCGATATCTGTATCAAAAAATATTTTAGTGCAATAAGGCCGTATTTCATTATGCGGCGGTATTGTTCTAAATAGTTATATTTAGAAGGCCACATTTCGTTTTACGGCTTTATTGTTATCAACTACCTATAAAACTGGTTCAGTGCAATAAGTTTATTTCATTAATAGTAAATTTAATAATATAGTAACATAGATCGCGCCACTCTATAAAAATAGAGAAAAAAAATACGAATTCAGAGATACCAAAACCTTAAAATTAAAAAATTTCGATATACGGCCCTCTTGTACTGACAGTGCGAATTGTATATGACCATTTTCCATAAATGATAAAATTTCCAAAATATTTTAATTGATTTTGAGCTATGTATGAATCATACAGTATGAAATATGTTGAATTTTTTGCACTCATTCACTCAAACATTTTTTGATTGGTTCCTCATAAGTTATTGTTAATGGAAATTCAAAAAAAAAGTTGAGCATAATTCCACAATAATTTATTTTAAGAGTCTAAAGTGCAATTTAGAACAAAATCATAAAAATGTGCATACTATTTTGTGTTAGAAATTCATACAAAGTTTTGAAAATCTTGATTAAATAAAATAAATCTATAATCTATATATCTGATAAAAAATTAATAAAAATAAAAACAAATATGATAGAAAAATTATAATATCAACGTATAGTTAATTCTTTTTTTTCTTTTTTTATCAATTATTAACATACATATAATTGTATTAGTTATTTTTAAACATTGTATTCGTATTAATTATAATAATATATTCATTTTTATCATTTTTTAGGGTTAGTTATATTAATCAATTTTATGAGCAATTACTTAAATTATTAAAAAAATATTTTTGCCAATACGGAGTAGGTTGCAATTTTTTTTATGTCGGTTGCAATTAGTTGCTAAAAAGTTGCTAAATATTGGCACTGATCCGGAATCGATAGGACAAAGTCTGGCGGCTGCGTGAAGTTATCCGGGGATCTAAAAAAAATTTTTCGCCATGACAAAGTAAGTTGCAAATTTGTTCATGTCGGTTGCGATTAGTTACTAAGAAATTGCTAAATATTGGCACTGGTCCGGATTCCATTGGACAACACGTGGGTGGGGGCCACTTAACGGACTTTGGTCGAATTGCGCTGATCGCGGGAATTTTCGCGGGAATTTTCAAACGGGAAATAGTTGAGTAATCAAGTTAAGTTTTGTATGTTATTTCAAATTTGCATTATTTTAATTCAATAAAGGAGTTTTATGTAATTATGTTTGAATTTTATACCGTATAAAATGTGAAAATGAGAAAATAATCATGTGTATAATACTGTAATACTGTAATACTATAATATAATACTATAATACTGTAATACTCAACGATAATACTTCATATCACGTCTTATATAAGACCTTATATAAGGTCTTATAATAAAAGACCGTGCTTAATATTATAATATGATAGGTAAAACACAAAAAGGAATTATACAAAAAAAATAATAAATTGCATAATTTAATAAACCTATAATAAAAATAAAAATAAATAACAGTGTTATTTTAATGTTCATTATAGCACTACTTGTTTGTTAAGACGTCCGCGTACCAGGGTCACATTGGCTAGTTGCTACGGTTCTTCAGTTTTGTCGGCTGTGCCAGTCATTGGTTTCGACGGCGGCAATATTCGACGACCGCGGTATTCGTTCGCCGGCCATCGCGGACACAGCATACGTTCCTGTTACAAGAGTTGTGATCGGAAGCAGTCAAAGATTTTTCAATGTTTCTACAACGTTAAAACAATGTTATAACTTCCATTTATAAACTGAGTAAAAATCAAACCGTTCAGAGACGTTTTCTGCAACTTTTACTGTCCAAATAACACTCTTTACGATTGTATTAGGTACATACAATAATAAATTAATAATTCAATTGCATTATATTAAAAAGGTTATCTGTAAAGGGTATCTGTAGTTGTAGTGATTTCGTTACATTATAGTACTTTAGTAATTTCTATGGAGAAACGTGTTATTTTCTCCGTTATTAAAATAAGTTATGAAACTTGAATAATATATATACAATATGACAAAACCTAGGGGCTAGAATATTTGAGAAAAATCAAAAATCAATTAGAATTTATTTGTGATTTTGAAAGTTTTAGATAATAATTAAAAGATTCCATGATTAAAAAATGTTATTATAGGAAAATAAAAAGAGTTCAGATTCAAAAATAAAATGTTATTAAAATTAATTATGGCTTATGAGTAAACCGTAAATAGTCTTAACGCTAAAATAGTAATTAATATTATTATTATTTGACGTTTTCTACCGAATATCTACTTCAATGTATACAGTTATACCTCACCAATCAGTTATCACCAAATATGGCGTAGGTATAATACTCAGGGGCGTCATTTGCGGTACGCAGGGTATACATTTGCGTACCTAAAATTCTAAATTGTAATTTTTGGCCCGCAAGGCACATGCACATGGCCCGCTCGGCCCCATCACAAAAAAAATTAAAATTATACTAAAATAATAAATTAATATGTAAATATTAATTATTATGATAGTTGATACCTAATAATTGATTGATTGATCACTTCTTTATAATTACAAAACAACCGTTGTATGATTATTACTAGTAACCACAAATCACTAGATGGGTAATGTAATCGTGGTATACTGGAATTCATTAACAGCTGTTATCGTTTTAGTATTATCACAGATTATATTATATTTTATGCTTATATAGATTATATACATTATGCTTAATTTTAAAATAAATACAATGAAAATTCCTTCTGAGTTCCAATCAGCAAAAATATTATTAGAAAAAAAAAATGATATTGATATCACAACAATTACTAACTCATTGTCAAAACTTCCTTCAGCATTTTCTGAAACTCTTAAAGTACTTTCAATCATTTTAACGTTACCTTGTACTACTGCTTCTAATGAAAGAGTTTTTTCATCTTTAAAAAGAGTCAAAAGCTTTTTGCGCTTAAGTATGAACGATGATAGATTAAATGATTTGATGGTGATTAACGTTGAATCAACTGAAGCAAATAGTATTGACTTACAAGAAGCTTTAATTATGTTTTCTAACATGAAGACACGGCGGTATCCTCTTGTATGAATTAATATTAAAAAATAAAAATAAACATGTAATTTTAATTCATTATAATCACCTATGCTTTAATTAATTTTCCTGATTTATTCTGTGCATATCTATTGTATTGCTTTATATTGTTCATTATTTTTATTTAAATTTGACTGTTGAAGTTTCAATTTGGATTAAATTTAGACATTTATAGCTTTTGCACTGCTTACTGCTCGTATTAGGTATTTTTACTTTATTTTTATAATTATTATTATTATACTACTATAATATTAATAATGTAAAATATGTCAAGAAAAAAAATAAATAGTGGCCTGCTCAATATTTATGCGTACCAAAAAAAAAATTGAAATGACGCCCCTGATAATACTTATACTTATTGTATAATATGTATAATATTAACAATGCACAGCATTAATGTTAGGGGCGGACTGGGACACAATCGGCCCACTATTAATGAAAAAAAAAATCGGAAAAATATTATTACAACCTAAACTTTTAAAACTTTACTTTTGATTTTGGTTACAGGTGATAAATTAAAATGTATTAGAGGTGATATTAGTTTGTTTGTTTTTTTTATTGTACTGTAAATAATAAATCATAGATAGTATTTAGAGTATAAATGTGATGGATAGATTGATCATTTCGTCCATGACCTAAACAATTTAAATAAGTACCTATTAGTCATTACACCATTGTCCATTACTTATTAGTTATACTACTTATATTAGTAGGTATACTGTAATAGGAATGGGCTGATTTTGCAATTGGTTTCAATAACTTTATTTGCAAAGGAATATTTTTTAAATGAAAAAATAATGTAATGTAATAAAAATAATTTTGGGTGACGTAGGTACATAATTATATATGTACCTACGTCAATGTCAATTATTTATGTAATTTAAACTCAAATATAATTTAAAAATCGATATAGATAAGAATTCTATTCTTATCCATCTCGAAGAATCTAAATAAAAATATTTAATATACTTTATGAATTATGAGTAGTGTAATTTTACTATTCATTTTCAAAAGTAATTTACCCAAGACTGCCTGTGGGTCACAACTCACAACTCACAATAATGGATGCGTTAAATTTGAATTCAACGAAACGATTATACGAACATTCCTATTTCCTTTCTCACAATACGAAAATCGATTCTGAGCGAAGGCGGAAGGGTCAGCCTAATTATAGCCTTTAATTATTATAATGCCTAAATTACGAAGTATATTATAAATTATAATAATATTATATATTACTATAGCAACCGAGTTGCGTCGAGTTTTCAGCAACTGTTCCAAATTGTGTCCGAAAGAATAGTATTGCTACTTGCTATGTTTGGTGATAAGCTCGTAGAAATTTTTGTATTGATAAATAACACCGAAAAAAGTATTGTGGCATTTTCAACATTTTCAACATTTGTAAGTGAGTGTAAAGTTTTATATATCAATGGCATATTTAAAAGTTTCCCTAAACTATTCTATTAATTATTTATTATTCATGGTGATAAAAACACTACCTATCCTTCTTAAAGAAGGTATTATTTTTTACTGACAGGCAAGAATAGGACTAGTACTAGGATCTATAGGTATATAAAACTATCTATAGGTATAATCTATAGGTCTAATCTATAGGTATAATAAAAATACTTTTTGTAGGTAGTTTATTAGAAAAATTTAATGAATTTAATTTAAATTTATGCTGACTTCGAACAAGCTATACACTCATCTGTTTCAGATATTTGTCCTGAAGTTATACTTAAATTAGGTAGATTTGACTTAGGACAATTAGTCTGAAGAAAAATTCAGTTTACTGTTAATAAAATATCTGAAGTGTGAAAATGTTTTATTATTCTTTGGTTTTTTATTTTTAAAACCAGATGACGGTTATAATTATTTTAATGAAGACCTTATTGTCCTAATTGCTATAAAACCTAATGATCAAAGAATAGATAATATTTTTAATTATTTTGGAAAAAATTATATTTCGCTAGATAGTAAATTTCAAGATTTTTAAATTTTAAGATATTAACTTAAATGCAATCAAATTTTTTTAGTTGGCAAAAAGTAACAATGGTTGAATATCAAGTTATATAATGTAACTGATGATCCTTAGACCATTATATAACATTAATTTATCGATTCACGAGGTGAAGCTATTGGAACTTGGTATATAACAGCTAGAGCAAAAGATGGTCTGAACTTTGAAGCGAATCTGTTTTGTAAAAATTGTTTGGTGGTGGTGCAGGACGCAGGTCTACGGATGAGGTTTGAATAATTGCCAAGTAAAAAATAGATTTCAGTGTCACTGCATGTAAGTATAGTGGGTACATTAGCAACAACTTTGCTTACCACTATTAAATTTTTATTTTCTGAATTTTTAATCAAGTAAGTATTTTTACTAAATTTTAATTTCGAACATAATTAAGTAAAGTGAAAGTTAATGATTATTCTGTTACTAAGTTATAAAGTTAAATTATTCTCGTCGATGATACATCTCATTCACCATTGCATATTAAAACAAAATATTGTATTGTATTGAAAATACTTTTTTACATAATTAAAAACAAAAATAATATGCTTGCCGTTTGTAATTATTGTACATAGACACATAGTAGGTAATTATTAAGTGAAAATAAATATGTATGATACGTACATATATACTATACATCACCATGACAATATTTTTGTTTACAAATTACTATTAAATTTGAATAGTTTGTTTTTCAAATCAGTATGTTAACTGGGACTTGCATACTTATTAAAACTTATAATTGTATAACTTTATTTACCTCTGTGAGTATATCGAACATAAAAACTAAAAATGGTCGACAACAAAAAAAATACAAGTGCCTATTGCACCATTTTGATATGCCATTTTTCAAAGTTAATTATAATTTTTAAACTCCTTGCATCTAGATAAAGGTGAATATAACGCGTTACCGACTTCCACGACCATTGAACCGAGGGTCCCAAGATTTATGGATGTTTGGGTACACGGTTCTTCTCCGTTGGATATACATTTGGATAATGTAACGTCAATTATTCTTCCACCACTTATTTGGTTGGAATCAGACACAATACCTTTAAAAATGTCTGTTAAAAATATAGGAATGACATGTACTAATACAATAATTTCACCAATAATACTAAAAACATTATTTCCATCAATAATACTAATAAAATTTCACCAATAATACTAATAACGATAACAATAATTAGTAAAAATTTAATCTTTATCAGATTTTATGTTAATTTTAATATTAATAGAGTACCGTATATTTTAAAGGTGATACCTAGGTAGATATTAATTACTTAACATTTTAATAGTAGTACAATATAATGTTCTCTAAATAGAATACAAAATAATATACCTAACTCCTTATTTTATTTTCAATTCAAAGTTAGTGTCGATGCTGAATATTCCGGACCAAGACCTTCATTGAATGGATCTATATTACAGTGCCCATATGAATTTTCAAGTTTTCATTTTCATTGGGGCACTAAACTTAAAAATGGTAGTGAACATCGTACTATGGGAAAATGGTAACATGATAATACAATTTTACGGTTTCGGTTACCGTTTGAATTTGTTTATGGCATTTATTATTTAATATCAACAGTTCCCCAATGGAAATACACGTAGTGTTTTATAATATCAGTTACTCAAATACTTGCGAAGCCTTCAACGCTGAAGATGGTAAACTAATATTGACGTACATGTGTAAAGTATGAATATACTATGGTAAAATACATTTGGTGTTATTGACAATATTACATTTTAAGTTGGATCGCCATGAAAATGTCACGATGGAAAATATGACGTCAAATTTAAAAAAAATTAACAAGCCAGGAGATTTAATCGAAATTGATTCGTTTGCATTATCAAATTTGTTCGATAATGACCTACAAGATTATCTCATGTATTGGAGTGCGTGTGAAGTAATTCGCGAAAATACAGTATTATGGATGATTTCTTCAAAAGAAATTTCAATCAGTGAAGCACAGGTTCGTATTATTCTTACCAAAATGTTATTTTAAATTTGATAATAAACCAATTAAAACAGAGGTGTTGTGAACAATATTATTAAAATTAATCAATGCATAACGTATCGTTACTCGTTAGTATAGGTATACATATATAATTATTATATTTATGTATGTCAAATTTACATAAAATATATTATTTTAAATTTAATTCACACAGATGTGTTTATTATTCACAAAGGTATTTCATTAATCACGATTTGGCCTGATTGTAAAAATATATTTATAATATTGTATGAAAACAACCATTTTGTTTTTCAACAAAAAATAGTACCCTACCTAACGTACAACTAAAAACAGAATTCATTCATTAATCAACTGATATTGTTTAAATTATTTATACCTGTGCCGATTTAGTTATCACGTATGCGATGTTTAAGAGGGCACAATAATAAGTGTATACTATCAAATTGTCGATTGGCCAAATTATCCGGAGGGAACAAAGTGCTACGCGTGACCCAGTATTCAATGGACCAAAAGAAAAATCGGTCGGCGGTCGGAAAGGACAGTATTGCATTAGCAGTACCAGAACAAACAGATATCCGGGGTAACATGGTAAAATCAGATACATCAGCTCAAACAATTGAAAAAGATCCAGAACCTAATAATAGAAACATTAAAAGTGATATAGTAAAAAAAGAACCGGAATCTAACAATACCAACATTAAAAGTGATATAGTAAAAAAAGAACCGGAACCTAACAATACCAACATTAAAAGTGACGTGGCCAAAAAAGAAACAGTAATTATTTCGGTAGTCACTACCCCTCCAATAGCTAACCAGAAACTAAAAAATGAAAATTGGTCCAAAAAAGAAATAAAACCTACAAAATCACTTGATCTAGAAGATCAACGTAGAGATGTTGAATACATTTTGAATCTAACGAAACCTTTATGTACAAATAACAAAGAGAAAAACTTACTAAATGATGAGGAACTGACAAAGGATATGGTCATAAAGTTCGTAAAACCTCACGATTTATCATTATTATATTATATTTATACTAAATTTAACCAATGTCTCTATAAACCTAAATTCAATCAGTTAAAAAGGGAATTCAATTAAAATCAGACATAAAATGTCACCATACATAATTGGTTGGGTTATTTTTTTTGAAGATGAGTCTTATGAAATAAATATGTTTTTACACATGACTGAAATTAAGTTTATATATATATACAATAAATTGGTTTTTAACAGATAACTATAAAATAATCTATTAACAAATTAATAACAATAAATGTTTTATATTTTACCAGTTTACCTAATACTATTATTATTATTATTGTTATTATTATTATTATCAATGCATTTAGCTCTATCGACAGTTTTATACTCGATTTGACGAATGACGATAAAGTGGATTTGAAAACTTCTCAACGGCCAGAGGTACAAAAAACCCATAGAGAAGGCGTTCGAATGAATACTACAGCTTTAAGAAGAGAAATGCATATTAAAAACAATAAAGATATAATATCTACAAAATCTCATGATCTGGAGGATCAACGTGAAGAAGTGGTGTTGGTAACCGAGAATTTTGAATCAGATTTGAACCTAAATAAACCTTCAGATACAATTAATAACAAAGAGTTTTCTCACATACCGATTGATGTGGAACCGACAAAAGATATGATTATAAGGTTCAACAAAATTATGATTTTTATGTTTATAGTAAATTGTACGTGACCCTATCTAGGTACCTCCTTATATTAAATTAGTAAAAACTTATTTAATTAAAACCGGACATAAAATAGAAATTTAATGAACGAGGATTTTTATTTTGTATTTAAAAGAGTTTAATAAAATAAATATGTCTTGTTTACACATGCCTGAAATTTCTTATCTAAAAATCTAAAATTAATTCTTAACAGTCAACTATAAAATAATTTATTAAAAGAAGTAGAAAAAAAATAATAATATATATTTGATTTTTAATTTACTTGATATCGATAATTACAGCTCTATCGACGATTTTATGCTCAATATGACGAACGACGACAAAGTGGAGTTAAAAACTTCTCAACGGCCATCTGTACTGAAAACCCACAGAGAAGGCGTCCGAATGAATGCTACGGCTTTAAGGAGAGAATTGCATATTAAAAACAGACAACAAAAAAATAACGAGAACACGAAAAACAAAGTTTATAAATTTTAATTTTTCTTTTCGTGATGGGGTTATGCCTGTATATGATACCTACTAATTATAAGCAACTTTATATTTTGAGTAGTAACTAATAATATAAAAATGTTCTAATATTCAAACGTATAATCATTTGTGCTCAGCTATATCAAAATGTAGTAGATGTAAGAAGGTACCTAGGCTAACCTAAGGGCTTTACTTATATTTAACGTATGAAGATTGTAGGTAAGTACTTATTTTCTAAATATTTGTGCCAAGTACCAAACACTTTTTTAAAAAGGCCAATTTCTTCATTACTTATGTATATTTATAGGCGCCTTCCACTCTTTCCTTAAAATAAAGGTAACACTCAAATTGCGTCCCAAGTTGAATAATTTAAAATATCTTTTTAGTATAGTTTCCAAACTAATATTTAATTTTTTAAATGCCTTTTTAATTTTTACGAAAATACTTAAGAATCTAATATTATAATAATTTACTTACTTATTTAACTAATACTTAAAACAAGTTAATAAAATAAAATTAAATATTTCATATAAACATATAAACATGTTATTAAATATTATATTTTGTAAATTTTAACGGACTCTACGGACTTTATAATCGATAAGTAGTACATCATAGTAAATGCTTATACCACAGTTTCAATAATTATTTCATAAACAAATTGTAATTTTTCTGTTACTTTCGATTACTTTCAAATGCAATATATGACTCATATATTATGATATTAGGTAATTTTATAGTATTATTATTGTATGCTTAATGTTAAAAAGGTGGGCAAGTGGGTTTCACACTGCTGTACAATAGGTTACAAGTATACGGTCACTGTCATGGATGGTGTTAAATTTGACTTCAATAATATAATATCACTGTATAAGAAAAACGATTCTGAGAGAAGTCAGCCTATGATATTACAATGTATATTTGATAATATTATTGTGAATAAAGTAATTTTTATTTATAATATATAACCTATTTACGTAGAACCTTGTTTTAAATTGTCAATCCTTAGCTATAAAAGATTAACATTTTATAAATTTTTAACCACAAAATAATTATTACATTTTATATTTGATAAATGTTGTCAAAAAGTGAACTTTAAACTTTAAGCATTCGTTATTCAGTGAAATTTTCATGTAGGTATCTACAAGTTATTTGTTTTTGAATTATAACAAAATAACAAAACCGCGACATAAGAAATCGAGTGAATCTCCAATGTTGTAAAAATATGAACTTCAAACGCTCATAAAAATTTAATTTGACTTTCTTGTAGACATTTTTTTTTCTAAAAAAAAACCTGGTAGAAAAACTTATGAGGAATCTTGTATTACATTTTCAAATCTTAGAATTAAAAAGAAAAATTTTTTATGAATTTCCAACTCAAAATAGTTTTTTCGTGATTCTTACGCCTTTTGTCAAAATTTGAACTTTAAATGCTTATAATAAAAATTTGTGACTATGGATTTTAATATTTTCTAAATGTTATTGTAACAATATATTAAGATTCTTGTATTACATTTTCAAGGTTTTTTACCCAACATATAAAATTTTATTGACATTCATAGAAGAAAAAACTAAACAAATTTGAAACTGAAAATGTCCGTAAACAATTTACATAAAAATTCAAGGGTTTCCTTAATTTTTTTTCTAGGTGCTTTTGAAAACTACTGAGAATATGGGATTTTGACCTCCTCAATCACTATCCCATCAAACAGAAATTGAAATTGAAATTTGAAGCATTATTTCGACTAATTATTATGTACACAGACACACAAAAAAAATAATAAAACAATAAAAAGAAATAACTAATAAGATAATAATAACTAATATAGTATAGATAATACGATAAAATTCTAGTGAAAATAGTATATTAGTATGTATGTATATTGTATCTACTATCTATCGTGTCGTTATTACCAGACAGAGTTTTCGACTAGTTTTCGACTAGTTATTGTCTGTTTTTAGAATATTTATAGGTACCTACCTGGCTACCTGGCTACCTAATATTTTATCGCCAACAGATGGCTGACGAGTGTCCACGATGATAACTGACAACCACAATATTAATTGTTATTGAATCTAATATTTTTTTTTACCATTCATATCATTTTCGCCATTTGGTAAGTAGTTCATATCAACATTTAAAAAAAAAAATTAGCACACCTAGTAATAAAATAATAATTATAAAGTATCTACAGAAATAGAGACTGACACGTGGTCAGAATCGTTTTTCATATTCAATAATGTATTGTAAATTCAAATTTGACACATCCATGATCCATTACAGTACCTAACCTACTTCACATATTTAATTTAATGATGATTGATGAGTTACATTTGACACTTTTTATAGAGCAGAGCGAGTATAGTATAGTGATATCTTCAGTTTTTATTATTTTCGTATTAAAAACAAGCATAATATAATTATATAATATGATTCATAACTAATTAGTAATTACTGTGAATATCAGCATTTGTGTATAACAGTAATCATCTAGTCCTTCTAGCAAGTTTTTCACAGTTTAGTCCAGGATTTCTATATGTACGAAAATAAAATAATGGTGGAGGGCAGGTCCGAGCCTGAGTTTATTTTATTCGGCCCACCACATTTGATTGTGGATAGTATGATACAAAGGTATAATTTATACAACCACTACTGATTTTACAACCGATCTACAACTACATAATTCCATGCTCTAAAGACTAACATACACAATCTGCAGGGTGCAGCTGATAAAAATTCATTACCCGTATTGGTACATTTTCTTGCTGATATGATTTAGTTCAGCTTCAGACTTATCTCAGAATGTTAGAATGAAGATGGATTAGAACGACCGTATGTCCAAATTGACAGCTACTGCCTACTTGACATTATATTATGATTTTAGTTATTATAGATTCGATACTGACAGATTTTAAGGAGTTTTCTATAGGCAACTTTCTATAACTAAGTGCATGTTGGGTAATCGTGTGCGTACTGCATAGTAAAAGGCTATTCGAGTGTGTGACAATAGTGTAAATGAAATGACGAAGTCCCCCGCACGTATTATAATATTATGTAACGTGTATACTGTATAGTATACAGTGTATACTGTAGATTGTAGGTACACAAATAATATTTATTTTGTTTTTTTTCTACTAGTTTCAATTATTTTTACAAGTATTAACTAACCTATTTGTCCGATAAAAGTTCTGAAAACATTTGAATTCGTCATAAAATTTACTTGAATACAACTTTGTTACGTTTTACAATTATTTTGTTTAGATTAACCTAATCACAGCTACCAAAACCTTAGACCACCTCCGCTCAGAATTGATTTTCATATACGATAATAGTAGGTACATCATTGAATTAAAATTTAACACAACCATTTCCATTTCCAGTGATTAAATCAATCACCTACTGTAGAGTACCGAGCGGTTACCTACTTGCCCTCTTTTGTACTTCAATATTATAAACATATTTCAAATAAATTATAAGTACCCGTTTAAAAGTTAAAAATCAACTCGAAGGGCTCAAGAGTTTTTTTTAAATTGAATATTTTATAAGTCTTAAACTAAAACATTTTTAGATTCTGAGTGGAGAGAGGAAGCTAGTGGTTTTACAATGGTGTTATTATTATTTTTTCTTCTTTTTATATCATGTATACAAAATTTCTACCAGAAGGAGTGCTTCGATTTCCACATATAGTACCTTATTTTTTAGCAAATTTGATCAAGATGGTACTTTAGAGACGTCATTCTACGATTTTATTAATAGTTATTTAATGCCACTGTACAAACCACCGAAAAATTACGAAAAATCGCTAAAAATTGGATTTTAATTTCTAACGCTTTGTTTATTACCATAGAAACGAATAAAAAATAATAATATTATAATATGAATTAATCTTACATGATATAATAATTAATGACAATATAAAATATTCAGACTGACAAACTGTCTCCGCTCAGAATCGTTTTTCTTAAACAATGATAATATATCGTTGAATTCAAGTTTAATAAAATCCATTATACAATGACCCACTTGTAACCTACTGTACAGCAGTGAGACATCCACTTATCTTCTTTTTTTTTTTTTTAATTTTTTTAATTTTGACGGATTTTAAAATAAAATCTAAAATGTCAAATAATGTATCTTTATAACTCAAAAAGAGCCAACATATTTTTAAAATTTTATGATGTACCTATAATAAATGCTATAATATAAATTATAAATACTTGGTAATACTTTAAAATTTAAAGTATCTATCTATAAGGTTATTTGTTTTTGAGTTACACCAAACAATTAAATTTTTAATTATTTAAAAATTCATAAAAATTATTTGTTTCATATTTTCAATTTGACATTATAGTAGAACATTACAACTTCTACTGTAAACAATATCCCAGGTCTGCAAGTTGAAAAGGGACACAATGAGTCGACTCGTTTATTTTTAAATGGCATCATCTGAAAAATAAAACATAATTATAATTTTTAAACTTATATTATATGAAAATGGACTTACATACTTTATTAGTGACAAGCAATACTATATAGTGGTCGTTGCTTTCTTGTCGTGTTCAACTCGCAACTCGTTATATCGACTTATCGTCGTTATCGAGCGTGCTTCTCGATCCGTCAATGCGATAAATATAACCGTTTGATGAACGACAGACTGGTAGGTATAATGAATGGTGTTTTGTCCGCTTATATTTAGATAGCATTCTGATTTTTTTGGAGTATACCAGTTAGCAGTCACCAACTATGAAAGTAATTAAGTGAACGGACCTTTTCTGCACTACCTATCAATAATTAAAAATAAATATCGTTGTAATGTTGTATGATGGGTGAATATGGTCAGTCTTGACTGATATCTCTATCAATACATCCAATAGAGTGTGACTTGACAATGAACTTTTCAATTGAATGCGTTATAAGACCATTTTAGGAGGCAAGATGCAGAAAAAAGTTTTCAAACAAATTGATTAGATTATAAACTTATATATTATATTATTTTTGTCATTCCTGGACCGAAAGTTTAGTTTTCCATGACGGTTGAAGCGTCGGAAAGCGAAGTTTTTCCGTCCAGCGGGCGGTAAAGTGGGAATCCCCATCATAGTGCCAGGTTTTTTACATGCAATTTTCACCAAGTGTCTGTATTTGAATTTTCTAAACATGATTAAATTTTAAAATTTTAACTCTTATTGAGCAAAAAAAGTACAAACTAGATCCAATTTTCTATACAAGAAACCACCCCTAACGTTGAAAATTGAAGCATTTTTGCTGCCCTAGAAGGTTATGACCGACAGAAAAAAAATATAAATCATTGTAAAATCAATAAATGTATTTGTTTTCAAGTATGCTTCATAAAGAATTTAAATATATTTTCAGAAGTTGGGATGAGTCCCCTTTGTTGTAATGCTGATTGAATGAATTGGAAATATTGTCCATTTACTTACTAAATATTATAAAATAAGGTTGACAATTTAATTGATGAACTGCGTGTTGTGTATGAGATGACAAGATCATATTCATCGGCAATTTTTAATGAAAATCTCGCAAAACCATAAATTGTTTTTTTCGAATAATTGTAATTAAATTAATAAACAATGATGCGTTGGCACACTCACGTAGGTATCCGTCACGTATCGTTCGTTACTTATATAGGTAGATACATTTCTATTATTTTTATTTATTACGCCATTGTCGACATATTATTATTGATCAAGGCATTGTCCTCAAAATATAGCGGGCATCTAGACCAAGCTGTAATAAGTAGGTAGTAGATCAATAAATATGGGTTATAAATAATAAAGAATAAGATGATTTAGTAGTTTATATCAATAAAAGTTCAGGACTTCGGGCGTGGCTTGAAAAAGTTATACCCGTCAAGTACACAAGTCCTGGAGAACTTTTAAACTGATATACATCATTTCAATACCTAATTCTGGAAAACTATAACTAAAATAAAAGTAAAATAACGTATTCATGATAGTACCTATATAATTATCAGGTTTTTTTCGTTAGGTCAATACTTTATTTACTTATTTAAAAAGAATACCTACCTATTATGATTATAATATATAAAGTTTATTAATGTTTAAAATACATACTATACATATATTTCTAAGTTCTAGCGTATATCCAAACATCCAAATATGTATTCACTTGCGTAGTTGCTTGATATTTTGAAAGTAAAATATAACTAGGTATAATTCTTAGTTTTTGTTGTCATAATTAGTGATTTTAGATTGAACATTTGCATATCAATATTCATTGAAACTATTAATATAAAAAACATAAACTCTTATAACATAATATAGTTTAGTTATTATACTTACCACAGGTATTAATTAGTACACTATTTACTTATTAGTCAGTAGGTGCAGTATAATGGTGTAAGTATATCTAATAAATTAAATAATAATCTCATTAAATCGTTTTTTTCTTTTATTAATTTGTATGATCATATAGTGATCAAGAATAACATATTCAAACAAACCTACAGTACTAGCACACTTGGAAAAAATATTAGCTGCTTCTATTTATTACACAAATGTTTCTATTATTATTTATATTAGCCCAAAAATCTAGAACCCAAAATTAGGTAATTAGGTATATGCATTTAATAAATGTAAAATAAGGTTCAATATGTGGAGAGAAAAATTGAATAAATATGAAGGTATATACTATATAAATTATATTTATATTTATATTAGCTGAACCCATGAACTTCGTTGCCCATAAAAAATTGCAACTCTTAAAAAAAATATGATTATTCAACTCCTTTTGCAGGGTGTAACTTGCTGCAGTAAGTGTAACTCAACCACCCTGGTAGGCAATGTTCAATAATTCGATTTGATGCAAGTTTGTATTGTACCTGATCTGCCCGAATAACCAATGGCAACCAATAATAAATAAATACTAATTTCTACTGTAGACTGTAGCCAATGGCAACTATTTATAAATAAAAATAAAATTTCCAATTTCCATCTAGAACCTCAATGTCCTTGTTTGAGCACCTATTTAAAATGCTAATTTCGGCAAATCCTTTCTTATTGCATGGTGAAAATATGAGAAGAACCTATCTTTTCCAAATTTCAAGTTCGTACGTTGCGTAGTTTTTGAGTTACAGCGATTGGTGACTTAAGTGGTATTTGGATTTTATATGTATAGATTAAGTATAAATATGTATTTATAAATATTGCATACTTGTTAAAGATAATAATTATAATAATTTAAAAAAAAATATTACTTTAAACCTGAAATCAGTAGGTAGGTATTGAACTTTTTTATGAAACACTCAAATAATTAAAACTAAAACACACTTTTAATATAATAATTATCTATTTAATATATTTAATAATTCTGCGAGTATAAGGTATACGATATTCTATTCCATAATGATTTCCACTAGATTTTCAACATTTAACAACAAGGTCAATTGTTTTTTTTCTTCGCTGAAATCGATTAATCCAATCCTTAAGCTTACCTGACCCAGAAAAGGTAGCGACACTGCACAATGCTCAAACTGAAGACCACGGAGTTATAATTGGAAAACCTCATTATAAAGACCACTAGGTACACATTTAAAAGATTCTATAGGTACTTTTAAAAATGACTACACCTCCTAATTATTTTGATAACGTTATTTTGACAGAATAAACCTACGCAGGTAAAACGAAACAATTTTCTGCAATTTCACGACTTATAAATTCAAAGAAATGTTTAATACACGATGTCAGTACAAATTTTGCTTTATTTACTATAATTAATTCCTCAAAACCAACCTCTATAACAAAACATAATAGTAAATCAATCAAAAAATATTTTAAATCATATTTTAACAATATTTTGATGTGATTTAATTATTTTTATTGTTATAGCCTCTATTATACTCTTATCATACCCTAATACCCTATACAGACATACAAATAATAATTATTAATGATTACATATAATTCGAATGCAAAGTATTAATTGTTTAGGAATTTTAATTAATAATAATAAAAAATTATACCAACGTTTACAACTGCAAGTTTTTGAATTTATTTCAGTGAACGAATTGTGTTTCTAGAGCCTATATTATGTCCTATAGGTATATCGTATGTGGTACACAATACCTATAGTTATAACTACTCAATACGGTTTATACGATATATTAATAGAACATTATCAAAATTAAATCAAAAATGGAAATTGCGTAAAAAATAAAAGTTTTTTTTTTTGTTTGGTAGAATTTCTTTACTGCGTGCCCTAAAATAAAAATAAATAGTAAGAGTTCCTAGGTAGGTACTTAATATTCATTGCATGTTTTCGTGGTAAGCTGTAATAGTCTATCGACACTGTTTTTGGTGGGTATACTGCATTATTGCAAGGAGTATATTATCATGTTAAATTCGAACGCGATAATGATCGCATTTGAATAATAATAAAGACGATAATATTAAAACAGCACTTCAGTAAAGTTGTTTCCATAGAAATGTTGTTTATCAAACTTTAATTATTCGTGCAATCGTATAAGGTGGAATAGCGAGTTGACCTTTTCGAAATTCGTTAATAATTTTAAATAATAATTATTATTTTCCCTATTATTTAGTAAACTATTTAGTCTGATCAATCCGATGTATGTGATTTTATTTAACAATTTAAGTTATCTACTTGGCTACTTACCTATCTAGTTTTGAAAAAAATAACAACACAATATGTAAATCATTAACAATAGCTAAAATTATTGTACTTAATATCATTCAATCACAACAAAATAACTAAAATAGTTATTCTAGGTTTTTTAATATGTAATTTCGTCCAAATTTGAATTTAAAATGTCTGTAAAAAAAAACTATGTTCATAAATTTTTTAGATTTTTTGGTCACAGTATAAACTATTTATGAGAACCTT
>CARXXK010000002.1:9489100-9809999 GCA_949089665.1 Macrosiphum euphorbiae | reverse complement strand
ACTTAAAATGACCATAAAAATAAACTGTGCTTGTGTATTTTTAGATTTTTTGGTAACAGAATTAACTACTTACGTGGAATCCTGTTTTAAATTTTCAATCCTTAGCTATAAGAACTGAACATTTTATAATTTATTAATTACGATGATTGATAATTTTCGAGATTTTGATGAATTTTGTCAAAATGCGATCTTTAAATGCTTATAGAAAAAAATTGTGCCTATGTATTTTTAATATTTTTTAATTGCTATTGTAACAATATATCAGGAGCATTGTATTAATTTTTTACACTTTTTGGCCCAACAGATAAAACTTTATTGATATTTATAGAAAAAAAAAACTAAAAAATTGAAAATTGAAAATTTCCGTAAACGGCTCAAAAAGAGTCAAAATATTTTCAAAATTGTATGGTGTATAGGAAATGCTAATATAAACGTTCAGTGAAATTTTCATGTATCTACAGTAATTCGTTTTTGAATTACAACAAAATAAGGAAATCGCCACATGAGAAACATTTGAATTTCAAACGCTCATAAAAATTTAATTTGACTTTCTTATGGAATTCTTTTTTTTGATAAATGTAGGAAATCTTATAAGGAATCTTGTATTTCATTTTCATATCTTAGATTTAAAAAGAAAAATTTTTATGAATTTCTAATTCGAAATAATTTGCAAATTTTCGTGATTTTTCCATATTTTGTCATTTTTTGAACTTTAAATGCTTAAAAAAAAAAACTGTGAGTAACGATTTTTAATATTTTTCATCTGTCTTTAAAAACAATTTAGTAGGAGCTTTGTATTAAATTTTCAAGTATTTTTACTCAACAAATAAATTTTTATTGATATTCATAAAAAAAAAACTAATAAAATTGGAAACTGAAAATGGTCCTAAACAGTTCAAAATAAATCAAAATATTTTGAAAATGTTATCGTGTATAGAAAATGCAAATATAAACAACCACTGAAAATTTCATGTATCTACGGTCATTTGTTTTAAAGTTACACCAAAAACCAAAATCGATTTTCTCGAAAACAGATTTTGCGTAAAAATTCCCGATTTTCCTTAATTTTTCTTTTGTTTTTCCCGGCGCTTTTGAAAACTACTGCGAAATTTTGACCTCCCCAATGCACCAACGATATTCACTTTCCAATCGAACAAGATACTGAAGTTGAAAATCGAAGCATTATTTCGACTACTTATCGTGTACACAGACACAAAAAAAATTAAAAAAAAAACACACATCATTGTAAAATCAATACATTCATCGTTTCACTCAGAATCTAAAATTAAATTGGAGGACCCTTTTTTATATAATAATAAAAATATAATTGGTCACTAAATGTTATTTGGTAATTTATGGTATATTGCAAAACAATTCTTGCACAAACAAATTTTATATGTTTCACATAAAATGTTAGACCTCTGTTCTTTATTTTTAATAATAAATTTACAACTTCTATATTTATATATTTTTACTGCTAGATGTTGTCCAGGAATTATATAGTTAGACGGACTTAAGTCGGCACAATTAGGATGTTTAACACCAGGAGAAATTATAGGTCTATAGCGGGAAGAAAAATTTGCAATAAGTTGATTAGTGAAAATTGATCTAAATTCTAGAGAGGACATAGGTTTTTTTCTATAATTAGAACAACTTGTCTTGTATAATAAATATGAATTTACAATTGATGTGTCTAACATGTATAATAAAATAATTTGAGACACCACTGCCTAGATTTTTGGGCAACACTGTAAGTAGCCATGTATTGGTCAAATCGAACTTCTCCACAAATAAATTTATTGTAATCTACTATGCTTTTGGGACATTCTATGGGTACCTTCTTTGCCTTACTATTTTTTCTATTTACTATCTCAGTAGATGGAGGGTATATCGATTGCGCCGAAATTACCTTTTTACCTGTAAAAAATCTATCGATTGCGCCGCGTATCAACTCCGCCGAACTTTTTTACATATCGATTCCGCCGAATTTTTTTACATTATACAGTAATAACAACATGTAAACGGCTTATGTTTACATTTATGTTAAAATATATTTTATTTCATTAGTAGGTACACACTATAACTTACTGTAAATTGTAGTTAACTGGTAACAAAATAAGTTGAAGTAGAATAATACACGAACAACGAACATATAAGTTACAAACTGCAATACAAACTAATTCGTATATAATAATAAGAGGACTAAACAACAAAAAAATAAGAAAAATAAAAATCACCAAAAAAAAAAAAAAAATATATAGCAAACATTTTTGACGATTATATAAAAAAAAAATTGATAGATTCACTTATATAAAACTAGCATCAAACCAGTAACCACTATTTAAAAAAAATGACCAATTTGTATATATTTGTATTGTTTAATTTTTTTTTACCTTACTATAATACGGAATTATTATTATTAATTAATTATTTAAAAATATGACGATCTTACTTCATTTTGTAAAACTAGATATACTAGATATATGAGTTATATTATTTTATTATTTTATAATATATTATTATCCGTTATGGACGACAATGTTTGAATAGTTTTTATTCAAATAAAATTTAATTTATACTATTATAGAAAACTAAGTGTACCCTAACCTATACTGATAAGTATTTTAAAAATTGACCACATTATATAATATAACTCTATTTAAAAATATTACAATCTTACTTCATTTTTTAAAAATAAGAATCACTAGATATTTGAGTTATATTATTTTATTATTTTAATAAATATTATCCGTCATGGACGACAATATTTTTATTTATATAAAACTTACTTTATACTAAGTGTACCCTAACCTATGCTGTTAATTAAAAAAAAATTCTGTACAATATGATACTTTGGTTATTGTTTAATAAACAGTCGGCGGAATCAACATAAATAAATAACTGGCGGAATCGATAGTCGGCGGAATCAATATAAACAAAAATCCGGCGGAATCGATAGCCGGCGGAATTGATATTAAAACGGCGGAGTCGATAAAACCCCAGTAGATGGAGCATCTTGCATGTTGCTTATTACTGTAACCGGGTTTTTTACCTCCATCTTTCCATCGTCAAACACTTACATCTTCACATTGAGCAAATTCTATTTCTCCTGGTTTGTAAAGAGAATCTTTTTTCATCAAATGCTCAGGATAACATTTTTTTATTTTTTTAAAATTAATTCTTAAAATGTTATATTTAATAAATCTGTACCACAGAAGTAAACTAGCGCAAGTCACAAAAAGCAAATTTTACAGGAGAGACAAAACAAAATATTTGTTGCAATGGACTTACCATTGTATACTTCAAAAATATTATTATGTATTATCTGTATATATCATTTACTTATGTAAACGCTGGACATACGTTTCTATACTCCTATCATAGTTTAGGACTTACGTTAGTATACTTCTTGCTATCTATGCAGATTATGCTATCTAGGACTTACGTTTTGATACCTTTAATAATATCACAAAAAGCATATTCTGATTATATAACTAACTCAAAATTTCAAAAAATGGACTTGCGTTAGTTTACTTCTGTGGTACAGAAATATTAAAATAATAATTTAATAATATTCTTCATTTTTTTTATATTATTTAACTATTTATTATTTTAACACAATTTTAATTTAATATAGTGAAAAAAACAAGCTTTTTAAAATATTATATGATACATTATTTAAAATCGTGAATAGGTGTTCTACCTACATGGTAATTATACGACGCGTATTAAACAAATATTTCATCTGATTAAACTTTGTGTAACTGATTTTTGATGATCGTAACGCGAGGATAAAACGATGAATTAGAAAAATTATTGAGGACTGATATTGGGCATCAGCCATCGATAATTAACGTTCCAACTCAAATCGGTTTCCCCTAAGCGGATTTCAATACCCGTTTTACGGTCCTACCGATATTAATGTGTAGGTACGTGACAGATTTAAATTATTTATTACAGCGAGAAGTTTGTTTTTAGACGTACAGGTTTTCGAAATTGAATTTCGCCAAATGTCATTTCACGTTGTATATTATAATAATATACACTATACTACTATAATACAGACATATATTGATATCATATATCTGGATGGGTTAACGCCGTTAACGGTCGTCGAGCGACGACTTGCGGTAATTTGTCTTTCATTTGACAATAATAATTATTATTATACAATACACTCCGAAAAAGCTCGAATACCCATTGTCGTCGTATACAGGTATACACAATAGACATTACTTCTACGCGTATAATATTGACTTTTTGTGTTTCGTTTATTCCGCGGACGATTTATCAACGGACGGCCGCCCGACGGACGATTTATCAAAAGTCAAAACGGGCAAAAAATAAAAAAAAAAGTAATTTCGTCTGACTTTACAAATAGGATTATACCTACATTGTAATTCGCGGCTATAGTATATATATATAGCGGGGTATATTGATTTCTATCTCTCATTAGTCATTGCAGTTGGCTATGAGTTATGGTTATGACTTATGACGCAAGTATCGCCGACGGGTAATAAATCAAACTTTTCAGTTTATTTTTATACTTTTGTAGATTCTTAGAGCAGCGACGAATGTATTGGTTTTACAATGATTTGTGTTTTTTTATTTTTATTTTTATGATAGTAAAAATATTTCGATCGTCAACTTTGAGGGTGGTTTTTTTGTATCTATTGATATCCATTTGTTAAAGGGGGGGGGAGGAGGAGAGCAAAATATTAAATACCTCAATTCAAAATCATTAAATATAAAAATCTTATATCATTAGCAACTTAATTTGCTCAATTTGCGATAACAATTTTAACGTTATGCTTTATATTTAACATTTTTTTATTTATTAGGTAGATACTATTCTGTATACATAATTATTATATACAGTAATTTTATTTATGCTTACAATTTTCAATAATATATAACTTAATAAAATAATATTAATTATAATACAAAATCCAAAATTCTTTTTTTTACTTCATCAACTTGAATGACTCTATGTCTATAATTTGAATATTAAGCAGCCCTAACCCAACTAAGCGTTCTTCGGCCGTATTCGCCCTCAACCAAGTTTTTAACACAGCATTTAAAATTAATAAAGACAGAATAGTAATTCTGTGATAAGATCAATTCTTGAAAACGTCGATAAAGTAGTTATTGACGACGTCCTAATGAGGAATGGTAAACTACTACAAATGTAGTGGGTGGGTATTCTCCTACATAGACTCCTACAAAATATAGTGTTGAGTCCTACAAAAGATAGTGTTGACTCCTACAAAACATAGTGTTAACTTCTACAAACGATAGTAAAATAATAGTAAGATTTTATAAAACAGTCAAATTAATTTTCAAAAAGGTGGATAAGTACCTCTTGTCCGCTTGTACCGATGTTGTTTTCTCCTAGCATACTTATATAAATTTTCTAACTTAATAATTTCCTCCAGTTTAAATAGTTTAATTAATTAATTACCATACATAATTAAATATTAAAAGCCAAAAGACTTAGTTATAAAGGTAAAAAAATCAAAATAATGTTAAAAATGAAATCAGTAGGAAAAATATGTCGACATTAAAAATAAATTATCTGTCTTGCAGTATATTAATACATATTATACAAAAATCAATTTAGCCACCTATATAAATAAAACTTAAATAATAATCATATTAAAATAAATCATTAACGAAGTGTTTGTATTTTATCTATAAAACTGTATTTTTATATTTATTATTTTCAAGTTATCTTTTTTTAGCTTTTTGAGTTTTTCAATTCCAAAATCATGTATTCAAATATAATTTTGGAATGTAGGATATTACTCTATTTTTGTTTCAGGTAAAAATGTCCCTGTAGGAGATTACAGAATTTTTGATTTTCAGGTAAAAAGTTTATTCGTGTAGGAGTTTACATTTGGCCGTCCCAATGACGTTAATAAGTTGATAAAATAATATTGTTGAAACATATTATAATATAATCAAAAAATAAAAATGCATTAAGCAAAAGAAAAAACGTCTTGGAGGTAAAGTGCCCCTATTGCCCCCCTCCTCATAATACGCCACTGGTTCCCAACCCACTTGTGGGCCGAGGACGTTGGTTAAGATTCTAAGCCAAAGGGTCAGTAAATTATAATTTACATTATTATGAAGATATTTATATGATAATTATTATTATACGCGTCTAATAATAATAATATTGTTCTTCTATCGTCTTATTTGTGTGTGTTTATATTAATTTATACCTTTATTAGGGTAAGTGGGTCTCAACATTTTTTTTATATAATTGGTGATCCACACAGCTAAAAATATCTGCAACCGTTCCTATATAGTACCTACACGTTACAATTTTAGGACTTTAATACATAAATGGCTTTGTATCAGTAGCATATTTAGGATTTTTTTATGGGTTGCGCTAAGGTTTAGGTCTCGTACTGTATATACTCCATCCTGATGGCAAAACTTTTTTTTGTCCACAAAATGAATGTTTATTCAAAAGGCGGCCACTCAATTTTTTTTTTTTGTACCAATTTGTTTAGAAATGTTCCCAGCCTACCGAAAAATACATGTTGGGTAGAGCATTTCTTTTCCAGGAGGCAACATGCCAAGGGTGGGGGGGTGATATAGCACCCTAGCACAGTAGCACCTCTCTGGATCCGCCTGCTTATTAAAATGCTTACTCCGAACCTCATTCTGAACATATTATATAAGACGATTATAACACATTTTTTTAATTTTTAGTCACAAATATTACAGTTTAAAAGATAAAATAAAAAATGTGGCTCAGACGTTCGGTTACACCCTCGTACATGTTATACCTGGTTTTGGAGATTTTTTAAATGTTGAATATATTATTTCTTCAAGATGAAAAAGGAATGTGACGTAGATGGTAGATACCTGCTTTGGATTAGAATAGAATGAGTTGGTTTTGACTAAAAATACAATAGTTACATAGCTCCTTAGAAAGAAGTATAATTATGATGTGACAGAAATCAAACACTTCGGAAATAGGCTGTTATACGACTTTAAATATTCTACTATACTTAGTATTGTATATTTAAACGCAGTCGCCCACACGATATTATTACCTAGTTAATTATTATAAATTTTAAGTCTAATTATATTCTAAAGGGTGTCGGTGCCGGTTATTTATTAAGGAGTAAAATGTAGGCAATTCAATTGACATGTGGTATCCGCCTCGCCCGGAACGTGCATGACTATTGTGTTTGAGTATGTAAATCTATATTAGTGCGAGTGACCTATAATTACACTCTCAGATAAAGATATTTAAGCAACAAGTTAGTGCTAGTCTTCGATGACTATTATCGAAGCACTATTTTGATGAACAAAAATGGTTTCACAGGAAAAACTCATGCCTCGTAAATATGTCGGATTTTGGTCAATGTTTTTTTATCTGAAATATGAGAAGTTTTTGCAAGTCAGATCAAAGCTCGAATTCTTATTTTACTTTAAATAGTAGTAGAAAAATACGTTGGAAAAAGGACAAATATTGTGCATTTTTAAAATGCATATTCCATCTTCTATAATTATAATTTTCAAAATCGGGCTTTGTTCCGACCTACAAAATGTTTTCTAATTTTAGATAAAAAAAAAAATTAACGAATCTGACAATTCTACAGGGCGTAAGAATTTTTCCTGTAAGACATGTTTTTGTTCAAAAAACGCACCGGCTCCGACCCTCTTAACCTTACACTCTACACTATACAATATACACTATACATTGATATTAACTAACTTTAATTAGGTACCTATAGCCAGTATAGGTACCACTACCATTGTTATTATTATTTCATTACTACCATATTAAAATTGTCAAAAAAAAAAAAAAAAAATATTATATATAAATATCATTTGTTGCAGAATGCCTCCAATAAATGAGTACTATTTATAACGTTTACTATTATAATAAATAAATAAATAAATAACAACTAACAAGGCAATAAAATATAATAATGTGATCTGAAAATTATTATTACTTTTCCGTTTTTCTGTATATACACATAATGATTGGTGATCACAATCGACTGAATCAAACTACAATTTATATTTTTTGTAAACACAGATGTGATGAACATGAAATATATACTTTAGTAAAATTTGATTTTTCTTCTTATTTATTATTTACTATATATTATTACCTATAGAGTACAGTGGATATTGAGTACTGAGTAGTGGCTAATATACTTGCTATATACCTATTAGACATAAAGTATAATATAGAAGCATGTAAAGCCTAAAAGGAACTGACACTAACATTTTCTATGCATAAAAAAATAAAAAATGTTCTTTCCCTACCTACTAATTTTATTATTTTAACATCTAGTATCTTGAATAACGAGTAATGACTAATAAACTACCTATGGACAATTTTAATTTAAAATAAATTTTCAAACTACATTTTACGCTGATAATTATAATATTTAATTAGTAAATATTAATAATGATTACTTTTTTATTTATACTAGTTAATATTATATTACATTTTGTGAAGAATATAGAATCCATAACTAGTAAACAGACTACAAAGTTATACATTTTAAACGCAAATAATATGATATGTAGTATTATTGTATACAAATTCTTATCAATATTTGTTCGTACAAAAATTAAAAAAAAAAAAAAAATGTAAATTCATCCAAAACCATTAAATACTTAAAATAGTAAATACTAAACAATAACATATGAATAAAATATATGATAACCATTAAGAACTTATAGGTAAGTTATAACTTTATGAACCTATACAAATTTCAAAAAATGCAAGGTTCATATTATGTATAAAAATATACTTAGCACATGACAAAATACTATTTAACTATTCATATTATCATTTTATTTTCTAAGAACACTGAAATGATTAGTTGTTATAGACCTGAATGTTTCAAAATATTCGTATAGATAACTATTACCTACTGACTATACTGTATAATATTAAATATTCCAAGCAAGGATAGTATAACCGTATAAGTATAAGTATTAAGTATATACTATTATAGTATTATATGCATGCAGCAATAACATACATAAATTCTTAAAAGTAATGCAAGTAACCTAGGAACCTACCTATTAATAATAGTCTCTTACGAAAATTAATTGTTTTAAAAATAAGGTTTTGAGAGAATAAAATGGTAGTAATTCTGTTGCGATTGCATATAATAAACAATAAACATATTGATGACCAGATTATATAGGGTTTTACTGAGTCAGGGCCCTATTTAGAATTTTGGCACCCTGGGGCATCCAAAACAGCCTCCTCTAATTTATAGACTAATAACAAAAATTAAAAAAAACCTTTAATAGGTGCAAACGTGGGCATAAACGAGTTAAAAAGTAAAAGTTAAGTTAATTTTAACTTTTTGACTTAACTTTTTTGAATTTAATTTTCATTAACTTAATTTTGAACCTAACTGATTTTTATTGATATGAACTTAATAAATAACGAGTTAATTTTAATCAAATCCAAGTTACATTAATGTATAAGTAATTAAATAATATATAATACAATTACAGTCCGTATCATCTATATTCTATAACAACGGTCAAGGGACCGTAAAATATACGTCGTTATAACCAAATTTGATTTTTTTATTTATACATTATACACTCGTATTCTACTAGTACAATGAATTTTTAAACTATGAGTACATACACAAGTACATATATTAATATAATTTACATACATACATACATATTTAATAACAGCCAATATGCATACATATTGTTTTATTATAAATTTAAATTAAAAATATGTATTGTTTAAATAAATATGTAATTTTTTCAAACACAATTAATCTAATCAATAACAAAATTAAAAATTAGTACACAATTATTTTAAGAAGTCAGTAATTTTTAACTGTTTTGTTTTATCATTTAATAGCATATTTTGTATAGTGAGTTTTAATGAATTAAATTTTTGATTCAAGTCAATATTATTTAGTAATGAAAAATTAACAATATTTTCTACTGATTTATAGGTACGCTTCGTATACGGTTAAATTATCTTTATCTTCATCAGTTATTTCTTCTTCTTCTTCATCTTCCTCGTTTGGTTTGGATATTGTACTCACTATGTCCTCGTCACTTAATATTCCTGTAGTAGCTACCTCAGTGTCTATATCTACAAAATTTTCGAAGTTCGGATATTCAAAATTGTTTTCTTGAATGTTTAAAAAAGTAGAAGAATTTTGTACTGCAGTGAGAAATCCCGCATGAGAAAAACAATTTTTTATAATTTCTACTGTTATTTCACACCACGATTGAGTTAACAACAAAATAGCATCCAAGACATTTAATTTGGTTTCTTTTTTGTGTTCAATATTATCAATCTTTTTGAGAACTAACAATTTTCTAAATTTTGTTTTGAGACATCTTATGATCCCCTGGTCTATTGGTTGTAATACTGATGTGCAGTTTGGGGGTAAAAAAACCAGCTTAATACAATGCAAATCATTTAACTTAGTATGCGATGGACAGTTATCTACTAATAGTAAAATCTTTTCTCTCTTTCTTTTTAGTTCACAGTCCCATTTTCGTAAAAATCCAACCCACAATTCAGATGTCATCCGTGGACGTTTATTTGCTTCGTAAATCACTGGCAAAGATTTAGCATCTTTAAAACAACGTGTCTTTGATTTTCCTATCACAAAAAGTTTTTTTTTTGATGTTCCGGTCATATTAGTACACACAAGTACAGTTAACCTCTCTTTAGACATTTTTCCTCCAGAACAAGTCTCGCCTTTAAATTTCAAAGTTTTGTCAGGTAGCATTTTAAAAAATAATCCTGTCTCATCACAATTATAAATTTCAGCATCATCATATCCCTTACGCAATTTTGGCCAAACCACCATCTCCATCCATTTGGTTGTTTCTTTAATATTTACACTGGCAGATTCTCCATTAACTTTGGGAAAAATAATATTGTATCTTACCCGAAATCGCTAAATCCACGATGAAGAACATGAAAAATCTTTACCCATTAGTTTTGTTAAATCGTTTGCTTTCTCTTGTAGAATCGATCCATTAATCGATATATTGAAACTTCGTTGTGTTTTAAACCTTTTTAATAAAGCATTATCAATATCTTCATGATCACTACCACGTATTTTTTAACGTTATATCTTTCGCACTCGAATTCTCGTTTTATTTTATCTCGACTTTTCCATATTGTAGATATTGTAGAATGACTTACACCAAATTCATTCGCAATATTACTGTTTTTTTCATTATTCTCCAAACGAAAAATAATATGCGCTTTTTCTTCGACAGAAAAATGTTTTCGCTTATTCATTTTAACGTTTTAATGAAACACACACGTTCAGAAGCACTAATATAACTAAATATCAAAACCAATATTTGTAGATTTGTGGTAATATCTCACAATTTATATCACAACCTTATCTATGTAGGTAATTACACCGATAATATTAGACGATAATTTGTGAAAATAATAATATACAGTCGTTTTATACGAAGTCGTATTAGCCGATATTGTCGTTACGTCCAATGAAGTTATAACCAGTTATTTTGTATGTATAAATATACGGAATTTTGCCGGGCCCTTTAAATTAACGTTGGTAATTGGTATACCCCATATGTCGTTACGACCGGCGTCGTTATAGATGGTGCCGACCAGCGCTGGATCATAGCTTTTTAACACCCGGGGAAAATTAAAAAAATACGCCCATCTCAGGGAGATGACCAGAATTATTAGTATTTTTTTTACGAAAAATCAAGCACACTCACACAGTATTGCGAAGAACTGAAGACCAGCATTTACAAAACCTTTCCAAATATACTGCAGGACCAATCATTTATTTACCACAAATAATTTGAACGATTTTAACTTAAAAATGAAACATTTTAAATTTTAATCTACTCACGTAATGTAGTTTTAGAAGCACTTCTTAATGGTGTATTTAAAGCTAAAATCTGTGGTCAATATTTCTAATTTAAAGGTTTAGAATAAATAATATCGATAATAATAACATGTATGAATTATTTATTAACAAATCAAAATTAGGTATCCATTGCTATTTTTAATATAGGACGCTTTATGTAAAAGAACAATATTTAATTTACAACATACCTATCAATATCATACATTTTCATTTTTAATATTTGTTACAACCAAAACTTAATAATATGTACCTAGGTACGGAATAAATACAATGAAACAAAAATGTAATCATGTACTGAAAATTGTAATATAATGATTATAACACGACAAAGAAATATTTATCATGGATTATCACTTACGGATTGAATGTAGGTACCTATATACTAAAATAACTACATTCTACATTCTACATTTTAAAAATTTCCAGAATAATAAGGACCTGGTTGTTTGTTTGACATCTTGAACTATAAAAATAAATTAGACAAAAAACACAGTTTATAATAAAAAAAAAACGAACCAAATAGAATATAAATTTCCTTTTCAATTATTTTATTATAATATGTAAAACATAATATTCAATCTGTCTTGGGCTACAATCAATAGGATAGTATTTTTGTTTTAATTATTTAATTATGTTGTACTTTTGTAGTATCAAGTTTATCAAGTAAATTAATAGTTGTATACTTGTACCTACCTATTTAAAAAGCAAACACAAATGACAAATTATATTCCATTTTATGTTCTGTTACATTTATCTGGTGGCCATGGTGATATTTATAAAAATGTTCAGTTTATAAAAAGGCATTAATTGTTAAATACAAAGACTTTTATAAGCAGGTACAAACACGTAATTTAATAAATAATCTGAAAACAACTAAATCATTAGTACCTAAGTAACATTTTATGTAGTACATAATTTTATGCAGTACCTACCTACCTATTTGGAAAAATATATAGTTGTTAATTTAAAATCACATAACAATGAATTACAATTAATAGTGCGATTTTTAAGATTAAGGTTTTAAACAACTATCTACATACCTAATATTATATTATAATATGCAAGAAAATTATGTAATTTACCATACTTTATTATGTCACTAATCGGAGAGTACATTAATCTATTTATGATAGACTAAGGCATGTTCACTCCCGCTGACAGTAAATTGCGGACGGGTTTTATTTATTTTATATTATTTATCTATTTTTTACCTTTTTCATATTTGTCCTTTTTAATATTTAAATTAATGTTATTAGTTATTACTAATCTCGACTAAAAATAAAATTATTATATTTTATTCCCATACCCAATACTACACATTTCCTGTGAAATATTATTTTGTACTTAGTTTTGACTTTTGTTTTGAAGTCCATTTTAAATTTTCAATTTATAAAATATTTAAAACCTTAAAAATACGCACTCGAAAATTATACGCCCGGGGATAAATCCCCGACTTCCCCCCCCTAGATCCGGCCCTGGTGCCGACTGTATTACTAATGATCCATATTGAATAAACATTAAATTTTTATTATCTTAAACCATATTACCTACCGACTATTTATATATTAAAAAATAAAAATAAATAACTCAACTTAAGTTAATAATGTAATTGTAATTTGGGTTGTAATTTTCCTTATAACTCTTAACTTAACTGAGTTAAAATAAAAAATAATATAAGCTCATGAGTCTCCACTCAGAATCGTTTTTCTTATACAATGATATTATATCATTGAATTCAAATTTAATACCATCCATTATACAATGACCCACTTGTAACCTACTGTACAGCAGACCACCTTTTTTTTTTACATATTTAAGTGCTTAGGATAGTTTAAAAAAGCTAAAAAGTTCCTCAGACAACAAATGAAAAATGTTCTAAAAATATTTAAAATGCATGAAGAAAAATTTAACGCAAGTATTCCTAATTAATGTTAGTTATTGAATTAATGAATACCAATATTAATTATATTTGTGAATGTCTTGAAATATGAAAATATTTAGAAACCCAACGGCCAACATCAACTAGTACGAAAAATAGTTTATTACTTGAAAGTAGAGAAATTATTGAAAACAACAAATATATTACTGAGTAAGTTTATAAAACTACATATCAAAATATTACGTAAAATAATATGTTTAGTATATAATGTTGGTTTGTGTTATAATTTGTAGTGTTACAACTTAATACAAATTATAACTTTTCCGGCTTCGGGCTGCTTTCTGTATTTCTGTGTAATTCCGTAATCGGGTTTCCAAGTAATCGTCTCTTGTAGAAATAGATTTTCAAGAATATCCCATAATACACTTTAGTTATTAAACACTTTTAATTTCCAAAAAAAAGGATACGTATAATATTGTACAAAAAAATAAATAATATTTACATAGGTACCGATATAAGACCTATATTATAATTATTATTAGCTAAATACAAACAAATTTCATAAGAATATACTACCCATATGACATATTCTAACAATATTAGATGTATATAAAAAAATGATTGGGATTAAAATTGTTAAAATTTTTCAATTAATTAATAAATATAATAAAAATACATTTAGGAACTTACGTGAACTTAGCAGCTCAATGATAACAATAAACTTTTAAAACAGTCTAACAAATTTGTTAGAGATTGTTCGACAATGCTTTCAAACTTTGTTAGACTTTATTTTCGACGCTAGAATTTTTTACTTTTGTACTGCTATCTTCAATGTGCAAAAGTTAAAAAATGCCTAGAGTTTATTTCGAAAATTAAGTCTAACAAAGTTTGAAAGTTGTCTCACAATCTCTAATAAATTTGTTAGACTGTTTTAAAAGTTGACTGTTATTATTGTCACAAAATCATCAAATTTAATTATATGGTGCCTATAACGGAGTTTCCTGTGATAAATTGTCAGTTGAATAATACCAGTATGGATTTAACTTGTCTTAAACTCCGTTAAATGTAACCTACTGCTACACAAATTGTACAGTCAATTAAGTGGTTTTTACCAAATACAAAATATAGGTAGGTATAAGATGATATACAAAATTATGAACTATTTTATTTTATATAACATACCTAATAATTATCTAAACTTGGATATACGTCAATAGATAGCTGATAATTGATAGCGCGAAAATTCATAGCAGTCAATTAATTGCACGTAAATTTATCGTGAGCGACTTTTCATAGTAGGACAATTTGTAGTGCCGTAAAGAAAAGCGGCCTCGGCATTTATTTTTAAAAGGTACTCATCTCCATATTTTCTTTTGTACTCCATTTTTTTCGAAATGGTACATAAAACCTTCATGAACTTATATATTTGCACCTCTTTCACTTTTTATATATTTTAAAGACATTTTAAAATTACTATATTATATACCTAGGTAATTGTTAGAAGTAGCACTGTTATATTATGGTGTTGTACCGACCGACAACTGACAACTGATAAACTGTATTGTATAGGTAATAGGTATTGAATATAGTCTCATTATCTTTATCGCCTATATTATTTTAGATAGTAATATTAAGTTTCCGATTTTGATATATATCGGTTTTATTTTATTTAAGAAATCTATACGCTATAAATTGTCATACTATTAAAAGTCGCTCACGATCAATTTACGCGCTATAAATTGACCGATATCTATTGACGGGACACCTCTATACTTATACGAAATTCGTTTTTGGGAGCAAAAAAATCAATGAGAATAACAGAAAATTGGCTACGAGGTGCACATCCTCGAATATACGTTTATCTATATGTACCTACTTACCAAATGTTAGAATAATCACGAATGCATTAGATTTTTGTTTTAGGTCACTTCTACACACACACGCGCGCAGGTTGTCTTTTCTTAGAATATATTATACCAATTATTATTTATTAATATATATATTATTACAGTATATTATATTGTAATTTTAATAATTTTATTCTATATTATACCAATGCATTGTATTGTTGTAAACTTGTAGTAATTAGTAAGACAAATACAGTTTTGGATTTGAGGAGGGTGGCGTGGCGATTACCTCCCCCCCTTAGGGCTTAGTATAATGAATATAAAATTCATAAGTCATAACTATAACTTCAAACTTAATAAATGATACAAAAAAGGTACTTTTTTTGAATATCTTATCAATTATATTGTTATTTCATTATCAATACAAATTATCGAATTTAAATAACATGATTATGTTCGAAACAAATTTGAAATTAGTTATAACACTTATAACCATAGATAATAAAAGAATATTTTCTTGGTTGTAACCAAAATTGATGTAGACAACTTGCTACGGTTTTTGTTTTAGATTATAGATAGAATGACAGATTAAATAATTTTACCGCCAAGCAGTGCTGCACCGCCTTATAATCTGTTGGGGAACGGATAAAAAGTCTCTGAGAAATAAAGTCTCAAGGAAAAATAGTCTTGGGGCAAAAAAAGTTCATAAGACTATTAAAATAATTTTTAAAAGTTACAACGATATCAATTTATAGAACTAGGATTTTTATAATTAAGTTATGTAATTTTCTGTTTTGTATTTAGTAGTTACCTATTATATGATTACATAATTATTAGATAGGTATTATCTTTAGAAAACAGACTTTTTACCCCCGAGACTTTTTTCTAGATATTTTTTTTCCGGGACTTTTTTTCCCTGAGACTTTTTTTCCTACCATCAAATCTGTTATCACTTCATTTTTATAAAACAAATTAAATATTTTGTTCACTATGACTGTGGTAAAAGACTCAATTTTAATATTAAGTGCTGAATATCTTATTTTCATTGTTCATTGACAGATTTGCGGCTGGTAAAAAAAGAACCATACAATTTTAGCTCAAATAAACTATTAATACATTTGTTTATTTAATATTGAATAAAAGACTGTTGAATTTTTATACTGTTTAATTTTTTTTTATACATAACAGATTGTTTATTGACTAGTATGTATATATTGAAATTTTGTGATACCAATTCGCCCCCTCCTTAAATGAGCTTCAGATCTGCTACTGCCACTGGACAAATAACAATATTTTATATTGGCAGACGGTAGCTTAAAACATTATAGTCATATTCATAATTCATTTCCCGATTGCCGTGTTTGATGTGATTAAAAATATAACTAGGTCATAATACCTATTTTGTTCAGTAATTTTAGAGAATGATTCGGTGTTTCTAGAAATCCTCTAGCTAATGATACCGTACTCCAAAACAGCTTATCAATATCTCAATATTTTTTGTGAATTACCGTAATTATTAGTACAGATATGGAAAATGTTGTATACTGTCGTAGTCAAGTGTACACTGTTATAAATTATAATATGGTTGAGCTAACCGTATCTTAATTCTTAGCACAAACCACACAAATCACAGTATTAATTCTACATTAAACAGTACCATTGTTTGAAATACAAAATTTGAATAAAATACAACACGAAAGCTTCGCGTGTAACTCAAATGCACCCCCCCCCCCAATCACCTTAAACTTGTCATCGCCGCCCCTCCCCTCGACTTGTTATATGTATATTATAGCCGTATAGGGGATGGGTTTGGCGGCGGATCGTTACTACCCCGGTTTTGGTTTTGTTGTGCACGTGTTGTCAAGGGACTGTTTTAATATACTAACTACGTCTGAAGTACAATATATAGCGACCTTACAAAACTGTAATAGTAATGAAACTGTATATAGTATATAATATACAGACATTCCTGGTAGGTGGTACCATGGGTACCACCAGTAGTAGACGATTTTCACGAAGCCAAAAATACCTAAATGCGTCTTATGTATTCGCACACACACGCGCTCGGCGCGTGCTCGGCATATAGGTACGTACGCATACTATATAATGCGAAACACGCCACGAGGGGAGAGAAAATAAAAATCGTATTTTATATTATTATTATCATATCGGCGTGGTGTTAGAGACACGCATTGCACCGATTCGTCGAGGGGGTAGTTTTATATAATAATATACCTATACGCGTATACCGAGGTCAGCGAGCGAGCGCCCGAGTGTGTACGCACGCCGTAGGTACATCAATCATAAAATTATATCGTTTCATCATACCCCGCGCACGATACCTATCGCCGTTTTTATACAATATTTTATCGTCGGGCGTGTGCCGGGGAGGAGGGCGAGCGCGGTCGGTCGCGAGTTGATGAGGTGCGCCAAAGCTTTTCAGCCGTCCATCGACCCTAGGCGAGGGCGCGACCCGCCCATTGGGCCGCCGCCGACCGTCCAATAAGCCGAAAGCTCGCTTATCGATCCCCTCGTTTGACCCCTTGCCGAGGCGGCATCTATGGCGCGCTCGTGGCGTCGCCGTCCGTCTGGGGCGGCGGCAGCTGCTGCCGCTATCGCATATATCGCCGCCGTTTCGTCACGTCGGTACCATTCGCGCGCGCCTCTTCGTCGAATTCGGTTTCCGACCGGTAGTCCCGTCGGCGCGGCGCGACGCACACGTCGCCAGACGCGCTCGTCCGTCCCCGGGCGGTGGCTATAGCCTATAATAATATAATATTAGGTACATTGGTATCACATGCGCTCGCATTTCGCCTCCACCAACACCTCCACGTCATCGACCGGGCGCACGCGCGATATAGTATTATTATTACTATTATTGTCGCACTATACCTATATACACCACAACGCAGCTGTTGTCGACACACAACTCGAGACGCGGACCGTCTGTCGCATACCTAAATATGATACCTAATAATAATAATAATAATAATATTAAAAGTAATGCCATCGTTTTCCCCGTCCGAAGCGTTTTAATCGAACGGTTTTTTTTCTTTTTAATTCGCGTCCAAGTAATATTATTAATTATTTACTATCGTCTTTATGACCACAACCACACACACGGACGTCCGTAACGGTTTTAGGCCACGTTCACATGCATGTAAGGTGAGTACCCATACACAAGTTTATATAATATACCTAAGTCATAAAATAATAATGTAATAATATGTGAAACGGTATCGTTTGCTACGATTAACATCACATCAGTGGCGTGCGACAATCACATATAATATTATTATGATATATAAAGGCACGCCGCTGCAAAATAATAATATCGTAATATATTTTAAGTCTTCTATAAGCTCGTTGTTATTTTGGTCTAGAATATTATTATATACCTATTATAAGTAAATTATTATTTCAGTTAGTTTGCTGTGTTGTTTCTACGTGGAATATTGTATATCATTACGTGTATTGTATGCATTGTTTTATCGCGGTGCGCGCGCTTCGGCTGCATACCGTACCTGATGTGTATCGTTGCAATATTCGTTTTAATGTTATCTTATATAGAGTTGTTATTACGCGTTGTAGCACGTCTAACCGACCGTACGACGGCGGTCGGTGTGAACGTTTTTTGATTCAGGCGAGTATATTATAATACAGTCGAATGCGTTGTCAGCGGGAGGACGTTTGGAGAACGAGTGTAATATTTTACTAGATATTATTATAGTACGTGTGGAAGGCGTATAAAAAAATCAAATCAAATCGGTGGGGAAACCCACGTCACCAACCGGTGGGGTGGCGAATGATATAGGGAAGGGAGGGGGCACATAATCTTTGGTGCGAGACGGCCACTATATTACGTAGGTACCTATTATAGGTACCTATATAATAATACACAAGTCTGTTTTTCATAAACCTATTAATATATTATATACCTTATATATCTATCCCCGGCTGGAAAGTGGTTTCAATCAATCCTGTATATAGTATATATTATAGGAACCTATATCGTATACTTTAGCATTATTAGGCATACCTACCTATATTTTATATACATAGTGATTTGGTTTAATAATTCCAATCGAATTCGCTATTCATATATAACATCAGATATATAAGTAAAATATACCTAAGAGGAAAAATGTATTATTGTCGATTGAGGCCGATTAGTTTCCACTCGCGTGTTAGCGGGATTTTGTGGTGTGTATTGTACCGTACAGGACGTAAGAAAAACAGTAGGAAAAAATTTGGAGGCCTAGAAAAAATAAAACAAAAATTAACAACTAAAACGAACCAAGTATGAAAAGGAAACACGAATTAGATACGTGTGGTCTCGTGGGGCCCTGATTACGCGAAGCAGAACAGATAATCGCGATTATACATCATGTTGTATACGTACCTATATACCTATGCATAATGTATACATATACCTGTCGGTGGGCAAGCAGAACCGTTAGAGGTCATATAATGAAAATTTACGGGTTGAAGAGCAGAGGCTCGGGCCAATACTTGCGTGAAAAAGACACGGATGGAGAATCGTAGAATCGGTTGTTTTTTATGAATAACGCATAATTGTGAAAAGAAAAGATGAAAAACGCTTGAGTATAATTACATATATATATTATATAGGTATATACAGTGTTGCAGAGTTAGGTATAATTATAAATAAGGTATATTATTTCATGAACAATTTTCGAGAACGCGGACAGCTCTTAAAAAGTGTTAAGTTTAAAACTGTATTTGAGTGTCTAGTTCTCAGTCACCACTGGTTTAAGTACCTAGGTTCATAAGTTTATAACTTTTTAACTGAAATACACTTCTCACGTCTTCTGCCATTAAAATGTTATTTTGAAAACATATTTAAAGTTTTCTTTATAGGTATTTCAAGCAATCGATAAAACAATTGAACAGTTTACCTTGTTACATTTAATCGTATATAAGTAGCGGCTCCAATATAGTAATAAGTAATAACATTTTTTCATTTTTAAATATTGAAAGTGTTTAACATTTTAATTTCACATTCACAACCAAATATCCAATGGCTAGCTGAAAAACCAAAATCAGCGTTCCCTGCAAAGTCCCGTCATAAAAATATTTACGTATCAACTTGGCAAATATAATATTTATCTGTAGTACTTCAATAATTTATTACTGTGTTTATAATACCTCATATTGTCAAATATAATCACCAAGAAATTAACTAACGATTAATACGAAGTTAATTGATTGGTCGTGCAGTTAGTTTTTTATTTTTTAAATTCTAGGTTCATATTATCGTGAATTCTATACTTATAGGTACTAGCATATTCATGGAAAAATCATTGGTATCTATGTATAGTTTGTCTATGTATATTAGGTAATAATAAATTCATTATTAAATATTTTATTTAGTGTAATATACTAATGTAGCTTTATTTATAAAACAAAACTATATGGCTCTCAGAACTTGGTTTTATAAATCATAATAATTATTCTCAAGTAAGAAAATGTACAGTCTGAAACAGTCGTAATATAAGAATAAATTATACTATGTATTAATAAGTAATAACTACTATAGTTTCATAGGAACATATTTTGGGTCATTGGGTTATAAATAATCATTAGAGTGAGTAAAGTGTAAACACTAAGTTGATACAGTTCATATACAGTGGCCTATATTTCGGACTCACATGCTCGATGCACATGTCAAAAATCTCCTCGCATTATGGAGAGTAAAGATCTTTATAGAATAAAATTTTGGGGTAGGCGTTGCGACGTACCTTCTATTAAAATAAGGGTAAAGGACATATTATATTCCCCTCAGCTATTTTCGGTGGAGTAGGTAGGGAGGTAACTACTCATTTTTCACTCATAAGAAAAAAATGTATATTTGATGTGTGTAATCGTTTTTAGTTTTGATTTAATCTGAAATAAATAAGAGGACAAATATTTCGATGATTAATAATAATCCAAAAAAAAAAAAATACGTACATATTTTATCTTGATAAAAAAATATAAATTTTTTTGTAAACAAAATCTAATTATTAATTATTAAATTTAACTAGTTATTCCACATTTTCTAAAAAGTCTTTGATTTGGGATTCTTTCCTAATCCTAAGCCCGCATTTTTAAGTATTTTTTCTTACATTTTTTTTTAAAGAAGGATGGTATTTTTGAACAAAACGCAATTCGATGTTGTATTAGTTCTTTAATTCTCATGTATAGGTTCTATGACGTATATTCTATCAAAGTAAAATTATTGTTCCTCGATATCTGGATTTTTAGTAATTTGATAAATAATAACTATTATAGATGACACTTTTACATTTTGAATGTTTATATTACAAATTCCTGTGTCCATGAATTTTTCGAAATATTACGGTTTTGTTTAGCTACCTATTTATAGGAATAAAAAAATTAAGACATTTTTTAACTATTGTCGATAAAAAAAAATTAGATGTGTCAAAAAATTTGAAAATGTAATACAAGGGTACGTTTTTATTAGTGGTAAAAAAAAAGTTGATCGTAAATCCACAATAATTTTTTATAAGTGTCTGAAGTTAAAATTTCAAAAATTCAACAATATCATGAAGACTGTGCAAATTATTTAGAAATTCAATGTTCATTTTAACTCCACTGTGTTGATAACATTTAATGTTTTGATGTTCAAATCAATAATGTTATCGGTTATTCGACGTCACTATACGAAATCATTACCTATATTATACATTATACTGACATAATTACAGTCTTTTACAGTATTTGAATAAAAGTATTTGAATACTTTTTTTGTATTCGAATTCTATTTTAAATACTTTTTTTAGAAAGTATTCAAATAAGTTTTCTGAATACTTTTATTTGTGTTTTTTATTCATTAAAAAAATATTTTTAAATTTGTGACAAGACTTATTATAAATCATGAACATTAACTTTATTCTTTGAACGAAATATAATATTGGCCCATGTGTGTTATATCCCGTATGGCCAGTATCGGCTGTATCATATGGGGTCAAAATGTATAAATAACTTATGATTACGATGAATTATTAATTAATAAATGTTAATTACCAACCACTCAAAAACTGACAAAAACTAATTGTGAAAAAAAGTATTCTAATAGTATTCTGTGTAGGTATTCTGAATATATTTTTTAAGAACTATTTGAATACCTTAATTCTCATTTATTCAAATATGTATTCCGAATACAAAATAAAAGTATTCTTTACAAGACTGCATAATTACCCCGTGTTATAGTGTACGCATTTTCTATAGATGCACGTAAAGAATTATATAATAATATAATATATGTATACATTTTTTTATATCGTTATAAAAGGGTCAACATTGATTTATAAAAGGGAATTCTAATTTTCAATTACTGCAGCAGGCATATCTGCCGTAGTGCCGTGTTATTACAGACAGGCGTGTTATTTTTTCCCATGCGTGTGTATAACGTAATACGATTTTCTACGAACGGTTCATGGATTAATACGGTTTAATGACTGAAAAGAACCAAGTAGAACCGCGGTGGCACACACTCTGTGGAGTGGGGGGGGGGGTGGATGACAAATTATCGAACCTTACCAACGTGTTTTTTTTATTTTTATAAACTTTAAACGCCTGCACACACACACACACACACTTCATAATATACACCTCGAACTCAAACACACATACACATCACGAACACGGACAGTCACCGTGAGCGTTTTCGGTAAAACACTTTTTAAGACCCGCGATCAAGCGAATCGCCTGCTGTAATTATACATGGGTATTGGGTATACCTAGGTACTAATGCGAGGACGTCAGAAATAGAATTGGTAACATAAAAAAAAAAAATTAAAAACCGATTAAATCCTATTGTTGTACCAAAAGTCTATTATTTGCCATCAGCTGCCTTAGCAAACCAGCAGTAGAGTGTGCTACGATGGCAGCTGCAGGTGCGTTTCGAATTATTATACCACCGCGACGGTGGCTACGGTGTGGAAACCCTTGATGGGCCTAATATAGTAACCGTTCATACCTACTCGAAGTATACACTATAATGTTATGTAGGTACGTTTCAACGTTTCCAGAATTTAAACGACGTTTTGAATTTTCCTGACTTTGATGCTGCATCATATCGATATATAATCGCAATAATACCTATAATATACACGCCTATGGCCTATTGGGTTAGTTTCTTAAAATGTCTACACTCCGTTTCTTTTATTATAGATGGGCAAGTTAATGAAAATAATTAACTCAAATTAAGTTGAATTAAGTAGGCAGCCTGTAGGTGAACATTATATCGTTAGATTAGAAGTTAGTAGATAGTTAACAAATAATAAAGTTGGCTTACCGAGTTTAAAGTTAATATGTAAAAATTACTATAATTTAACTTATAGTTTAAAAATAGTTAATCTACTTTTTTTAACTGACACGTGGATTACATGAACAGTGTTTTGTGCTTATCTATTTATTATATTATTTTATCAAGAAACATACAGAAATTATTACAGTGTTATTTTAACTTGATAGATTATTTTTAAATCAAATGAAAAAAGCCAAGTTATTTCAATAGTCATTTAAACCAGTTATTAAGTAAAAAATTAAGCAAGTTAAAAAAAAAATAACTTTAGTCAATCCCCCCCCTTGCATATTATATTATATTTTATATTATCATAATACAATATAGTAATAGACAACACAGTACACGGGCATTATCGCGGCGGCGAAGTTTAGTGCGCACAGCCGTTGAAAGCGTACACATTTTGTATTACCCATATTTTGTGTTATTCAGTGCGCACACATAATAGTTAACAGTGTACTGCAGCCGCACAGGTATAATATTGTATGCATACATGGTATATTATACACGGTTTACGCGCGGTGTATACGGTCGTCGGCGGATGTGTGTAAGAGCCCACAGAGACTCTTTGTGTGTACATACATACACCGTCTTCACACGTATATTAACGGCAACGGTGCGTGTGCGTGTGTGACGTGTGTGTGACGTGTGTGGGTGTGTGTGTGTGTGGCAGTGTATAATGTATACGCAGCCTGCGTGCGCGTGCAGAGTAGATACCTCTATATACATTATACGCGTATACCGCGGTGTAAGTATACAGGGCGATTCCTTTGTCGGACAACACACTCATTATTTAAAAAAAACTATTGATGTTATTTTTCGATAACTTACTATTAGTTCATTTTCAGAACACATTTTTTAATTTCATAAATCCCGAAGCACAATATATACTTACCCACCACCATTCGTTCGGAGTATTTTCGAATTTGATTTATATAATTATATATATACACCTATGCATATTATATTATATATAAATCAAATTTAGGACGAGTTATACGTGTGTGTTAAAAGTTATCACAACTTTAAATACTTATAACTCATATCAATAGTACTCGTCCGAAATTCGTTGTAGGTATTTTTTTTGTTGTAGGTAGTACTCCGAATAATATTCTGCTTTGGAATGAGAAATTTAAATGCACAGGCTTTATGCTGTCATTGAAAATATTGAACAAATTGAAAATTATAAAAATAGATAAAATATAATTTGTTTAATAAATTATTGATTTGTAATGACTTAAAAATTATGTGAAAAAATTATTTTAAAAAACGTAAGAGGACGTCGTATCCGCATGCGATATCTTCGTAGGCATAACATAGCATGAATAATTCATTCAACTCTGTTATTTTTAGTTTTAGAGGGAATTGACCTACTACCAAGTTTGAAGTTATAATTTTATCTAGTTAATGACATGGGTTTTTTTTATAATTTAATTATAAAGCGATTTATGAGCTTTTTTAAAGGTCCTTTTAATAGTTATTGAAATAATGAGTTTTCAATAAAAGAATCTCCCAGTATACAGGGTGGTCCGATAACTCCAGACCGGACTCGAACAAAAGATCAAAGAGTTGCCGGAAACATCGTCCATTCGTTTGGTACATCCATGCATGGGTCTGTTTGGCTTGCCCAAAACTGTACTCACCGACAGTACTGTATAGGTAATGGGTATTGGGTTCTAATATGTATATCCCTAAAATATTAAAATAGATTACTATGTAATAGGTATAGTATCGATGTCAGGAAGTTTGACTTACATCGGACCACTCTGTATATTCGCGACGTGACTGTCTGCATATTATTATGTTATTTTAATGAACATTGAACAAAGTGGATTTTTTTTTTGTAATCTCAGACACTCATTATGTCAGTCAACTTTTGTAATTTTTAAAACACTCTATTTTTTTGTTTTTTTAAGTACCTATATCTATATAATTTAATATACATTATACCTTAGTACTTGAGCTTTATAGGATTATATAGTATTTTACAGTCAGTCTACATTTGTTTTTTTGAAAACTATTTGGTTTATGTACTTAAAACTATCTATTTAATTTATATTAAACTTATATATTGTAGGGTTATTATATTTTTACCATTCGAAAATTGAAAAATATCAAAATTATTACTATGATTTTGTTTATCGTTGTAATACTCGTAGGTTTATGATTTCTAATTTCTTTTTATGTTAAATAATTTAAGTACGGATTTTATTATTTTTAATTTCATATTCTGAGGACTGAGGAGGAATACTATTCTCAAATCGTTGACATGTGACTGGATATTGGATGTTTTAGAATATGAAAGAAAAAAACCGGAGAGAATACAGAAAATCGTCGGCGCACGTCATAGTGCGTGTTGCATGCCTGCGCTTTTATAGCGATTTTAAGTTTTACAATAATGATAAATAAATCATCACATTTGAAACTGATTTTGATTTTTGACAACCACTCTTTCTTGCATTTATTTATTTAATTTATCATACTACATTTCGTTATGCTAATTAATATTTCAATAAAAACCCGAAAAAAAAAAAATTTAACCCTCTTATTCGGAGCACCAAATAATATATAATGATTAGTCTTATAGATGATTGGTATTTGATAAAGGATTCTTTCTATTCAAAATGCGTTTGCAACGAAATTTATTGTAAGATCACTAAAATGGATCAAAAATAGAGGTACGATGGACTATAAAAATATTAGATTTTTGTCTCAAATAGTGCAAAATAGTGTGACATAACTAACGAGTATTGGTCAGCTGACAGCTATTGTGTATTATGTGTGGTGACCTACAGGCTACGACATTAAGTACCTATAAAAACGTTGTTTTTGTCGAAATCTTTATCGATCTAAAGAATATGCCAAGTTTAAAAACGGTGATGGCCAATGGGGTGGGACTTTTGTGACCCCAACCCATCAAATAATACCCAAGTCCATCAAATAATGTCATGTTATACGTGCATTATTATTTTATATCCTTGGAAGGATTTATTATTATTTATAAGTTTAATTTAAATGTTGATGTTAATATAGGTAGGGTAAGTATTTTAATCCGGCAAAATCCTTTCGTCTGTTCAGGCCCTAAGTCATCTCATTTCAGGAATAAAACCATTTTTCTACGGTATAATTCTCGGTTTTGCATCCCGAGAATACAGCCATTCGTAGTATCCACCTATTTTACAGTAAACCACCAATAATAATTATTAGAATATTTGGAGAATTTTATCTGCATGTTTCGTATTCAACCCGAATAAATATAATTTAAAACTTTAAAAGTTTTTTTAATACCTTTGAAATCTTTTGTCACTACAATTCAATTAATACTAATACCGTTCTACTTTTAATCGCAATAAATAGGTATCTATAGCTGTATAAGTAGTTGAAAGTTCCTGATAATATATTATATTTCATGATTAAGGGTTGAAAATTATAAACCCTAAAAATTCGACTTAATCTGCGCCGCCGGGCACGCCAACTATATCATGATGATCATATGCAGACACGGCGAGTTAAAAACGAATCGCCCTGTATAATGTACCTGGTGTATGATACGCTGGCCGTGTGTGTGCGCGTGCGTGCGAGCTTCGAAAAAAGAAAGAAGGCATGAATGGCGGTGGCGGAGATGAGGTCGCCGAAGAATGCCTATGTGTGCTGCCCGGCGCGGATGATGGTTCGCCTATGGTCGCCCTCTCGTACCGCGCTCATGCCGAATTTACGGCCGCCGCAATACGTCCACGAACGTTACAATAACGTTACGTTATTATTTATTATATTATTATTATCGTTGTGACGTGAGCGCGTCGTCGCCGCCGTCGTCGTCGTGCAGCGCATCCGACTACGCAAGCGCCTGACGAGACTGACTGACGGATATCGTATCGCGGGTACGTGTCCCGCAACCGTGGAAGAACACGTCTCGCGGTCGGCGTGATTTCAACCGTCTCGCAGTTTTGAAATAATATGATATTATTATATAATATACCTACATATTTATGTTATACCATTTATTATCATTTTTACCGGTGGTAAATTATTATACCATTATCATGGCGGGCTTTAAACTATTCCGAAATAGTTACGACCATAGTAGGTATAATAAAATATTTAGAATTAATTCCTTGCGGTTATACCTATTATTGATAACAACTTAAATCGAATTATGTTTTCTCCGTATAGACCTTATATACTCACAATATACTATGGTTTTCCCTCTAAAGGTATATTATCTCCTTAGTTTATCTTGGTATTGTGCTCAGCACGAACTGTTACGTATGTAACTCAAAATTCTAATAATTACTATGTAGAATTAATTTTAATAAAATTAATATCATTCAATGCATTAAATTAAATTATTTTAACATTCATTAGACTGGTTAAAACACTTCACAATTATTTTTTTTTTTTAAATATTGTTTGTAGATACGTGTTGTTGAGCATATTCTACTGATAGAGATTTACGCGGTATCTATTACTATAGTATTAAACTTAAAACTTTTGTAATTTATCATTGTAATGTTGCGTGTTTTTTGTTTTATATAGGTAAATTAAATATAATATAAATTACAAGTAACATTTTTTAATAGGTAGGTACTATAAAAAACAACAACATTATCAAGTATTATTAGGTAGGTAGGTAGATAGGTATATAGGTAGGGTACTTAGGTACTTAAGGTAACCTAGTGCCTAACTTACTCGATAGTTAATCCACTATATTATCTGACAACAGCGAAATTAATATTATTGATGGTAAAATAGTTAAAAGCTAACGTATGTTTGCCCCCCCCCCATGAGAAAATCCATTAACGAATTGCGCAGATATTTAGCACTCAATTCGCACGAATTCGCTAGCCTGGTTTTGAAATTCGCGCGACCCTCCTTCCCCCGAAAAATCAAAATTCACGGAAGGGGAGCCAGCAACAAGTCTCTCCAGCCACCTTATAGAAAAAATTAACATTTGTGCAAATTTCTAGTAAAAAAAGAAAATTAAACCTAAAAAAATAGGTTAAGTCGTAAGTGGATGTCGCTCTGCTGTACAGTATGTTACAAGTGGGTCACTGTTATGGCTGGTGATAAATATTAATTCAATGATATAAAATAATTATTTACGAAAAACGATTCTGAGCGAAGACTGTCCTTCACTCTGTCAGCCTATAATATTACAAAGTATATATTACATTGATAATATTCATTGAATGTTTTATGTATCTAGGAAATGTTTTTCGGAGTTACACCAAAAATCAGAAGCGATATTGTTAAAAACCAATTTTGCGTAAAAATCATAGGTTTTCCTTAATTTCTCGTTTGTATTTCCTTACGCTTTTGAAAACTTTTGGGAATATTTTACTTTTGACCCCCCAAACGTACCAACTAAAATACTAGATGTACTTTCCTATCAAAAAAGTTGCTGTTGAAAAAAATCGATGCTTTTTTACTGTCCCGAAAGGTGATGACAGACACAAATAGGGTTATGAAATTAATTTTTTTGAAATATTTCACAAAACTTTCATAAAATATTTCATATTAATAAAATATAAAAAACAAATTTTAATTTAAAATTAAGTGTACAGTAAACTCCTCTACTTAATAAAGTGTTAAATTAAAAATATTATAGAAATATTTCTTACATCATTTATCATACAAATTACATAATAATTATCTACTTTATACTTAGATATAACCTATTGAAAAACTTAAATGTAAGACATTCTCTCTTTGGTATTTTACGATATTTTAATTTTAAAGTAAGTTATAATATATATATATATAATATATTTATAAATATAAATATATTTTACGTACTCATATTATCTAATATCTTACTTCAAAATTAAAGTATCATAAAAATTAAAAAATCCATCATGAAAAAAAAGATAATGTCTTTACCTTTAAATTTAACAGTGGGTCGATTTACTCTAATATGGAAATTTGAAGCTAACAACACAAAATTGGAACTGTTAAAAGACAATTTTTTATGTTATGACAATTTTAGACAAATAAGTAAGACTGAGACATCACATGTGGTTAGTGGATACTTACTGGGTATCGTGTAGCATTAAACAGAATCTATGTATTACGGAAACGAGTGACGGCTGAATTTTTCTTGATTCATATGCAATATATTATTATTATACTATTTAGGCATACTATACAGTCGGTAAAAGCCTGTCATCTTTCGAGGCCCGCGAGAACACAATATTGCAATAAATAATAGGTAAACCGTAAACATAATATTGTCAGGTAGGTACAGGTATGAACATGGGCGGATAGGTACTTTTTTTTTTACCGGGATATATTTATTGGGGCCTCATATAACTAGGGCCTATATATTATATATATAAAAAAAAAAAAAATGCTCGCTTCGCTCACAATACCTATTACAATCAAATCATATTATATATTACGTACTAAAAAATAAATTAAAAAAAAATATATAATTATTAAAATGATAACAAATTTTTAAATGTACTATTCCTAGCAGCTAATTTATTGATCACATCATTTGAATCAATTGTACTCAGTAAATCTTTTTCAACATTCATAAGCATTAAACTTTCTAAAATGTCTTGGCCTAATGTATTTCTTAAGAAGTTTTTTATATATTTCAATTTAGAAAAACTCCTTTCACATCCTACTTGTGTCACGGATAATGTCAGCATTAGTTTATACGCAACAAACAGACTGGGATATGCATTTGTGTATAAGTTGTACTTCACGAGCACATCAAAGCAACAAACTACACAATATTTTGCATTAGTGTTTGGATTATGACTACACGATACTAAAAGTTCATCATCATTTGAACATTCTAAAAAAACAAAATTAAAAATTAAAATTATATTATCAATATTAAATAGGTAGGTAAATTAATATATTTATAAATAGTTATTTTTGTTATTACCATCAATATTTTCATCATGGTCTTGTAGTTCAGTATATACACAGTCAATATTTTTTTTTATTTCTTTCCATTTTGATATGAAGTCTATACATTCATTTCGAAAGTCTTCATACATAATTCCTGGACAATAATTGCAAATCTTGTCAAACACACCAATAAGAGCATTTTTTGGAAGTGTTACATCTGGTTTGAAATTATTAGGGTCAAGACATGCAAAATCTGCACATAACTGTCCATGTTTTTCGAATCGTGAAGAAATGCTCTCAATAACAGTGTCCAGTACTTGATTGTAAATATTAACTTCATATGAATGCAATGGGTCTGTTATAGGATCATCATCTGCCTCATAATCATGAAATTGCTTAGTTTTTTTTTTTTTTACGAGATTGTGGTAGACTATTTGCGATTTCTATTACATTTTTTTTCATTTTTTGAAACATTTATTACGATACAATATATTTATATAAACGTAGATACCAGATACGTCATAAGTAGTTATAAGTTATAGTTATCACTCATGGAAAATGTAATTTATATCGATATACTTACCTATATATAACCGATTGATTATTATTTATTATTATGGTTGTTTATTTTTGTCATTTGAACAACGAACATATTTATTTATATTTACATTTTATACATTATTTAGTTTTAGTAGCATTATAGTAAATACAACAAAATAGGTACATATTATACATTTATACGGGTATCAACGCGTATTACACAGAGGCCCCTAATAGCTAATGGTATATACAAAAATTACAAATACGCAGCCGCCAGCCGGAATTATTTTACAGTCTCATAAAAATTAATTTTTTTTTCGGGGTTGGGGCCTCAGAGCATAATATTGATGGGGGCCTACCGGGAAAATCCCGATTTCCCGATAGGCCTATCCGCCCATGGGTATGAACTATTAAGGTAACCCGCAGTACAGTAATAGTTATGACTTATGACAGTAAATATTGTATGACAATACTGACAGTATGCATACCGTATAATATAATATTATATAATATATTATATTGGATAATAGCGTTTTCTTCTTGGACTTTGATTCAAAGTCTTTGAATAAGTCATTATAATAATATGCAAAATGTATCTTATATACGTCGATGTACAAATGATTTTTAACGATTATACGGTAGTATATAATTTATAAAAAGTTAATATCAATAATATTTATCTATATTATAATAAAGATACCTTCTCGTTATGGTGGTTCGTTTGAAAAGCAGTTTTCTTTTTACAAGTCAAACTTCCGTTATTTTATATTATTATTTCATACAATATTATTATATTTATTGGTATATATGTATTATATTATATGACACGATTAACGCAGCCACCGACCGCGACACTGCGATAAACCACGGTTAGAGTTCAATATAGTAGCTGCAGGTAAAGTACTTATAAGTACCGATATTATATTATATATTCGTATAGAGTATAGACTCGTTGAATGCTAAATAGCTGTAAATTTTAATAAAATGCATTTAAATATCTTTGCGAATAGCATCAGTTAAAAATAAAATCGTGGAAATCTCTCTGGTATATGCAGTCTGGCTTCGGGTGTGCCTATCTCATTGAGTATATTACTATAATGGTGTTTAATTTATTAGAATTAAATGATTAATAATACAAAGCATACCAAAAACTATTTTCAGCTAAAATATTGTGTCAATCACTATTTTTTAGAATTTTATTTTTGTAACTTATTTTTCCATTAGTAATATTATTATGGTAAGTTGAACTAATTTTGTGTGAATAGATTACCTAATGCTCGAAATTAGTCAAATATTTTGAAAATATCATTGAGTATAGGAAAAATAAATATGCAAAATAATTCAAATTTCTATGATTACATTTTTAGATTCTGAGCGGAGCGAGGAAGCTAGTGGTTTTACAATGGTGTTTATTTTTATTTTTTAATTTTTTTTTTTTATATCTTGTATACAAAATTTCTACCAGAAGGAGTGCTTTGATTTCAACATATAGTACCTTATATTTTAGCAAATTGGACCAAGATGGTACTTTAGAAAGGTCATTTTTCGATTTTCTCAATAGTTATATAATGCCACGGGAAAAACCACCGAAAAATTACGAAAAACCATTTAAAATTGGATTTTAATTTCTAACGCTTTGTTTATCACCATAGAAACGAATAAAAAATTATAATATTAATTCAACTTACATGATATAATAAATAATAACTATATAAAATATCCAGACTGACAAACCGTCTCAGCTCAGAATCGTTTTTCTTATACAATGATATTATATCATTGAATTCAAGTTTAATACAATCCATTATACAATGACCCACTTGTAACCTACTATACAGCAGAGCGACATCCACTTACCCGCTTTTTAAATTACAACATAATAACTAAAATCGTTTATTTTTTCGTTTAAATATTATTAATTTCGTCAAAATTCTTGAATTCCGCAGAACCAGAATACACTGGATAGTATAATAAATTATAGTACATAATACTAACTATAGTTATGGTTGCATAATATAGTTAAGGGGACCTGTGTCCTGCATGCAATCGGCCGTGTTAGGAGGAGAATAATATAGTAACTCACTTATTCTATTTATAAGCAAATAATATAATTGACAGTATTTTGGGTGGATTGTCATTGTGTGACAACTAAATTATCTTTAGTTTATTTTTAATCAGTGCACATCTGTACGTGCAGGAATATATCGATGAATATATAATATGACTATTGTTTCCAAGCCACTCAAAACAAATGAATTCAAAATGAATTCACCTGGACAATAATTGTTACAATTATTACTGTAGGACTTTGGTTAGACGCATGCAATTTTTGAAAAAGGATTTTATTCAGTTGGTTTAAGACGTTTACTATGTTCGAAATGGTATTCAGTTTTACAAAAACTGTTAATTTCATATACCTATTATAATATGTATCATAATACAATTTAAGAAAAACGTTTTTACGATTTATGCCTATATATAAGTTGAGTAAAAAATATTGAATAATAATATTAAGGGGGCTTATTACAATATTATTGTTATCTGGGGAAGAGTTTGTTTTTTTATAAATAAGTTTTCCATAACTAGAGGTTTGAGCACTATTTTTAAAAGTTTTAAAATTTTATCGATAAAAAAGGCACGCGTTTGGTTTAAAACTTTATTTAAGTAGGTATATTATATTTTATTTAATACCTCCTTTACTTAACGACTTGAAGACGGTTTTTAAAGTTTTTCGGTGTTGATCTTTTGTTTTTTTTTTGTAGCCTCGTTGATGGTGAATGATAAACTAACCGCTGTGTGGCATTTTAATAAAATATAAGGTGATTTATAATTTATATGCCCTCTATCGTTTCGGAATTTATTAGACGTAAACTTGACCATATTTTTAGATTTGTATACCATTTAAGAATTTAAGTGTTCTGTGTTGATACAAACTATTTTCAAATTTGAACCTACCACATAGTACCACGGTAGATCGTAATTGTAAATAAATTGTTAATCAGATGATCTTTTTTGAAAATGTTGCTGTATCGCCTGTATCTAAATCAAAACTCAAACGATTAGTTTGTGAGTTATTAAAGTATAACAACTAGGTAAGGATGATAATCCTTAAAAATGGCATTAAAAAAATATTAAATCTAATATTTATTTAACTCGGGAAAATGTTTATAAATTATAAAATATTAATCATCAAATATTATAATTGTCTAATCATCAGATCAAACTTATTATCATGGGCCTATTATCTTTAGTACCCAAAGTTAAATAATATAAAAACTACTCATTTGAATTTGAATTCAAACATATCTAACCATTTTCAAAAAGGCGGATTGTGTTTCAGAAAATTTTTAAAAATTGCAATGATGTGGGCAATCATTTTGCATAACGCGTTTGGGCGACCTTTTTTTAATATCCTGGGATGCTGTATTTTATCAATCTATTTATCCTCTCATTTTGTCAGACCTGGTACTATCCGTGAATTCCACGGGTATGATTAAAATTGGATCGTTTTATGGGTGTGGGTGTGTAATGTGTTTATGATTAAAAACTGAAATTATTGAAATGATTAAAATCAAATTAAAATATTATTAAAATTAAAAAAAATGTCTATGTCATTAAAAATTTAAATTATGTACCTTAAATTTGATGGGAATTTTACGGTAAATTTTTTTTTGGTAAATTTTCCGATAATTTACAAAAAAACCGAATTTAAATTAATATGGGTATAAGCATGCTTGACAAAACATATTATATATTATTATAGCGACTATATAATATTTTGAACATGGCAGAAAAGTGTCAAACGTATAAGTATATTTTATGTTGGTAAATTCAATAATATAATAAAATAATAGTGTGTACTCGAAGCCTGTAATTCCTATATGTGATATAGTAGGTAACTGAAAAATGTCAAATGATACGTATTAATTATTGTAGGCGATTTAGTTGGTAACTAATAAGCAACTTTGTGATTGATATGCTTGTAGTTGATAACAAAGACAAAATGAATAAAACATAATAAATTGAATTATTGAGAATTGTCGCTCCACTGTCACAGTCCAAAACAAAAGATCAATGTTGTACAGGTCAACCATTGTACCTACTACTTATATAGTATAACTAGTTAACGATTTTTATTGCGCAAATGCAAATGTACCTACATAATAATATTATACCTTGTGTAGGTACAACGGAAATAACGCCTCTGACAGCCGTAGTTTATAGAAACGACGACGTTTTAAGCGTGAATTTCACTTTATTTGAATAACTTAATAATATACATTATGTGCCTATGCATATTATAATATTGTGTACACTGCGGTCGGTGAGGCAATGCCACAGATTCCGTTTTCTAGGTAGGTACCTACCTATACAGGTAATAATATATAACTATATAAGTGCGCTTTTTTTACATCGGTTTGCGTTTAAATAATTTTTAGGACAAAGTCTCCTTTTGGATCAATATAATATTATCGTAAGTACCCACCAACTTAAACTATATTATAAAATATTGAAAAGTGAACACCGATCGCTATAAATTTTTTTAAAAAAACTTCCGTGTTTATTTATATATATATAATAAAATAGCAGGCTGAGCATCGGACATTAAACTGCACGGTCTGTTTATCTCAGGTTCAAATAACCATAATAATTGTACATAATATTTAAAATTGGTACCATCTTCTCGTTTTAGTCGTTGTGAATGGTTATTCTTATTGGTTATTATTTATTACGTTTTAAATTATATTATATATTATGTACAAACGGTGATTATTGGGTAAACACTGGGGTGGTCCTTAAAAATAAAGATCAAAATTTTAACTGCGCCACGATCAAATTTGAAACTAAACTATAAAAAAATAATATTTGTGTAATTTGGCAACGATAGTATAACCCTAAGACGTGCCTCAAGAGGGTTGAAATTTCATTTCAGAGGGCGTATTTTCATTTTTTTCATATATCTCAAAAATTATTGTAATTAATAAAAAAAAATTTACATTACATTATTTTTAAGCAATGAATTTATTTTAAAAATACATATATAGGAGAACAGTTTTATAAATAAAATTATATAGTAAGTATATTATTTAAATTAAAACTTATAATCTAAAATTTTAAATTGTATTCGATTATCAAATTTCTTTTGAAAGTGTACTTCGTTTCGCATCAGGATACTTACGCCGATAGTCATAAACTGTCTGCATCAAAAATTGTTTTTGTTCCTCGTCTTTAGTAATTTTGTCATTGTAATCACTTATTAATTTCACTCCCCTCTCAGCTGCATCATTTACAACTTTAACTTGACTAAGTAAAGATATTCCTTTTTGATAGTTGACATTTTTGTACCATTCTTCTGGATTTTGGTTAAGAAAATCTGTATCTATGTTAAACCTTTCAAAAAATTTCATCGATGAACTGTTGATGAAATCAGAAATTTGTGAACTTTTTAACAATGTTAAATTATTTATCGGATTAATAAAACGTTTAACAATATTTTCATTTTCATCTTGAATTTTAAGAATTTTAAGTGAATCTACCATTTTTATTTTCATTGGCAAAGGAATATTTGAATCAAAAAATGAAAATGCTGCCGCTTCAGGATTTAGATACCATAAATGACCACAAAATTTTTTCAATGCAATATTTGATATTTTTTTATCAATATTTTCATATTTAATCAGACACTGAATAAATAAAATATCTTGGTATGGAGCTTCAATTGCAACATGTGAACAAAACCATTTTTCAATGTAAACGGATATAATAAAAATACAACTATCACGACACGCGTTTTCTTGTATTTTGGTCATATGAAATTGTTTTCTAAAAATATATATTTTCAAGCAATATATTGCTTTAGACATCCATCGAGCGTGATGAGATGCTCCAGGAACTCTAAATGATATACCGCGATGTGGAATTCCCCCAAGAAAAATTATGGACAATTCTAACAGCTCTCTGTAATCCTCTCTAAACTGTTTTTCTTTAGAATGAGTTAAGGCGAAATCAAGTACACGTTGTTGGACATTATGGCATAATATTAGGCTAACATAATCATTTTCTATTCCTGGATTAAATTTTACAGTATCTATTTTGATCCAGTTGTCTTGGAATTTTTTAAAAAGTTGTATGTTGGGCCCAGAGGTGGAACCAAATTTCTCTTCAAAAACACTTCTTAAAACTAGTTCATAAATATGATGTCGACAAAGCAAATACAACAAATCTTTTTCTAGACGTTGTTCTAATAATACACACGCTCCTTTTAATCTACCAGTATTTGAGGCCGTAGTGTCACAACAAACAGCTATAACTGAATTATTAAGACCCCATTCTTCAATTAATTGATACACGTTTGTAGCCTGTTCTTCTCCTGTTCCTACTAACAATTTAAGGACACCAAGTAGTTGTTCGTGTTTTCCACTTGAAATAATTACTGGTAATCGATCTACAAGATTTTTTGAAGTTAACGAAGGAAGTAATTTTCCGTCCCAGTGTATGACTGAAGTGTTAAACAAATTAATTTGAAACCCTTGACGAAGATTTATAGCCTGTTCTTTACGTAGTTTTGAACGTTCTCTATGTATTGACGAGCGATTAATGATCAAACTATCGACATTTTGACCTAACGCTTCAGCTGTTGCCATAAGTAGATGAGTTGCGTCTCTATCACTATCCATTATGTACAATGTCTGTGCAAGTATAGACAGGTTCTATCAAGTAGGTATAATTATTAATTAATATTGCACAGATAAGAGTGCGATTTAACCATGTTAATAGTGCCCAATTTAAAAGCTATTAGAAAAGTTGTTATATGGTTATGTGGTTAATTTTATCAATACAAAATAAATTATGTATGAACTAACCATGTAAAATATACTAAATACGAGTTTTTTCATTTTGTATTGTAATGAGTGGTTAAATAAAAAAAGTACAAGTAACATTTTTTATAGCATATTCAATTTAAAAAATATTATGTTAAAACACTTTTTTACCTATCTTGAATATTTTAAGCCAAAATTGCAAAAATCGAAAAGCCACCCTTCTTTGAACTTCAACCCTCTTGAGGCACGCCTTAGGGTTAATCAATTTTTATGAAACTTTACACAATTCATTATTTTGTTGTTTTGAACAAATTCCAGAGGTGGCCCGATCAAAAATTGAAAAAAAAATTTCATCACCTATACATCAAGGACCACCCTAGCGCCACTAAACACTAATTTTATCGAAACACATTAAAAGTTTTGTTTTACATTATTTGAGGTCATTACAAAACAACATTTTTGAAAACAAATTCTATTATGATTTATATTGTTAATTTTTGTATTTTTCTGTATGACAGCATAAATTCTAAATTTCATATTCCAGAGCTGAATATGTTTCTGAGAATTGCAATGTATAAAATTCGAATTTCGAACGATTAGTTAATTATATTTATGTGTTGGGTTCAAATTTTGCCTTTTCCCCTATAAATTCTTTTTTAATTTTTTGATAGTATGTGTTAAATAACCAATAATAATTAATAATAATAATGAATAATTATGTAGGCATGTATTTACCGTATAGGTACTTAATCGACAAGAGTTTGAGAAGACAACCCATTAATGATGATAATATATGTTTATAATACTATATTAGGGAGACGGAGTGGTTCGAATCTCGACCACGGGCTGTTTTTCTCTCTGCCCTCTGGGCAGGAAATTGTCTAGAAAGAGAGGCCGCCATCCCCCGACCGGGCTAGCAGAAACCTACGGGTGCCCAATTATAAATTCTGCCAAAAACCAAAAACAAGCGTGTCAACCTACAGTACCCTCCCCCACAAATAAACAAAACAGTTGAATGAAAAAAAAAATAGTTGATGGACTTAGTGATCAATAAAAAAAAAAAAAATAATAATAATAATATATTAGAAAGTAGTAAGTACCCACACGTTTGTCATTATTGTATTAAAGTTAGACGTTGAGTATAATATGTCACTTTTTATGAGCCTACAAGAATATTGTATTAGTTATAAGTACAAACCTTTATCGTTTTTTCAAATACAGTTTGTCAAAATGTATACATATTTTTGAACACTCAATTATTAATTAGTGGAAACATATGATAATTTTTTTATTACTTTATTTAAATGCTTATTTTTGTTTATTTTATTAGTAATATTACCTCAAATTTCCTAGTTAGAAAGTTATAAGTATTTACAGTTTAGATATGTGAAGTCGACATTTTTCAGAGTACCCTTGTTCAACTCCACTCAAGTCATCAATACATACTCACTTGGTATAATAAGGTTAAAGTCATAAGTTTTAACTAATAATCAATTAACAATTCGAAATTCTCATATAGGTATCATTTAAATTCTTAAAATATACAAATGTATGTAAATATTCTGCTTAGGAATTTGAAATTAAAAAACGTATGATGTCTTATAAAGTAAAAAGTTAGGCAATTTTAACTGTTTAATAGATCTCGAGTGGGTAACTGTAATAGCCACACCTATTAGTAATAGATGTGTTCAGTATTAATTTAATGATATATTGTACACAGAAAATGATTCTGAGCGGTCTATAAACATCCAATCAAATGTTTTTGAATTTGAACATGATATAATAGGTATCTATCTATAGAACAAATTGTGTTTATATATTTTATACATTTTCGGGTTTTAGTATGAACTTCTTATGAGAAACCTTGTATTACATTTTGAAGCCTTAGTTATAAAAATTAAAAATATTATAAATGTTTAACTAGATACATACATAAATATAATTATTGCTAATTTTGTCAAAATATGAAATTCAAACACTTTGAAATGTGCCTATGTATTATTAATATTATTTTATTAAGTACTATATGAATATTGAACAGCTTGTGTGGAACTTTGCATTCATTTTCTAAATTTTTTACCTAATAAAAAAGATTTTATCATACTGAAATTGAAAAAAAAACTAAGCAATTTAAAATATCAATAAATAGCACCAAAGAACCGATATATTTTGAAAACTATATCATATCAATGGTATTATGAATAATGAATATATTTTATTGAAAAATGCAAGTTTTTACATTTTATTTAAATTTCAAATAGAAATTTATTTCATCGAAAACTAGTGTCCCGTTATTTCCTATTTTCTTGTGGTTTTTCTTGAGTTTTTTTTTTTTTAAAAGTTCTTATGTCTAAACGTATAATAAATTATTAGGCATATAGCGACATTTTGATTACGAAGAATAGATACATTTAGACAAACGTATTTTTTTCTTTACGGTTCACTTGAAGTATGCCTATACCGTTTGTGTAAACACAATTAATATTATAATACATTCCGAACGCCATTTTCGTTATTGTAGTCGGTGAATAGGGTGCGGCTGCCGCGGCGGCTATGTGATGCTGCGGTGCTTATGTATTGTGCGCAAGTCGTTTGGGATGGACCGATCTCATCAGAACTTCGGTCCCTGCCTCTTTTACAAAAGGGGGTGTGCGATGCGTTTGCCAATTCGTCGTTCGCGGACACCATTTTTCACGTTAATTCTATTCAGTCATATAATATATGGAAGATGATTCACCAAGCTTATTCTTACAACATCTTACGCCCTTCTTCAACAATGCAGCATTTGCAAATCTGTTTATTGGAATTTTTAAATATACTTAACAATACATATTTTAAAATTCTATTTTATCCATTTATAAGGATTACTTAGCATAAACATTTTAATAACTAAGAAACTACTCGTTCGAATTCGGAATTGGATACATACATTTTTTAAAATAATTATCCACTAAATGATTTACGCTAAACAAGGGGAATTTGCATTTTAAAAATAGAAGTCTGTACCGCCACTAAAGTACAGAACGCTACTTAAGAAGTATAATAAAATCTTAAATATTTTAAAATATTGGTCTATTAGTAGGCATATAAATACAGGGTGATTTACCAAGCGTGCTCACCCAACAATTTTCCTTAAATGATGAATTTATTCAAATTCTGATTTTTGGAATTTATAATTTTACTCATAAACCATATTTTAAAGTTCTTAAACTTTTTTTATTACATAAGGAGTGTCCTGTAGTGATACAAACTTCTGTTTTTCAAAAGAGAACCACCTTTTTTACTGTAAATTATTTAGTGGATAATTTTTTTGAAATTGTTGATATACCTAATTCAAAATTCATTAAAATGTTTGTATTAAAGATAATAGTCCTTAAAAATGGTTTTACATAAATATAAAATAGACGTAAAAGTGGATCTGTAGTATTTATTATACTTAGGCCATTTTTACATATTATTAATACTGATAGATTAATATTAATCACTACAATATTTTAAATTACCGTAGCACTCATATTTTTTATATCCATAACCATGGACCCTTTATGCTTAGAACACAAAGTTGAATAACTCAAAAACTTCCATTATACGAATTTTGATTCTGATACGTGACCAATTTCAGAAAAAACTGAATAAACTGTAGGACTTACAGTTGAAAAAGGATCTTCTTATTTGAAAAACAGAAGTTTGCGTCTCTACAGGACACTCCTTACGTAGTATAAAAAATTGCAGCAAGAACTTGAAAATATGGTCTTAAAGGATATTTAAAAATTAGAAAAATTATATTTTAAATAACTGCATTATTGAAGAAAAATGTTGAGACCATGCTTGGTAAATCATTCTGTTTAGGTATAATAAAATAATGTAATAAGCGTCTACATAAAAAAAACTTATATTACCCAATAATGTTATATATACCTAATATGCGTGTAGTGCGTGTTTTCCTGCTTTATTAGTTACTACACCCACAAAACGTCTTAATAAAAACTCTTCGGTTAGGTTCGTGGAGCAATTTTTTGAAAGTTTTTTAACGAAAGAAACAATGTAGTTTCATTATTATAAGTATTAACGATTTACTACTTTTCTTTACACTTAACAAATAACAAAATATTTCTCACTACACATATCATGGGTACACACCGCATTTATTTATTTAACTTTGATTATAGTACGTTCTATCGCATAAATTCACATAATATTATATATTTGAGTTGAATTCGTTTACAGTAAACATCACGCGTATGACGTAGGTACTTACAACTATAGATAGGTACAGTGTACACTATATTATTGCAGGCAGTCAAACAAATAATACTGAAAAAAATGTATCACATTTATTTGAGGATGAGGTATAAATGAAAATTTTTTTAGAGTTTTTATATTAAGATTCAAGGTTGACATATTTGGGATATATTTAACGCATAATACTATGGTATACATTTGAATTTATTAGGGTAAGTCCATAGTTCGTATTATATAATATAATGTCAATCGACAATCACCGTTTTAATAAAGTCGAAATAGTTAGGGTAACAGCTAACAAGGCATTTTATTATAATACGAGGATAGCGTTTAAGTTAGCAATAAAATACCAAAAATGTCGTGTTATATGGTATTAAGCATTTATTTTACGATTTTGAGAAAACCTATTTCAAACGATAGTTACTACCTTTATAGACTTGGTTATTTATGGGATATTTTCAGTATTGTACCATATTTAAATTAAATTGCTTTAAACTAATATTTTAAATAATAATCAATCGTTCTTTCCGCTTTTCATTGGTGATATATAATTATGTGCATAGTTTATTAGCGCGTAGGTACAATTACTATTTACTATACTTATTTTTTAAATTACATAGGTCGTACTATTCTACATAATTATGGTCATTTTGGTAAACCGTATTCATATAATGAATAATTAATATAATATTGTACACTAGTTTTAGTGATTAGCGTTAGTACATCAGAAAAAAAACAAACATAATTTGGTATACTTACTACTCATAAGTAATAATTAAAGTATATAATGGTACTTCTAAACATTAAAGTGAAGAAAAATCATTGAAGAATATTAGTAGGTATAACCTAAACTGTAGTAAGTGCCTTCTATAATGTAGCACCAATTATTATTAAAGCGTCACGAGCAATTAAAAAATTAATAATAAATTAATATTTTAAATGAGTCGAAAAACATTTAAGCTCAGCTAATAGTAATAATCAGTAATAAACAATAAATAATACTAATACGCTTATTAAACTTATGCATCAGCGCGCCATTTGTTTTTGGTTTAAAGTATTTAATATTAGAGAGAATTTACCTATTATAAGACTTCTAATTAAGAATATTATTTGTGTTTACACGTTGACTTTTTTACGATATTGAAATTTTTCAGTGATATAAGAGCATTTTTAATATAACTTGCAATCAAAAGTATCGGGAAAACACCACATACACTGATAATGTTCTTAACTTTAAGTTTAATGATAGGACGATTGACTTCAATCTCAATTCTAACAACACGAGATTAGTTCTACTGAAAGCAAATTTGTCGTTGCGGGGGAGCCTATAGTGACTATAATAATAATAATAATATGTCTATAGTGAGAAAACAAAATAGTACGCTGACCTGACTCCTTAAATATAATTACGACGTGCTCTTTGATTATATTGTATACAATTTCGTTTAAGGAATAATTCTGTGTCGCAAGTAGTACTACGCCATTTACAAAAATAACTAATTTTTAATTAACACTTATTCATACCACGTCAGGAGTTACAATAATCTTTAATATTTCAATATTAATATGTATTTACTCGAGATATTTAGAAAGAAATTACATCACAATTTAGTTAAATTCAAAAATCGAGTTTTTAAATTGATCAGGGACCAACAGCACTTATATTGGGTAATCACTAGGTATGCAAATACAATGTAATGTATAAACATAATATTTACAATTAGTTAGGTAAAGTTAAATTGTAATTTATGTAGGTGTTTAACCCACCAATAGTTCAGCCGTTTACCGTTCTTATTATATTTTTTAATGGTAAATTTCATTACGCATCATTGTAGTCGATATATTGTAGCCAAGTTATAATCGTAAAAATGTTTTATATTCGTTTCGTCGGTCGGCAGAGTCGCATATAACATAATATTATTTTATACTATTTACTCCCATATTTTGTAATTTAAATATGATATATATAATATTATTCTCATAGTTTATTAAGTACAAGTGAAATCACTTAAATAAAATTCATAAATTAAACCGCAGTATTAATATTTCTTATCAATAATATTTTAAGTTAATCAGTTGGAATAATAGGTATTCAAAATTCATTAATTGCAAAATGTTTTTTTCGAAAATCACGAAACTAATCCTACACTATTACGTATGGAAAAAACGGTTATATTTAACATACCATCTGCTATATTCATGGATATAATTTACAACCAACGTAATAAACGGGTGGTTTCACGTTGTTTAACTGCCGCAGGTGTGTTTTGATATCGTAATTATAATGGTTCGATGCGTTTTCCCAGTGCACAGTTGTTGCTAACCCTTTATTCTCAAACAAACTTCAAATGCATGGGCTTTACCGAACTTACATTAATTACTGCGTTATTGTATATTATGTTATTTGTACTGTTTCAAGATAAACACGTGCCACAAACATCAAATAAAATGGTATAATAGCATTAAATTATAATTAAAGAAAACATACTTTTATTTGGGTAGGTACTTATTCCTAATAAATGTACATATTCATAATATTTTATATGGTATGATATCATAAAATATATTAACATACAAACGTAACAACAACATACTGCAGCTATCCGAAAATAACCAAATTTATAACAATATACCTACCTATATGGAAATATAGCACATGTTTTTGTCATGCTCATTTTGCTATGCATTATTATTAGTGGCTGCCGGCTGGCATACAAAACTTTTCGTGCTTTTATTGTCTCAAAAGTTGTCCAAATAACAAATAAAACTTTTCTGTATATACTCCAACATCGAGGGAATATAAACAACTCCCTCGTACTATCGTACCACTGTATACCCCCGGAATCTGAACACTTATCTTTTCAAGTAATATAATTTGATTCTTGAAAAAAAAACCGTTAACGACTAATGAGTAGTTAATATATGCATATTGTGGTTTTCATTTAATTTTTTATTTCAATCTATCGCCGTCGTGTCGTTATTATACGTATAGTATATACACCTATTAAACGTTGTTGTCTATGTCGTCTATGTCGTCGTCGTCGTCGTCGTCACCGTCGTCCGGATGTCCGGAAGTGGTTTCGTTCGAAAGTATGGCATCCGAAAAGGTAACTTCCGGTAATATCACTTCTGGTGGAGCATCTTTGAAGCGGGGGTGTCGTTTTTCGAGTCGCCGGTACGTCTTCGGTCGGTTGAAGATCACATCGCTGATGATTTCGTCCAGACGGACGGCTTTGTGGCCACGGCGCAGACAGTGGTTGTGGAACCGGTCTTGCATCCAAGCGGCAAGTTGGTCGTCGGCAGTCAGATAGCCAGCCGCCTGCAATTGGCCCAGAGCATCGGCCCTTAGACCGGCCATGTGGTGGTCGGCCATGGCCCTCGCATAAACGACTCGGAACGTCGGTTCGGGCGCAGCGCGCTCGGCCGCTTCCAGCGCACGCAAACCGCAGCGCCGCCGACCGGCCTCGACGAGGTTCAACCGGTCCTGTTCAACGCACTCCGCCCGGCGCTTGGCCTCGTATTCGGCCCGTACGCGCCTGAAAACGGCCGAGTCGTCCTCGTACATCACAGTGCCGGCGGAATCCTGCAGTACGGCCTCGGCTAGAGCCTTGGCCAGCGGGGCCACCTCGGTATCGAAGTCCATCAGGTCACCGAAGGTCACCTGCGTGTACGCGTCCAGGCCCGTCTTGCACTTGATGATCACTTCTGGTGGTTTGGTGAGGTAGCCCTGCGACAAATCCGTCTGCGCAGCCGCCTGCACACCCTGCGACCGCGTATGCGTTTCCGACGGGCCGCGCGCACACTGCACATTGACGTGAATACGGCCCGTGTCTCCTGCGGCCAACTTTATTTTACGCTGCAACCGTTGACGGGCCTCGCGGAACTTGCGCTGCATGAGCGGCGACGTGGTCGTATTCGGGGTGGGCTTCTTGGCCATCATCGGCCGCTCTTTGTGCTTGCCCATGCTGTCCAGACAGCAGGTGGGCGGCCGCCAAGGCAACTGCTTTAGCGAAGCTCTGGGTGGACACCCGAAGTCCACCGGTTTCCAATTGACCAAGATCATGGTGGCGTGTTATTGCGCTACGTCGAGTATATAATTATTATCCGTGTCGTGCAATATTAATATTGTTATCGCGACGATGGACACTCGCGAATACGTACTGACGTATATTATAATATTATACAATATTATCGTCGCTATCGTTACATAATATCCTTTTATATATCTATAGTATAAGAGAACTTTTTTCATATTCCTATTTCTGACGGTACTAATGAAGTTTTTTCCATTTTTTTTTTCACAAAGTTGTTCCAAATACTTTCCTAAGCGTTACCATGTTGCCCGATTTTTATATTTTTTTGTCTGTGTTGGAGTGGATATTGGGTGTATTGTATTAAAGGTTACGATTTTTAGCATAATGTACTTTAAATAATTTAACGATTTTTTTCACAGAGTTATTACTTAAGAAAATGAAATTCCTGTTGTTTAAGAAGCCGTGATTTTATTTATCATTTCAATAACTGAACTGTAATCCGTTTTTATGTTTGAAATATACCTTTAATGTCTGTTGTTTAAAAGACATGGACATGCACAGAATACAGATTATATAAACGTTTACGCACTTAGTCATAAATGAAAACTGACCGAAATTATAAACTACAAATTAATATAAGCCGGTTCGATACCTCGGCCGCGGGCGGCATTTTTCTTCGGGCAAGTCACGGTGTCCGGAAAACAAGTGACGCCATCCGCCACCCGGGCATGGCAGATACCTACGGGTGCCCACTTTAAAATCTGCCAAAACAATACACACGTGTTTACATCTTACAGTATCCTCCCCCACAGTTAAAAACCACCCAATGGCCTAAGTTGCCGCTGGTTAATTAATAAAAAAAAATATAAATTAATATAAATGTTGTTACATAAATAGCATAGTACATGAGTGTTGAAAACACTGATCGCTTTATTTTTATAATACGGCTAGCTGAATTATATGAATTGCATTAATTTAGTTTAAACTTTTATATAACTATGGCAATTAGTTAAACTGTATTGTCTTTATGATATTGTCTATTATCGAGATACACCGCATTTAAGGTGTGTTTATTTTTTCCTGGGCGAAGTCGGGTGATACAGCTATAGTATTAGGTATATATTTATATATAATATTATTCCAATTAACATATTATGAGTATAATGTTATTTCATTATTTGTGTTACTCCACAGCCCACAACAACCCGAAGCATCCCGAGTGCGTCCCAAAATAACATTATTTTTTTGACGTAGCCCGAATGTGTCTCAGTTAATTTATGTTACCCAGGGTATACACCACGAGGAGGTGGACTAGCTTACACCCCAAACATATTTGGTTATTTTGTTGTTTTAGATCACATGTGCACCCTGACACCCTGCATTTTCATTTCACATTTTAAGTTTGAGCTAGCTAGTATACTAATTTTTTTAATCTTTTTTTGTATTGATTACATAACTTATATAATTCTATTATATATTAAAAAAAAATTTTTTAATTTAAAACTAGCTTTTAACAATTTATCTATTATGGAACTACTTTACGCATCAGTTTAGTTCTACTCGCACTTACTGACTGGAAATGAGGCATAGTCGTAGCACGAGTGCTCAGTTATTATCGGAATTCAAAGTTGAAATAAAATGTGGTTGCCACAGTCATTGTTGTAAAAATTATGTATATAATTGTAAATTTTGTAGTAGGTATGTATCATAGTTGAATAGTTGATCTACCTCTTAAAAAATTCGGCTGCGAACTTATTAGAACTTCTATTATCTAGAATAGTATATAATTAATATACATTTCGGAATTAAATTTATAATAATAATAAGGTGTGTCATCACGAGTGAAATGTCATGTAAATTTAGTTATCGCTACTCATGAGAACACTTTGTTGAGAGTCACTGTGAGTGTAAATTGTTTGACAATATTGTTACAAGTTATTGTCTTAACTATATAGTATATATACTTAGCATAGGTACCTAAAATGTTAAAATAAAATCCATATAACGTATAACGGGTATTCCTCCACTTCCTTCCGTATATTCTCGATTCATTCCCGTGGGTTAACCGTTAAACACGTAATATTATGTTTGCGTATTGAGTCATGTAATGCAATGGTGGGTGAGTTAATGAAATGAAATAAATAAAATTATTAAAATCAATAATACTATTTAATGCTTGCATAATAGTATAACATAACACACTCTAGTTCAACTCAGTTAAATAAATAAATAAATACATATTTAATTAACACTTGGGTCACAAATATAGTGATTGTGAAACTTAATTTTTTTTTAAATAATAATTAAATATTTTGTTAAAAAAACATCCTACTATATATTATTTTTATTGCGTTTTAGTTACCACAGCATAGATGTAATTACATGTCAACTAAATTGTGAAGTCATGTCTTACCTGTATTTTAGATTCTGAGCGGAGCGATGAATGTATTGGTTTTACAATGATGTATGTTTTTATATTTTTATATTTTTATATTTTTATTTATATTTTTGTGTCTGTCATCACGTTTTGGGACAGTAAAAGTGCTTCGATTTTCTTCAATAGTACCTTTTCTGATAGGAAAGTGAATCTAGTTGGTACTTTGGGGGGTCAAAAGTAAACATTTTCCAGTAGTTTTCACAAGCGCCGGGCAAAACAACATAAAAATTAAGGAAAAACGGGAATTTTTACGCAAAATCGATTTTCCAAAAAATCGAATTTGGTTATTGGTGTAACTTTAAAACAAATGACCGTAGATACATGAAATTTTCACTGGTTGTTAATATTTGCATTTTCTATACACGATAACATTTTCAAAATATTTTGAACTGTTTAGGGACATTTTCATTTTTCATTTTATTTTAGTTTTTTTTCTAGAAATATCAATAAAATTTTATTTGTTGGTTGCGAAAGCTTGAAAATTTAATAGAAGGCTCCTAATATGTTGTTTCAAAGGCAGATGAAAAATATTAAAAATCCTTAGTCATAATTTTTTTTTATAAGCATTTAAAGTTCAAAAATTGACAAAATATGGAAAAATCACGAAAATTAGCAAATTATTTTGAGTTAAGAATTCGTAAAAATTTTTCTTTTTAAATCTAAGATTTGAAAATTAAACACAAGATTCCTTATAAGATTATCTACCTTTATCAATAAAAAAATCTCTACCGGACAGTCAAATTAAATTTTTATGAGCGTTTGAAATTCAAATTTTTACAACATTGGATTTTCACTCGATTTCTCATGTAGCGATTTCCTTATTTTGTTGTAATTCAAAAACGAATAACTGTAGATACATGAAAATTTCACTGAATGTTTATATTAGCATTTCATATACACCAAACAATTTTGAAAATATTTTGACTCTTTTTGAGCTGTTTATGGACATTTACAGCTTTCAATTTTTTTTAGTTTTTTTTTCTATAAATATCAATAAAGTTTTATCTGTTGGGCCAAAAAGTGTAAAAATTTAATACAAGGCTCCTGATATATTGTTACAATATCAGTTGAAAAATATTAAAAATACATATGCACGATTTTTTTTATAAGCATTTAAAGTTGGAATTTTGACAAAATTTATCAAAATCTCGAAAATTATCAATCGTTGGAATTAAAAAATTATAAAATGTTCAGTTTTTATAACTAAGAGTTGAAAATTTAAAACAAAGATTCTCTTAAATAATTCATACTGTAACCAAAAAATCTAAAAAATATATAAACACACTTATTTTTTACAGACATTTTAATTTCAAATTTAGACAAAATTTCATATTTAAACCAAGAATTACGATTTTAGTTATTTTGTTGTGATTGTATAATATTATTCGTGGGTACTTGAAATTTCTAAAGTAATCTACTATATATATCTATGATAGTATCAGGGTTTGTTGTTGGTGTATAACGCGTTATAAGTACCTAATGGATATTGTGATATGATTAATTTGGAATTCATTATAGGTCAATTTTTTTTAATACCATAGATATGTATATAATATGTCTTTTACCTAGAAGGACATACCGTCTCCGCTCAGAATCGTTTTTCTTATACAATGATATTATATCATTGAATTCAAATTTAATACCATCCATTATACAATGACCCACTTGTAACCTACTGTACAGCAGAGCGACACCCACTTGCCCACCTTTTTATTTTTTTCATTTAAAATCATTTCATACGATTTATAGTTTTTAAACAAAAAAGTATTTATTAATTAATAAATAATAAGTTAGATGTATACCTAAATATGAATTTAACGTATTATTTTTCAAATAAACTGGAAATAGCTTATTAAACTATGAAAAGTTTATTAAAAATCATTTAACTCAGCCATTACTTTTTAACCTATGCCTATAACCTTTGATGGAATATAGTTTCTCGACTGCTCACTACAGAGTTAAAATCAGTTGTGAACCCTGGGAGAAGTCAATTGGTCCTTTTTATCATCCTTATATGTGCACAGGGGGAAGATTTGGATGAAGCAGTTGGATCGAAATGTTTCAAAATAATACTTTTTATACTCTAAATGCGAATACGACCAATTCGAAAACAAGTTTACTCGTGCGGACTTTCCCACCCATCACCACCAAATTTTTTTCCAGATATACCGAGCCTGTATACACATACCACGGAGTGCTTTTAACATTAAATACATACGTGTCATTTTGCACACCCTGTGCTGTATTTTATATACATAAGTTTCATATTTTTACGCGGTTGTGTGTGCGGGACCGGGACGTGAAGCGCATACGACTTGCGGATGTCTGTATATAAATATATATAACATGTGTACACGGCCGACGACGACGGTTTTCAACCAATTGAATTTTAAATATATATATAATATACCTATTATTAAAAAATATATATAAAAACCAGATGAAAAAAATAAAATCCATTCACTGTTGTTCAACTCCTGTGTTTTCACAGCAGAACGAAAAAAAGATTATTTTATTTTAATGGTAGAAAGGCCAAGATCCGTCCCGGGTTGTCGCACATTGTAACCTTGAATCATACCGTGAGCGTTTTTTTTATTTTCCACCCGACTCGACATTATTACAACGGCGGCGGCGTCGGTCGGCCTACGGGACTTTCGTCGCAGTAATTGTGTATCAAATCCACAAACAAAGAAATCTCTCCCCCCACCACTACTCTCTCGAACTATCTCTTTCTCTGTATTTTCCTCTCTTTCTATCTCTCTTTAACACTCTATATTATACACGCTAGGTACTCATAATATAGCTGTTTCCGTGATTTTTCCAATTCGACATAATATTATACATTTTATACATAGGTATAGTATTATTTTCTATACTAAAAATATAATATAATATACTGTGTTATACAAACTCTACATCATTCTCATCTCTCTCTCTCTCTCTCTCTCTCTCTCTTTCTCTTTCCATCCATCATCTATCCATGTATTATATATAAACACAAAAATACGTGTAAAAACTAGTTTAGACTATATATGCCAGTGTTATTTTGGTCGAGAGGTAGATGATTCACTAGCTACCGACTAAACGATAAATAGAACAGAATGGACTAACTAAACTAAATATTACAGTCCTCAACTACAACTCGACTGAATTGGTCTGTTCATACACGATTAGTTATTAAAATATACGCCACTCGACTAAACTACTGGCATAGTCTGAACTATATATACTATATAGCCATATGGGCTTAAACGCGCGCCAATACGACGGCTGCAGGCTGCAGCTTTTATACAACGTTATATTTTTATTTTTTATTTTATTTACTTATTTTACACACTTAAAACTATTATTATACAAAAAAGAAAATTTATAATATAAATTACAATAATATTTAATATTTAAAAAATATTTTTAATTTAGCAAGAGTCAAAACAAAAATCAAAATTAAGTATGCTACCTATTACAATAATATTATGATACTACATTTGCATACACACTGCCGCACAGTATAATATAATGTTATAATGTTTACCAATATAGGTAATACTCCATCGCTATACACATAATAAATACCATTGACTATATCGAGTACCTACATAGATTATAGTATGTGCTCAATGATAATACACCTATATATAGTAGTATAATATAACTATATAACGCTACATTTGGTCTCGCGTGAAAATCGTTTCCACCACGGTGGATTATACGCACGTAAAATAGGTACCTACCGACACTCACTACCAACACCTGTATGTACCTGGTCCTCGACCTCTTCGTCCTTTTCGTCCTTCTCTTCTTCCTGTACTCGTGTACATGATTTTGTGTGCGCCGCCGAGGATGGTTATATTGCTCGAGCCCAGGAAACGATCGATATGAGGTGACAACAATAAGTTAAGGTATTATCTATATATATACGCTATAGCTAGTATAATAAACTTGAATATAAGTTATACTTAACATACTGCTGCAGCGGTACACGAGATTAACAAACAAAAAAAAAAAAATAACCAACACACTGTATTATTTCTTTTAAAAATAGTTTTCATAACTCTGACGAACCACGGCCGCGACGTCTCTCCTAGACAAACATAATTATATGAAGTAGGTATTAGTATATGCATATATGAGTGTTATTTGTTGAGAGCACGTTCAAAAATGTATAATAGCCAATAGGTACTTATAAGACGACTGGCGGCAACGACTATTACGATCACGGCCTCTGCGGCAGTAGTCGCGACTTGCAATCTCTACATAAAGCATGGAAAAATGAAAACCTTTTGATCACTGAGTGGTATTGGCTGTTATGGTCTTATATAGGAAGAGGTGAGCAAGTGCAAGTTTGATGAAAACAATTAATTTGAGTTTGTCAATTTAATTTAACGATATGAACGTTAAGAGTTCTGAAAGTCTTAAGTTCAGAGGACGTCACACCCGTGCATGCGTTTCTTCCGTTTTACAAACCAAAAACAGATTATATTATAGACAATTCGAGTTCAGCAGTTCCAATTTTGTGTTTTTAGTTTGAAAACTAACCAATATTATATCCAACCTAAAGGTAAGAAATTGTATGTGTTATGGCTGTCGTTGGATTTTTACGATATTTTAATCTCCAAACGACTTAATGTGAGTATATTATACTATGTAGAATATTAATGTATAAAAATGCTCATAACTCGGTTAAAAATTAAAATATTTTAAAAAACCAATGAAAGAACACATATTACAATGTTTTTACCTTTAATTGTTATAATAGGTCTATTCACTCGGATATATTTAGTGTAAACAAAACAAATTGCAGTCAACGCAAAATTGGAATTATTGCTAAACATAAATTTTAATATGGTATGCTTTAGTAAGACGAAGAAAACACGTCATGTGAATTCGACTTCCTATTTTAACGTATAGTTAATAACAATATTTAACTCAAATCGTCAATATGGAGAAAAATATTAATTTGACTCTGTTAAAAATAAGTTTAATTTAATTTTTATTTTTGCCTGTGCCACACATAGTATGACAGCAGTGCAACTTTCCAGTTTTTTAAAAATATAATAAGTAAAATATGTATTTTGTTAAAAATGCATTCTACTATTAATTTTTATCTCACAGCACTATTATGGCTGCAGCAGTGTATATTAGTGATTTATGCATTCACTGCATGTTAGTATTAACTAATTAGTTTTGACTACAGTCCAACAGTTGTATATTATAATATAATAGAGATTGATGTTGACTTGACGTATACTTTTTAAATTAACTGGAAAAAACTTATTTACAACAATGGATTAGTTAATACCTCCGCCGTTGGTTATAATGCTTGACAAAAATAGTTTTTGGACCAAAACGGTGCAAGCAGCACCTATATAGCGTCGAATTGACGAACAGCCTGATCAATGATCATAATTCTTAATATATACATCAGCGATTTTTTTCTCCACTTCGAGTGTTCCTCTGTGGCTGTGGCGTGTCGGATTTCGATGCGTCGCGTGGAAAATATAATATACCTAATATTATTGTCGTGCGGTCATTTCCGTCGCATTTTCACGCCAGTCAAAATTCACCGGACCGCGGTAATCTCCGCCTCGCGTTTCGAGAGTATACCTTATATACCAGCCACTATATTATATATAATATGACACTTGTGGAATACATTCCCCCCCCCCGTGATCTCCGAAAATGCATACTGCCTGACCGGTGACCGGACCGGAAGGAAAACCGCTGTGATATAGATGACGACGACGACCGCGGTGTGTACATAACACGATAAACGACAGCGGAACACAATATAAAATTATTATCGGTCGGCACTTGGAGGTACTTTGCTATACCTAAGTAATATATAACATTATAAACGTGGAGCGTATCTAAAACATTCGTGACAATAATATTATCATTATGTCACATCGGATTATAGGCGTATTCCGCAGCAATACATATACTTTATATATACTTCATTAAATGGGTAGGTACCTATGTCAAGAGAGACTGCCGTGAACCGCGTTACTTTTTTTATTCTATGTTATTACTTAACACCTGTGATATATATATATATTATATAAATTATATTATACACTAAATTGTAGTAGGTAGTACAGTGCGATCCATTTAACTGACTATAATATTATATAGATTGTAGATATATATAATTTGCGCAATATATAGACCAGGTTCGTGCCAGGCCAGGCAAGCCACAGGGTTCAAAATGTTCAACTAATATTTTTTAACTTAAATTAGTGCTCAATTAGTAACAATTGGTTACCAAAAATTCGGAATTCTTAACCAAATCTTACTCACGAAATTAATGTTTTTATCATTCCGTGGTTTGACGGTACGAACTAGTCCAATATTTTTGGGAGAGCACAAATTATGAAGGGCTCACAGGGCTTTGCCTTCCACACTCATTATTATTGTGGTAACATGATAATTTAAAACCTACATTTATGTACCTGACATTACCTACTATATTTAAATATAAATAATTTTAGTAAAACAAATGTACATCATTATTAATGATTTGTAATGATTCATTACAGCTTATCAGGCTAAAATGTTTACAACTATTTTAATTTAATATTTCTTGATTGTTAATCATTTTTGTTTAAAATTTGATCGTTTTTAAAATTGTTTATAATATACTTCTCTAATAGTTGCTGTATAGCATACGTCTTGTAGATCATACATATTGCTGGTAAAATAATATTATACTATATATAGGTACTTACCTATATTGCTCAAATTACAATATATACATATAATCGATAATAATTAAAATAAAACAATCAAAATTATAAAAGAAAAAAGAACAGTTTTTTGAGGGGTGCACAAATCCACTTGGCCTCTGCATAGAATTATTTTCGTTGTAGGAGCGGGGTGGTTCAATATTTTTACATGCTCCACGTATTTTAAATGTATTTATTTCACTAGATAATATTTTAGTATATACAATATGTATACATATCCAAATTATATTTCAGGGGGGTTTTGAGCATCTCCTCTCTAGGAACACCCCTACCATTAGTCAGTGGGCGGTAAGTTCCTTATAAAAAGGGAATTCATTCCGTTCCTTATGATCCTTGTTCCTTTAAAAAAAAAGAATTTGTTCTCTTGTCGTTCCTTTGGAAAATGAAAGAGTTCCTTTTTTGGATTCAAATAAAATAAATATTCTTATTTAACCATTAATGTTTTTTTTCATATGCATATTTTTTTAATTTTTAATTATAATATATACCAATTACCAAGGTACATATTTCATAATTCTATTTTGAGATTTTCTTCAAAATAAATTGTTGGCCGACTGTCTTATCGTTATTATTGTTATAAATAATTATATTTTATATAGGTACTCATTTCTATATAAATTATAACTTATTACTTTAAGAAATATTAATAAAGTGACTAATGACTAATTAATAACGATTGAATTTGATATAACGATCACTAATTGGCAATATACATTATACACATTAAAAAATATATTATATCTTAATTACAATTATTAACATATCTACATAAACTATTGTAACTAAAAAGGAACTAACAAATTGCAATTTTAAATTTTAATACATGTGGTTACGTGATACGTTCACAAAACATTGAAAGAATTTTTTTATTTTCCCGAAATTTCGAGGAGGGCCGCAACCCTCTAACTTCTCAGCCACCTCTGACTACGACTGCACAGCTCATATTATATTATATTATTAATTTCATAAGCAGAACGTTGACGTATAAACGTCTAATACCGAACAAACAGTTTTTAATTGCAATAAGCTTTATCGTGATACACTTTATAAATATAAAGCCTTCCAGACGAGCCCTGTATATAACATAATATTATGTATATTATTGTATGTATAGGGGACCATAACTCTTGCAGCTCACCCTTTGCAACCATTATATTCCGTTGAGTCTATATTTGTATACACTTAACCGGGAATCGCATTTCTCGGCGTTATAATATTATATGTTGTTATCATACGCATTATTATATTACCATATCGACAAACCTTTTTAACCAATCAATAATTTCGTATATCTGCGCACGCACATCACTCTGCGGTTTACGCTCGTGACGCTTATGCGTTCGTATAAGAGAAATTTGAACCGAATTAATTTCGGTATAAAACCTCGTGTAGAGTATCGGCCGATGAAATGTTTACATAGTAATGTATAATATGTACACTAACATATACTCCACGTTTAATATATATACCTATACTATATTATATTATTTGGATGGTAAACACACAGTTTCTCGAATTTTAGATGAGGCGTGTGCAGGAGCGGGGTCACAGTGGTACGCCGAAAAATGTTGTTCCATACTCCATTCTTCTATACTTTGACTAATCAACTATTTATTTGGAATTCTTCATAAAATTGATCATTGAAAAAAGTTAAAAATTAATACAGATAAAAATAATAATTTTTCAAAAATGTTGTGTTGTAACGAGTTAAAATTAAATTTAAGAAAAATATTTCCAAACTAATTAATAACTTTCGAGTATACAAGTGTACCTATACCTTTAAATGTATCGCCTTACAGTGTAAATTATTATAAATTATTATAATATTATACGATATGTCTATATGTGTCATTATTATAATTATTATTGTTCTGTATGTTCGGGTAATGTTCGGAAAATCGGAAACGTCCTGTGACGAAAAATAACGTTACTGCGATAACGCATAATGTTATATCGCGAATGAATCAATTGTATTGAGGGGAAAAAAATGACTATATAAGCACTAGGAAAATATAGGTACGCACGAATCTGCAGTTGTCGGCGTTTTTGTGCATAGCAGTATTATGCCTATATATCGTGAGACAGTTAAAAATTTAAAATACATCGTAGTCCATATTTTTTATTTTTTTTTTTTGTCCGCGTTTCCGAAGAAGCCTACTTACTACTTTATTTTCGTGTAATTTTATAAATTGTTCCATAGGAAATAATAAAAACAATTTATTACCGACAAAGAACGAGAAAAATGTACATGTTACGCTAGTTAAAGTGGAGAAAAAGAAACATGAACTAAATAAATGATCAAGGCCGTATTTACGGGAGGTTTTTGACCCATTGAAAATTATTATTATTATTATTATTATATTATTGTATTTTTATTATATTAGGCCGTAACACGTTAATTCATCGTTGCGGCAAACATTTTCGTGGCAACGCATGAAAACAATACACGGCCGCACCGATGGTCATACATTTTGCAGAGAAATAAAAAAGTTAAATAAAATGTCTCGATTAAGAATATATTATTATATTATTATAATACCCGTGCGCAAGTAGGTACTTCATAGCTATATTATATTGTGTACGTTTTCTTCTTCTTTTTTTATTAAATAATAATAATATAACCACGCGCGTATAATTTACACAAGCAACAGAGCATGGTAGGTACCGTCCGCGTTCAAGTTGCTCGGATTAGCATATAAATATAATTTGTTCATTACCCGAAATAAAATAAAATTGTTCATAATATAATAATATAATATATGTTGTGTAGGTACGCTGAACATTAATTGTATGCCCATTCGTAATATTGCAGTTATAATTTTTACCATTGTGTTAAATAATATAAATACACATTACACAAGTCATATACAGGGAGATTCGCCAACCTATTCTATATCTCTTCTATATGCTGTTATTTTTCATAAAGATGAATCAAAGGTTCAAACGAGTAGCTTTTGAGTTGCTTAACTATTCATGATAATGGGCTTGGAAGGTTAGGCGAAGTAAAAAGGACCGAGGGGGGGGTTCTCATTTTAAATATAGAGGTTTATAACAAAACAAAACACTCCTTAAGTATAATATAAAAAAATTCAAAAATTTGAAAATATGGTATTTGAGTACCAATGGTAACCAGCTACCTATATTTAAAAATTCAAAAAATTTGAATTTAAATTACTAAACGAAAAACGAGTGCTTGGCGAATCACTCTGTATATATATAGGACATTAGGACATTTATTATAGGTCGTGTGTAGGAAATAAGTAATTTTTGGTATAGAAGCCGTGCGGAGGTGCCTACATAGCGTTATAAGTAGGTTTCGTTGATTCTTACATTTGCTTGTTTTTTTGTTTTTTTTTTTTGTGGTGGTTGTAGAATATTATAATATGTCCTATACTTCTATAGGTAATGTATAAATTTGTTTTATGAAATAATGGTGAAATTAAGTAATTAAATACAAAGTTTGGCTTTCCATAATATTTCGTTATATATTGGTATTATACAAGAATTGCATATTCAACGAATTAAAATTTTAGATTCTGAGCGGAGCGATGAATGTATTGGTTTTACAATGATGTATGTTTTTTTTTATATTTTTATATTTTTGTGTCTGTCATCACGTTTTGGGACAGTAAAAGTGCTTCGATTTTCTTCAATAGTACCTTTTCTGATAGGAAAGTGAATCTAGTTGGTACTTTGGGGGGTCAAAAGTAAACATTTTCCAGTAGTTTTCACAAGCGCCGGGAAAAACAACATAAAAATTAAGGAAAAACGGGAATTTTTACGCAAAATCGATTTTCCAAAAAATCGAATTTGGTTTTTGGTGTAACTTTAAAACAAATGACCGTAGATACATGAAATTTTCACTGGTTGTTTATATTTGCATTTTCTATACACGATAACATTTTCAAAATATTTTGATTTATTTGGAACTGTTTAGGGACATTTTCATTTTTCATTTTTTTTTAGTTTTTTTTCTAGAAATATCAATAAAATTTTATTTGTTGGTTGCGAAAGCTTGAAAATTTAATAGAAGGCTCCTAATATGTTGTTTCAAAGGCAGATGAAAAATATTAAAAATCCTTAGTCACAATTTTTTTTTATAAGCATTTAAAGTTCAAAAATTGACAAAATATGGAAAAATCACGAAAATTAGCAAATTATTTTGAGTTAAGAATTCGTAAAAATTTTTCTTTTTAAATCTAAGATTTGAAAATGAAACACAAGATTCCTTATAAGATTATCTACCTTTATCAATAAAAAAATCTCTACCGGACACTCAAATTAAATTTTTATGAGCGTTTGAAATTCAAATTTTTACAACATTGGATTTTCACTCGATTTCTCATGTAGTGATTTCCTTATTTTGTTGTAATTCAAAAACGAATAACTGTAGATACATGAAAATTTCACTGAATGTTTATATTAGCATTTCCTATACACCATACAATTTTGAAAAGATTTTGACTCTTTTTGAGCTGTTTACGGACATTTTCAGTTTTCAATTTTTTTAGTTTTTTTTTTTATAATTGTCAATAAAATTTTATTTGGTGGGTCAAAAAGTCTGAAAATTTAATACAAGGCTCCTGGTATATTGTTACAATAGCAGTTGAAAAATATTAAAAATACATAGGCACAGTTTTTTTTTATAACCATTTAAAGATCAAATTTTGACAAAATTTATCAAAATCTCGAAAATTATCAAACATTGTAATTAATAAATTATAAAATGTTCAGTTTTTATAACTAAGAGTTGAAAATTTAAAACAAAGATTCTCTTAAATAATTCATACTGTAACCAAAAAATCTAAGCAATATATGAACACAGTTATTTTTTACAGACATTTTAAATTCAAATTTGGACGAAATTACATATTAAAATCAATATTAACGATCTTGGTTTTTATTGTAATTTAAAAATATTATTCGGGGATATATGAAACTGAAAAATCAACACATTATGGCCTATCCATACAATCTACCATAGTATAAGGAATAAGAAGTATGCTCAATGATAAGACTGTGCATATTTTAAGGGACAATGAATAATTTATTCATAAATTCCATATAATTTAATACCATAAATAAGTATATAATATGTCTTATACCTAGACTGACATACCGCCTCCGCTCAGAATCGTTTTTCTTATACAATGATATTATATCATTGAATTCAAATTTAATACCATCCATCATACAGTGACCCACTTGTAACCTACAGTACAGCAGAGCGACATCCACTTTTTTTAGTTGCTATTGATATTATATAACTGCATTGTGCATATTTAATATACTTAAATAATATAAGCCTTTTTATCCATCTTTCTCCTATGAATTTTAGCTGCATATTTCAGTAATTTATCTACAATTATATTATTAGTGTGCATATTTGACTAACACACATTTTTAGAGGGAAATAAGTTCCGGTCCCTATTGGTACTAATCTTACACAGTTAATTAATCATTCATTTGTTTATAATAATAATTAAAAAAATTAGAGTTAGTTGCAAATTTTAGAGCATGATTTTAATTGCATACTTGATACTTGGAATACTATTACTTATATGGTTCAGTAGCTCACCCAAAAATCACTCAAAGCCCTTCAAAAATGAAAAATATATTTTATATTATAATTTAAAAAGAAACACTTGGGGCTTAAGGCCTTTTAAAAATTTTTCTTATTTTGCCACTGTCCTGAACTTTCTAGTTGTAACTTATAAGATACATTGCTTCTGGTACTATAATACTATATACATTCAATAACTAACAAATCGGTGCACGTGATTTGTGTATTTTATTTATGAATATACCCAATACACATACACATGATTTTACGTTGTAGGTATATAATATCAATATGAAATGTAACTTTTGATTGTAATGTAGGTTAGTTTGAAGAAACACCCAAAAAAGTTATCCATGCAATAACGGATTATCAAAAAAAAATAGAACTTCTAATGTCTTTGTTCAAAGTAATACTAAATTAAAACTAATTATATTTAGGTACATATAGTTATATAAGTACGTCGATTCCAGAATAATACTTTATCGTACCATGTCCCCATACCTTCGCGACATCGATGAAAGTAATTATTATTACGCTGTACATATAAATTCTATATAATATAATATAATTTATGTGTTGACTATTATGTGTGCGATTTCAAAGATAACAATAAATTATACTAAGATTTATTAATAATAAATTATGATAATGTAACCACATAACAATAGGTACTTAGGCGGTACCAGTGATATTGGATTAGTTGGATAAACAAAATGTATTTAAATATTTAATCTTTTATCACACATTTTGACTCTGATTTGTAACTAAACTGAAATGTTTAAAAAAATGTCTATGTGAGGTTCCAACATAGTTGTCAAGGCTCTCAATCTAACCATGTCTAACCCCTTGATCCATAGTTTATCGACTTAGACAATTCCTGTAGAATTACTATGTGTAATCCTAGGACGCAAATGGTGTAGACACTTATATTAACACCAATTAAAACTAATAAAAAAAAATATAAAAATAATTGTTCTCCATGGCTTCTTTTGTCAAGCTGTTCAATGTGCTATTTCACACAGCTCGTACACTCGTATTGCACCTGCAAGTACGAAGTACCTATAAAAAACAATTAAGTCTCTTAATTGTATTAAAAGAGGCACAATATAAGAAAGAAATGAATTTATTATTTTTATTGATTTTAATAAATAATATTATTTACTAATAAATTAATGGCAATTTGTTAAAAGGGACCCATGTACATTATCAACTACTTTTCAGGAGAAACAAAAAACAATTTTCCTTTATTTCTATTGGAGTAATAAGATAAATCATCACAATTTAGATTAAATAGTATTGTATAAAAAATAAATAGCAAAAAAAAATGTGTACTTTTATAATTAATTAATTTTTGTAATGTGACATAGATACCTTCAAAGAAATTCTAATAATTTTATTAATTTAATATAATAGTCACATTTTAAAATAATATAATACCTTCTTATTTATTTTATCCAATTAAATAGATATCAATGCAACTAAATAACAAACTTTGAATACAAACAAATGAATAACAATCTTAAAAAAAAAAACAATAATTTTTTATTAAAATTAAAAAAAAAAAGAAAAGCTTATGTACCTAATTTTATTGAATCAGTCTTTGATTTAAAAATTATAAGCATATAATATATGTTGACATAAGAGGATGAATAATATACAACAAAACTATTTTTGTCAAAAATGTAACCTGGGTCCCTTTTAACAAATTCCCATTCAAATATATGTATGTCATACTTATATTAATAATGTAATTTGAAGTATTGGTTTAACTCAAGTATTAGTACGTAATAAGATAATAAGTTCATAATAAATTGATATTTGTTATATTTTTTATTTTAGAAAATCAATCGTCTTACTGTGATTCAAATTCAACTTACAGAATACCAACTACCAATAAATACGACCATAATGTACGTATGTATATATTTTAATAAAATATCTTAGCTTCTTTTATTAACATCCACTGAATAATAATAAGAAATTAGTAAAAACAAACTAGATTAGTTTATAATTTAAAAGAAAATAGTAATAACCATAAAAAGAGCATTTCCTAAATGAAATTAAAATGATAATTTTACTATTATTATTGTTCAAAGCCCAATAATTGTATTACAATATTTAGGTAGGTGCTTATTTGATAGTTCAAATTATTTTGTGTATGTGTATATCTATTAAAAAAAAAAAAATAAAATACAATCTAATAATTAAGAGTACTATTATTTAGAATCAATATACGCGTAGATTTAACGGTAAGGGCATATTATTATTTCCCAGTTTGAAACATTTAAATTTTTTTAGAATGGCATGTGATGTGAACTTTATTATCATCTGAAAGCATAGCTATTTCGTAGTTGTTCTCATATTCAATTTTCGAGTACTTAATTTGCCTTATTAATTCTTAATTGTCAGCATGCAAATACGAATGTGCTGACAGGTAAAAATGTCTTTTTTGACGAGTGGAGAGGTCATCACGACCCCTTTATACACACGCCACCACAACCCCCCCCCACAAAAACAATCCGTATACGAAGAACCCTCAGAAATATATATAAATCAATCGTTTACCACAATATTTATTTTGTTCAGTCGGAGAGACGAGCTATATGCAATAAATAATAATATTAGGTATATATACTGCGCCATGTATACATATAATATATGGATGCTACAACAAATTATGTGTCACTCTGTACACATACATACCTATATTATTCTTTTAATACATAATTATCTCTTTTTTACACGTGTATTGTACCCCCCCATACACACACATTATCCAACCATAATAATAATAATAAGTGTCTACACACACTTCCGTCGAAATAACGTTAAACAAAAAATACAAAAAAGGTACAGTTACGGGTGGTTAGTGTTGACAGGTGGTGTGCAGTGCATGTGTATAAGTATACTGCTGCAGGGTTTCTCAAAATATGACGGACAGGCCTTGTGCAGCTCTTGTCGCACCACACACACACACACACACCTGCCAGTGGTTTTTTTTTCTGAATTTTTTTTCCTGTTCGCTTTGTTTATTGGTAAACGCCATTGGCCACCTGAGACCCGTCTGCCGGCGTAATTTTCGAGTTCGCGAGGTTGGAGGTACCTGCACCTATAAACCCGCTGCTACTCAGTTGCAGTAGTCATTTCAAAAACTGCAGTCCCGTAAAAATAAATAAAATGTTGCCACACAACTGCAGAGCTGAGTAACCGTTTTTTTTTTTTACCTTCTTTTCATTTAATTTCTAGTTCGCGGTAGGTACGCACACACTCGTTATTGCGTGCATAATAAACATAACATATTATATTATAATGATATCCGTCCGAGTTTGTACATTACAATTTATATACCTACCTATACAACTGCGGTGCTGCGTATATTATATGCGACGACGGCATTGCTTCCTGTCACCGTCGATAAGCTGTGCTTTCGAAAATCGAACCTACTTCCGGTCTACCGTCGAACATGTTATATTATCGGTACGTTTTTTTTTTATTGTTCTTAATTAACATCGGCGACAATGGCCAATAGTTTTTTTGTTTTGTTTGTTTAATTAGGATATGTAATTTGGTTTTGATTCGGTACGTTTTATTATTATTTATCTATCGATATTATAATATACAACGATATTATACATATAGTATATGATAAGGTAATTAAAATAATGCTCGTACCTATATATACGTTATTGTGTATCTAATGCAGCGGTACGTTTTATTTATTTATTTGCCAACGGTCAAATTTAGTACGAATAAATAATTAAGAGTACCTACTTGCACTCTAAAACCACTTCTTGCTATATATATATAACTATATAAGTATTATACATATTGTTTTGAGCGCAGTTGTACATTATAATATTATATTATTATCATAAGCATTTGTGTAATATGTAATATTGAAATGTGTATATATTACAATAATAATAATAATAATATCCAAGTCTACCATAATAAGCAATAATACAATATTTATCATACTCATGTACCTTAGATATGGTATAATTGTAAATACTGCGGTAGTAGAAAAAAAAATTTTCTGGGTGGTAATTATATTATTCGTGGTACTGACTACTGATTGTTCTGTGATAAATAATAAACAGATAGTTCTGTCAAATTACCAAAAAAAAAAATGTAATCATTTTATGCCAAAGTGATTTTTCATGCATGAAGAAAATTACTGTATTAGAGAGCATGCAACTGAGTATCAACATTTCTATAATATTTAATTATATTAAATATGAAAAAATCGTGTCATGTACCTGGTAGTTCGTACATACTAAGTATAATATACTGACGTAACATTTAATATTTTTTGAATGTACCTACATATGGCTACATCTCATAAATGAACAGTAGGTAGTAGAACAAGTGATAAAAAATAAAAATGAAAGGATATAAAACTGTCTGTATTTAGACCACTGCACTGCCTTAATAGTCAATATATTATATATATTTTTAACATTATATTGGTGTACCTATGATGGATGTTAATCGATGTAAATTCTCATTTTTTGCCCGTATAAATTGTTAAATGTTAAGCATAAATAATTCCAAGTTTAAATTTGAATTGGTGATGGCACGTCGATTTAGCATTATTATAATTATTTATAACACGTGTTTGTAAACGATGTAGATAGAGGTACCTACCTTACAACATGATATTTTGTAATTTCGTCCAGAAAAAAAAATATCAAGTATCAGTCACACATAGCTGTAAAACGTTTGTACCCGCAGGCAAATACCGCTTTTCGAGCAATTGTACTTAATTTTGTTGTTCATAGTTATATCATAGGTAGTACTGACAAGTAGATACAATATATATATTATACAAACGATGTGTTATCTTTAGAATTTGAAGTAATAGCTCTTGGGTAGCTGGTAGTGTCTAATGTCTATTAAGTGTTCATTGCTATTATTATTTTTATCTCGACGTACAACTATATTTTAATGGTTCATAACGTTCGTCCATCGTTAAATGATTTAGGCACCAACAATAAAACCAAAACCTTATTAATAAACCAAATCCGATTAAGTCGTGAAACCAAGGTCGGTGATATATTGTTTGGTACAGAGTTGCTCAACAAATCTATACTGCATTGACATTATCGCAATTACAATTTATAAGAACAATAATAATATATTCAATGATATCCAAGGTAGTTCACGCGAAGTAACTATTTATTAAGCCGTTAATTATATAAAATAATATATATATATATATATATATATATATATATATATTGCGTTTCCTGTTTCCATAATATGTTTATACATATATTATAGCCGAATACGTTACAAATTGATTAAATTGGAGCGGAGTGCAGGTGGGCATTAAATATATATATTTTTATTTATCTGTGGATTCTCCATTTTCGTAAAGTACCCACACTGTAAATCGTTTGGTGTAGGTGTAGGGGGTTTTTTTAAAATGTATATTACACTATTCACAAAAATACAAAACAAGCAACGTACAGGCACACATTTAAATTACTACTATAGACTAAAGTAATAGGTGTCTTCTATTGGTATACTCCGTACATTATTATGATTATAACATAATGTGTAAACGAATAGGTAGATAAATACTAAAGACGCATAATTATTTATACTGTCAGGCTTGTATTGTCTAAACTCTAAAGACTAAAGTAAACACAACATTTAATTGTTTCTTGAAAACATAATCCACAGAGTCGACTTACAAGAGTGTGTCATAATCTGACTCAGAGGAAAAGTATTACCGTTTATTTGGTATAGTCTCGTTATTCTATTACCTTAACTTTAAATTTGATAAGATAATACTGTTTGTTTACGGTGGTGATTAAAATATTGATAAAATGAAAAAAAGTTCCTCATTTTAATACACTCATTGATTTGTATGCCTTAAACTTGTATAAGTTCCTAAGTCCTACCGATTAATATATAATTAAATTGCATGTACGTACACATACATTATTAAACAATTGGTAAACTTACTTACGTACCATTATAATTTATAAATAATTCAAACTTAATGTTATATTAATGATTAATTTATAATTTATAAATTGTCGTCAAGTTTAATATTTGAATAACAGCAATTACACTAACAATATTATATGCTTAGAATAACGATTAGCTTAACATTATATTTTTAGTCATGATAATGACTATTCACATTCGTTGTACAATTAGACGATAATCGGTTTTTTACGATTCGTCTACAGTTTGAGTATAGTAATTTAAAAATATATATTTTACAACAAAAAATAAATACATATTATGTTTCAATGAGAGCTGGACTGAGGACAACACTGAACTCGCAAAGACTCACCTCCGTTTAATTTATTCCTCTATCATATTATATTATAATATATGCAATACAATATTATGATGAATTCTCTATATACGTGCAATCAAAATTCAAAACAGATATATGAACTCATATCGCATATAAATTAAAAATTTAAAGATACATTATCCGATTATCAACTAAATCGGTATGAATCATAATATTATTCGGGTGCAGAAATAGAGAAATCGAGTTGGCTGCAGACGAAAATGATGTTTAAATATATTTCAAATATACTACTTGTTCTAGTAATAGGTAATAACCGATACCACACACCCAAAAAGTATAAAATATGTCTTGATAATTGAAAGATTCGTATCATGTTGTGAGTAGAAGTCTGTGTTTGACTGACAGAAATAATCATCAATAGTCGTTTTGCTCACTCCTATTATTAGAACTTTATATTATATAATATACATTAATGCGATGTATAGAATCTGATTTGATTTAGTATGAACACTTCAATAAATATTCTGTTCAGCATAATATATATTATATGTATTAGACTGATTGAACTGTATACTTGATGAATACATCCTAATAAAATATGTTTGTATAGCTGGTAAATTGAAATATATGTTTTCAATACGTATTGTGATTACTGATTAGTGAATTGACGAAGTCAATCTTCCAACATAATATTTTTAAAGGTGTTTTCAAATCGAATTTTTTTGAAATACATTTGCATTCATTCAGCAATTACTAAATAAGCATATATATGAATATTTATTTTTGTAACATTGTTATATCTATTACTTCATTGTTTATTTAGTTATTTAGTTTATTTAGGTATTCGTATAATACAACTGTCAATTATTTGGCTGATAAGTGTACGAACTTGTAAAGTACAAAATATATACGAAGGGACTCATTAAGATAATATGATTCATTAAGATATTTCATTTCACCTATCTTTTTTTCTTTAGTAATGTATATATACAAATTCTAACTATTTGAATTTTCAAGTAGCTTTACTTAAAGGCCATATTTTCGAATACTTAGATATTTTGTACCATTTCAGGAATGTCTTGTGGCGATACAAAACTTATGTTTTTCCAACGAGAACCTTCATTTTTATTGTAAATTATGAAGTAAATCATTTTTTTATAAATTGTTGAGGTATCTAAGAAAAAATATTGATGAGATGTTTCTGACTTTTTTAAATAATTTTAATAAAGATAATAATTCTTAAAAATGGTTTTACAAAAAAATTAGAATTACCTAAGTAATATTGAATCTAGCACAGTACTTATACTCAGACAATTTTTACAAATTATAAAATGTTTAATTTATATTTTCTATCAAACTACTAATTATTAACCCCCCGCCACCTATATATTTTAATCCGTGAAATAATATCCTTTGTATATAATGTTCGCGCTATTTGAAACTTCAATTGGTTCAGAAACTTACTAAATAAAATCACGTTGGGTTCCATCATTGGATATCCTTCCACCTCATAATATGATTCATGCAAATAAAAAAAATTGTTAAAATATCTGTCATCATATTTTCCTATTATGCATAGGTAGTATAGATTGTCCATTTTCTAGTAAAATAATAATATAATAATAATAATAATAATAATGTTCAACAACTCAGTAGTTACTCGTTTTAGTTTAAATTTAGTTAGGTCGATTAGGATTTAATATATTTAATATTTAGATTTTTCAAAAAAATATTATATTCTAAAAAATATACAGTAGGATAGTTATCATTTGAAAAACAATAATTTTTAATTCTACAGGACACTCCTTAAATAGTATTAAATTTTAAGTAATTGCAAGTATGATATTTTATTATACTTAAAAATTACAAAAATCAGAATTTGAATAAACACATAATTAAAGTAAAAAAATTGGGGGAACATTCCTGATGAATCACCCTGTACATATATAAGTACCTACATTTTATATAATATTATATTCCGAGGATCGTAGCAGAATATAAATGTGAATACACAATAACCAATACATCTATACGCACGGGAAGCTCTATAATATAATTATATTAATGACGTTTCCTATTTTCCTCTTCCTCTTTTCTTGGTACGTTTTTGTGGTTTCATGGTTCAACTGCAGAGTAATGCACATCCTGTAACAACAGACTACAGAGTCATGTTTTTTGTGAATTAAAAAAACATTATTACCACCTACCCATTCGATCCGTTTTGTTTTTACTTTATTATAATAATTTTTACGTACATTTAATTTAATTTGAGTCAAATTTGAAAACAATATAAGTATTTTTATGCGATATGCTTGAAAATTACAATAATATTATAATAACTGTCTTGTACGGTTTATTCGTTTATTTAAATTACGAATAATAACGTCATGATATACCTTTACCTTTAATAATATCTATACGTTTTGTGCCGTTGTGGTCAAATTATAGCGAATGCAAGGAACACATTAATGAACAATACGAGTATTGAGGATGCGGTGTGTATATTATGAAAGAGAAAGGTGGTAGAGGTTGGATAAAGCGGCGAAGGTCTTAAATGGACCGTTAAGTTAAAAAAAAAATGTATATATATATTATGAATTTACTGACTTTATATATAATATATTATATATATGTATACACTCCGGGGTCGTCAACCTGCACGGAAAATAATGTAACGACACTATGGTTTATTTGAGAAAAATAACAAGAGAGCCGTCAGTTTTCCATACCTATATAAGTCGTATTATATGGATGGATGTGTATTATTTTTTTCTATTTTTTTCGTTCTTTCTTTTTCGTTTTCCCAACCAGAATTTTACACTCAACGCAGTTTTCTGTTTACCCACCCGGGCGGCAGGAAGTATACAATTCACAAAATTCCGTCTCACGGTCGAGTTTTCCTCGATGATGTCCCCCGCCTCCTCCCCCTTCCGCCTTGGATTGCCGGTACCTACTACGTGAACAAATGCTGTAAACCGGTCTCTTATGATCGGTTCCGCCAGTTTTCTCGGTACACGGTCCACTAAAGTCATTTCAATGATTTGTTCAATTCATTCATCCTAAAAAAAAAATAAAAAAATCGTGTCACCGTGACATCAACCCGATCATGTTATGCTCTGGTGTTCAAATCGACGAATCTGTCTAGTTATAAATGTAAAATAAAAATAACAATAATAAAAATGAAAAAAAACTTTAAGGAAAAATACACTTACTTTCTAGATCGAAAAAACGGGCTTCGCGTACACGTTTCACGGTATAATAATTCGAACATTTTGGATTTGAGCGGCTGATTATTAATGTGTGCTATTATAGTGTTTTGAATAAATGAAATGTCTAATTAGGCGGAAATGTAGAATAACGTTTAATAAAAAAATATATATGTAGGTATATCTAATTTATTCAAGCTAATTAACTAATTAAAAATTAACGAATTTTTCAATTTAACGCGTTCATGAAAAATAATTATAATGATATCCTCCATTTATACACTTTAATTTGTGAGCGAATCTATATTATATAATATATACCTATTACCTATAAATATATGTTGTGGCTGAAGTCACAAAAAAAAATACTGATTATCAATATATTTATTTATGTATATTGTATATGGTATATCTCAATGTCTGTAATATTATTATGATACTGTTGAATTCACATTTTGTTTCGTCCTCATTAAATAAAATTATAGGTACGGCTTTAAATCCATTGCCCGTATAAACTTTAGGTCATAAATTATGTTTTTACTATGTATGCAATAAACATTTTCGAAAATTTGTCTGTAAAAATTAATTGGTAACTTACATTCATAATAATATAATAAAATTAGTTGTATTATAGGTACATAATATATAGAAATTCAACACAGAAATATTACACAAAGTGTAATATGGGTAATCTGTGAAATATATCTCTCGACAATAACGCATTACAATAATTAGTTACCTATATATTATGTTAAACTTTATAATAAAATTACAGAACAACAAGGTGATTATTCAACAAGCATGCTTAGCCCAAATTTTTTCCTTTCTTAAAGAATTCATTTAAATTCTAAATTTTGGAATTTTTAAGTATAATGAATAGGACTATACATATTTAAAATTTTTTTAAAATGTATTATGACATTTAAAGAGCTTTGTATACCGAAGAAATTTTAATATTTTTCAACTACTCTTGTAATAATATATCAGGAGCCTTGTATTTTTCAATTTTTTAATTTTTCACTCTTTTTGACCCAAAAAATAGAATTTTATTAAAATTTATAGAAAAAAAACTTAAAAAAATTGAAAAATGTCCATAAACAGTTCAAAAACAGTTAAAATATTTAAAAAATGTTATGGTGTATAGAAAATGCTTACATAAATATTCAGTGAAAATCTCATATATCTATACGGTAATTTGTTTTAAAGTTACACCAATAACCAAAATCAATTTTTCCTTGTTTTCCTTAATTTTTTTTCCCTGGGCTTTTAAAAACTAATGGGAATTTTAAATTTTTACCTCCTCAATGCACCTACTAGTTTCACTTTCCCATCGAAAATGATTCTGAAGTTAAAAATCGAAGCATTATTTCGGCTACTTATCATGTACACAGACTTAAAAAATTAAAAAATTAAAAAAATTAAAAAAAAACACACACAACATTGTAAGACCAATACATTCATCGCTCCGCTCAAAGTAGAATGGGGCTTAGCATGCTCGGTGAATTACCCTGTATATACTTATAATCAATTTAATTCGTTGCCTGCTATACCTATACAGAATACACATCATAACGATTGTGTATATAACAGCACGATCCAAACACTTTTTTGTACACATGTTTACAGTGAATGGTGTTTGTATTATTTTTCTTTTTTATCATTTTAAATCTTTCGCATTCGTAAGCAAATAATTTCCATTGCTCTAGACCGGCAAAATTATAGGCGCGTGCATCGTGCACGTAGTAATATTATGCCTATCGATATTTTCCCAACTCTCGCGGTCCGCTACAGACGATTTCGAAAGAATATATATATAATAATAATAACATAGTAATATGCACTATTATAACATTGTTTTCTCTTATATTCGCCACGTACGACGACACGTTTTATCCATCCGAGAAGGTAATATAATATTCGTCGATGGCTGTACATTTTATATATAATAATATTATATCATTATTTTATCCGTTTAGATTAATCATATTTTTTGTGTTTTGCGATTATTATTCGTCCATACAATAAAATCTACGCAGTTTCGTCACGGCTCGGCGTATTTGATATTTTATGAGAGAATTTTTTACTGTAAATTCATTCACGTCAAACTCGACGATTGCAGGCTATGAAACTGACAACAGGGCTTTTAATATTATGCAGAAGCTTCCATCTCGGCTCTCGGGTAAACATTTAGACGTTTGACCCTAATAATACTAATATTATAGGCATTCTAACTACAATTAATGGTTTTATTTTTAAATTAATTTTGTTTAAATATAGCCACTGCTGTATCGTGTTGTAGTTGTAATGACACTACAATTCAAACAATATACATACAATTAATAATGTTGTATACAAGCTTCACTAAATACATACCTATCTAACAAATTATATTATTATTATAATAATCCAAAAATATAATTCACTGTAATTTTTCCAACTACTGAAGTCTGACTATGCTCGCAACAGTCGCAACTCATTTTACGACTAAACCTTCCATGACTGAAGACTTTTTAGAATTAGTACTCGACTACAGTCTACAAATACCACGTGAAACCCGTAACCTCTTGAAAGTCTTATTCGATATTGTTTTGTACACACTTGTGTGCTCACCGACGAAATAATAATGATAACATTTTTAAGCGTTCTGATGAGAAAACTTCAATAGAATTGGCCCGAGTTTAATGACATATATATAGTACAGATTTGATACCATCATGGTTGGACACATTTTTAAATTATTCTGTCATTGTCAAATTAATAAATGTATAAGAAAACAAATTTAAGTATACATAACCTCATGGGTAGTATTTATTGAGATACAGGTCTCAGCAACAATATACATTATACGACGCTGTATAAAATCCTACATTTTGCAGTTTCATTTTTGTATAATTGTGACATTATTTTACCTCACTTTAACATCATTGTGATGTTGGTAATGTATTATGTATAAAATAATGCTATCAAACATATCGTATAATTCAAAATGTAATCGTAAAAAAGTATAGTTATGCATAAGTATTTGAATTTGTTATTTATTCTAATTTATTACTACCATGTTTTAATAGTATTGCTGTCTTCGTTCGTGATTTAAAATAAATTATTGGGTTCGTTTCTCGAGACTAGCTATCCGTATCGATCTACAATATTTGTGATCTTAAAAGGTTAGGAAATCTAAATTTTTAGTATATGCCCCGAAATTGGTACAAACGAAAAAAAATCTTAACTCGATCCATTGTAATTTATGTCATTTTTATATTCATTTCAAAGTGCATTTTTGGAAGTCATTTTGTAAATTTCCCTGCTTAGTAAAATATAATAGGAATAATAAAACTGGTAGCAAAATATGGCATGGACAATTCTTGTATTATGTGTCTACGTCTTATTGTCTACCATATATTGGTTTGATATTTAAATAAAGTTCTGTTTAAAAATTATACTTATTAAGGAGAGTAATAGCATAAAATTAATGAAATAATTTTAAAAAACCCAACTAATAAAATATAGGTAGGTTTATAAAAAACCCCAAGTACACATAAATTTAGAGTTTATTTCCTAGAAATTTTTTAGCTGATAAAAAATCTGTACAATTTTCTTTATGAATCTCTTTATAATATAGATGGTATTTTGAGATGTATCGAGGCCATTTTCTGTGTCTTTTTCACCATACTTTTTCACCTTTACTTATTCATAATAAATGTTTTTTTTTTTTTATTTATGATTTTTCTATAAACTTGCACAAAAAGTTATAAAATATCAAGCAGGCAGCGAGAATAAAACACAATTATTATTAAAATGAAACCGGATTAGGTAAGAAGTAACAGCTCGTACGTGTTCATTATACTCGAGTAAAATACTGTAGGTATGCCTTATACCTACGTATCGTCATATATAAGTACATTCAGTAAAACAATATATTATTTTGAAATATTTCATATTTACAGAAACCATGATTTAAATAATGTTTTTTTTTCTCAAAACTATATAATCGCATTTATTATTTTAAATTTAAAATTCAAATTATTCAATGTCTCTATATTATTATATAAAGGTATACATCTATATCACTATAATATACCTATACTATATACGTTTTCATGTACATATTATTATATATTTTTTTTATACATTATTCCGCAAATGCATTATTAATTTTTTTTTTTTATCCTTTTTACCTATGTACTTTTTTTTTTTTGTTGTATTTTTTTCCTTCCGTCCTTGGACTTATTTGTCCGCTTACTATTGTAATCGGCCATCACGGTTTGACGTAATCACGTATTGGACAAAACGTGGTGTCATTTTTCACACTCACTGCAGCGCTATTACAATGTGGGTATAGGTACACCGCTGTTGTAGTTGTATAACGCACACGGACCGTCATCGGCTAGACCACGAACCGACGTCGCAGCCGCGGCTATGCAGGACTTGCGGCAGACGGGGATGGAATGCGATTATAATATTGTTATTATTTTTATTATTATTTTTATTATTAGGTTCGAGAGCGTCTTTCGATCCGACGGCGGTGGTGCGGTCGGGAGACCATCGGATTACCACCGATAACGACGTGTTAAAAGATTCGGCCGATTCTGGAACGTACCTAAGCTCCTCTCGTACGGCCGATTTCTTCTCTGGTTCGCGGTTTGTGCATTTTTTATCGCTCTAAAAGCGCCGATTTGTTTACGCGCCCGTGCACCTATTTATGCGACGTGTGGCCGCCGTGCTAATCGCCGACTGTAAGGTATAAACGTGACTGGAATCGCTGGTATACATGCGCGTATCTATACGTCAAATAATAACGTGATCAGACCAACTAAAGCTATTACAATATTATAGTATAACGTGCGTAAATTATATACCTCTCTCGTATATAATAGCAACGCACCTTTTTATAGTACCGGCGATGATAACGTGGTAAAAAATGCATATTATGTCTGCTACTGCCTATATACAGCGTGATTCACGAAGAACTCTCAACTCTCACCACGCATTTTATTACAACTCTTAATTCGTCCGGTTTTGATTTTTATAATTTTCAAGTACTTTGATTTTCTTTACCATTCAAGGAGTACTACGCCATGTCCATGTGGCGATATAAACTTCGTCATTTTTAAACATGAAAACCCACTCCATTATTTACAGCAAAATGTTAATCAGACGACTATTTTGATAATGTCGACGCACATAAATTCAAATTCAAACGAGTAGTTTCTGAGTTATTAATTTTTTTGTCAGGATAATATTTCTTAATAGTTTTTTTAAATAAAATATAAAATATTATTTGTATCTCTGCAATTCTAATATTTAGATTGGTTCTTAGTTAATTTTACACGAGTGTTTATAAATTATAAAATTACAAGTTATCATTGTCTATACTGTCCTCGTAAGTCGTAGGTACTTAAAATTCGAAAATTTGAAAAAAATTTAATCAAATTTTTATTAATATAAGTACATCAACATTTTCAGAAAAATAACAATTTACAATGAAGCATATGGTTTTCATTAAAAAAAGTTTGTTTAGCTACAAGGCACTCTTTAAATCATATATAAAAATCCAAGGCTTTGAAAATATGGATCAAGTTTAATATACTTTTAAGTATACTTAAAAATTTTAAAAATCTTAATTAGAATAAATATATTATTAAAGGAAAATTGGGGTGAGCAAACAACACATACACAATATAATATAGCCTATAGGTACACTCGGCCACTCCGGTGGGTATATTAGAAAGTTTGGTACTAAGAGGTCTCAACTCTCGAGTCCCAGTCATTGGATCAATGGATGATCACCAGATGTCAGTATATTGCAATACATTTATTTTCTCAAAAATGGAAATGTTGATTTGTCTTCTATATTGTCACAAATCCATTTATATAATATAATATGTCCCTTGTCCAAATTTTTGTTATACGAAGAAAAGTAGAACCTGTGATTCTCCGATTTATAATCTAACTCTGGCCCCTTATCTCTCTCTCCTATATTAACACACAATCTTAAATTCGGTATAAGTACCTATTAATAATCTAACTGTCACCGAGGGAACCTCATGTTGTCAATTAAGCGCCAATAAATAAATAATACCAACTAGTATTTTTAATCTTAGTTTCAAATAAAAACTATAATCCTAGATAATCCTGAATTTAACCGGTACAACTGACCCTTAGTTGTATCACTCGCGTATTCAACTCAATAATAACGTTTAACTCAGTACAACACGAGCTTAGTCAAGTTGTTTTCCGCTATTCGAACCAAATGTATTTTTCGTGTCTCTGCACGTACACACACGTCTATACATATTAGTCTCAAACCCAGATAATGTTTCCCCAGCTGCAGTAATCCACTCGCTCGATATAACTTTTGACGGGCAACCCCTATTTTTACAATCTACCAAATAGTTCGTTCGATTCGTCGTCTGTGCCTAAAGGTCTACTATAATATGTTCCCAATCAATCAAATCGCATTAACCAGTTGTCCACTCTTATCTCATGTAAGCTATCGTAACAAGTGTACCTTGTGGCATTTGATGTGAGTGACTATTTCCCGCTCCCTTGCCACCCTTACCCGCCCTCTAACTTTAAGGCCATATAATATAATTTGTTATTTTGTTATGTGACGGCCATCATAAGGAAATATTAATGATTAAGTATTGTCTTTCAACGGCTAGGCACGGCCATTTTTTCTAGTATATAATATTATATAAGTCTTTGTGATTTTATTTTATAGCCTTAAACTTGTAGTCTGCTCCTTCGAATGATTATGCAATTCTATTCGATCATTGCTATATTGCCGTCAATGGCCAAACATCGTATACCTACTCAATCATATGCAAGTGAATTATATTCATTGTTTCAATATCATTATGCTGTATTTCTATGGTATTTACCTACGGCGACAATATAAGTCAATAGTATATGCTCAGTATAGGTACTTATAGGTAGGTTATAAAAAATAATTCTCCTTTTAAACCTGAATTGGATTTATTAAAAACTAAATATATTGTAATTCTTGATTCAGTATAATAGAATATTGGTAGTGATATATTTTGTATAATATTAATATTTAAAATATACGGTACATTTGTTTAGTACATATTTTGATATTTTCATGAAATTAATGTTCACTATATAAGGCAATTTGCATAATCTAAATAAACATATGTTGTCATTCAATGATTTATCATTTTTCGAAAATATATTAAATGATAATATCATGTAAAATACAACTTAGTGAAACAAAACCTCTATGTGAAATTGTAAACACTATCTCTATAAAAACTGTAGGTATGTGTCATTTATTAAAAATTATTTTGTATATATTTTGAAGTAAGCATTTTAATTTGTATAAAACAACATCATATTACTGGTACAATTTAGCATCATAGTAGAAGTTATGATGTCATGTAATAAATAAAGATTATACCTTTAAAAAAATAAATAAAAATAAAAATAAAATTAATAACAATATTATTATATTATAAGCACTCTATAATATAATATACTCGTATTAATAAATTCGATATAACTAAAATAATAGATTTAATTTATAACATTGTCTTAGAAGTTAGAAGTATTTATTAGTAGTATAATAAATGTCACACATTGATTTTACAGTGAATAAGAATGTCCACATACTGAACAAATAAACTCTGAAATCAGTGAAATCATTCATTTCATCATTTTAGAAAACTAAAAACTTTAGTAAATCATTAAATTAACATTACACACCGAAATATAATATTTAAATATCGACATATAGATTTATTTTATATAACTTATGAAATTACGATATTTGTTAATTAGAAACTAGTAACGCTTGAAATCCTGCCAATTACCTAATATTATAAACTATATGTACCTAGTCAAATAGAAGCACATTGTATTATTATGTGCATCATAACGTCATAACGATTTTAATATGCTTATATCTCATCATACCGATACAAAAATATATACATGTGCGGATATAATGTATGTATCAATATATATGCAGTATTTACTATATCTAAATGTAAAAATAATTTATGATACATATTATATATTATAGAAATAGAAGATAGATATAACTATATTTTGAATTTCAATGAAAACCAAACACGCGCTCAAAGTTCTAAGCATATGCATATAATATCAATTTTCTCAGAGGTCTGCTACAGTGACAGTTTATGTATATATAGGTATAATTCATATTATATATACCTTCAGTGTTCATAACAAAAAAAAAATAATAATAATAAATTATACGATTAAATGGTCTTGTCACGTTATTTTCTAGCCAAACACGCAAAAATCATATATAAGTTAGTGTTTTGAACGGAACAGAAACTAAAAGTAACATTTTGATTGATCAATATATGAATACTGTCTTGCGCATTCTACTATTTTTATGTTTAAAAGCATAGTTCGGTGACGTCATTTCGCCCTAAATGTCAGTAGCGGCGCAATCGCTGCGGTAAATACAGTCTGCCAGCGGCCACCCTCGTTCAGTATCACTTTTGTATGTATCGTATGAACTTATATGATTTGATGATTTTTATTTTGCTGTTTAATGGCCGCAACCATATTTTTTTTAATTTTCCTGCGTTTACAATCTGAACGAGTTTTAAAAATAATACTTAGATACTATTTTGACGATGATGTAAGATTAAATCTAAATTTGCATATAGTTCATGTCTTCATGAAGATCTTCAATAAAACACATTTTATTATGCTGACTAAACGTCAACGAAAAAACAATAAAGAATAATATTCTGGTCCTTCATACAATATCACTTGAAATAGTATGTAATACACATATTATTATAATGTATAAAACCGAATCTACAATGTCTTTATATATTTGTATTTATGAAACAGGGTTTCTCTTGTAACAGCCGACAATATCTTAAACTTTTTTTTATTATTTCAGAAGCCATCATCTATCAACATAAGATCGAAAAGATACAGACGATACATGATTACCTACTTTACTGCTTTTCAAAACAAGTCATTCAAAATGGTGCCCATTAGGTAAGCTAAAATAACTTTATTGAATTATAAATGTTAGTTTCACATTTTAAATATAAAATATATACCTGTAAGGCATAATAATTAACCTTAAATACATCGATGCAGCGTAAATAATTATCCACCCCACGGTAGAAGGGTTTTCAGATTTTCACTCTTATCTATCTTGTCGATATTTTTCAAAATGATATGCACAGATTGTAAAATTGATTTAATAAATATACTCGCAACGGAGTGTTTTAAGTACACATTTAGAAATGGTTGTAATGTTGTATGTATATACATAATAAATTATAATATAAAATATTATATTATGGTATATTATACCTACACAAAATTATCATTTTAATGCAATGTTATAATATATTTATTACTTAAACTTATTTTTAACCCATCAATTATTTTATTAGATGGGTAAATATTTTGTTGAGAGTTAATTGCGTTCGTATAACATAAAATATGTTTACCACCGTCAATAATATTATCTATTTTATTATTTTCACGATCTGAATAAAAAATACTAACAAGATTTTCATCATAATATATACTTGCACATTAATAATTATATCAAATTGCATTCAATGGTTACATTATTAAATACCTGGGTAACGAAATTTTTTTGTTTTTGTTAGTTATGCCATTTGCTATTAGAACTTTAGAAGTTATTTAATATTTGTGAAATAGCACAAGTTGTTTTTGTGCAGTTTTACGATACATTTTACTTAATCGGCCGTAGTATATTTTTGACCATACAAATTGAATTGATAGTAATAATACAATTTAGTATATTTTACACTTTGTTAACATTATAATATTATTATCTATATTATTATTTATACTTGAGGCTCTTTCTAAAACCATTGACTTCTGTCTTTTATTTAAAGTTTAAACACATGAAGAAATTCATATAGGCATAATAGTAAAATTAACAGAAAAGTCATTGATTAAGTTTAGTTATATTTTTGATTATTTAATAAGTATTGTGTTGATCAAGTAACTACTTACAGAACTTTTAACTTTTAAACTCTTAACGCTCAGTAGGTAGTCAGCCTTATTCCTAGCATATCACTATTTGATATAGCTTACACATTGTTTTATAATGGAAAATAAAATAAAAACATGTTTATTTTAACGTTCAAGTATTATTTTAAATTATTTTAATAGGTGGGTACTCTGATAATGTTTGAATCCAATTTTATTGCAACTTGTTTAACCTGATGCTGAATTACTGAAGATAAACATATTTTTTTTTAAATTGCATTTTCCCATGTATTTGTACTGTGACCATTTATAATAGTAACCTGTTCATCAATGTTAATCTTTATACATATTTTTTTAATTTATTACTTCATTTATGCCTATCAAAAATTATAATCGTGAGTGAATCATGCAATCATTAAACGAGTTTTTTTTTAATCAGTAAATAGTCCATGTTGACAAAACTTGTTATGAGACTTATGTGACAAGTTTTGTGAACCTATACATATAACCAAATATATCATTATTAGAATAACACTAAAAATACATTTTTAATAAACAATTGTATTGGTTAAGTATAGCTCATAACGTATACCTATAAGTAACAAATAAGGTATGCCATTTATGAAAATAGTTACCAGTGTTTTCGAATATAACAGATAGAATGCATATTCTACTTAACTATATGATAATAATTAATAAATAATAACCAACAATTAAGTAGCGCTAAGTACAATCATTAATTTATGCAATTTTATAGTTAATACAAAACACACTTAGGATAAAACATTTATTCGATAAATTCGTACTGTTTCTTGAAAACAAAAAAAAATTTAAAGTATAAAATTAATAGCTATGATTTATGAATTTTAATTTTCAATTAACTAATTTAGTATACCTATTGAATCCATTAATGGCATATAGTTATGGGAAGGATCAGGGTGTCCCTTAGCATTATTTAAAAAAATATCCAACAAATATAATAATTTATTGTTTTCGACAAAATCATAACTAGTATAGGACTGTCATAAATTGTCCTAAAATAGGACATGGGTGATATGTAATTATTTAGAGTTGATGCTTATGAAAACCTCCAGTTTTATCGTTATCGCGACTTATCGCCCTTGTGATAATTACCATAGATAGATCAAATTATACATTTAAGTTTAAACCGGTTTAAAAAAATAGTGTTAAACTGAGTATAAACATATTAAAATATTAACTCGGCCATTATTTTTTTGAAATTTAAAATTCCAGTTTGTAGTTAATTTTACGCTAATTTAAAATCTATAAAAAGAAATCGCGGCAAACGCAGTAATGAAAAAATGTTGATCCCCATGGCCTAGCCATAGTTATGCCACTGGAAATTAAATATAGGTACGTATGTAAAAGTCTTTAAAAAAAAAACACATTTAGTTAACAAAATAAAATAATATAAATGTGTAATATAATAAATACATAATTTTCACTTGATATAGGTTGGTAAGTTGGTTAGCATATATATATCCTTAAAAATTCCAAATTATTAACGAAAACAAGGAAATTATTAAATTATAATTTTTGTATTTCACTGATGAAAAGTTTTATTAGATTTATTGTCTGGTAATTAAATACGCAATTACCTATATTCTATCCTCCAAGCATACGTTGGGTAGGCCACTGTTGTTGGAGAGTTTATGTTATCACAGTATCACATAGCATTTTAAAGCACATAGTCATTACTCATTCCAACAGTATATGACTTTATTTGTTTTTAATGTTTTAACTATACTTTAAGAAATAGAAATTAAATTTAATGATTAATTTGTATAACGGATCTTCTTTAGTCTATACGATGCCAAAAGTATTACAGTTTTGAGTTTATATAGATTATTTACATACATATAAACATATTCCATCTATTCATGATATATAACATATATATATATCTATCATTGTAGTTTTATTTTAGTCGGTGAAGTGTTTAAAGAAATTAATTATCCAGAAAAAAACAATCTAGGATTATTTTTTTTCTAAAACACCAAAAACTACCTACGTACCTACCTATATTGATTTATCCTATTTATCCTGATTTACGTTCCAATCGGCAATCATAATATATATTATTGACTATTTTAGCACATTCGTTGTTGACAAACATTTTTTCCGAAATAAATAAGAAATCCGTCGTTTTCGAATTATGGGTTTTTGCTTTCTCCATAAAATATAAACAATGACCGAATTCAATAATGTATTGCTTATTCATACTGTCTTTATTGACACGAATCGTGCGGGTTATTGGTGGGTGCGATCGGTTTATAATAATATAAATATATAATATTATGTTATGCGCTCTGTGTATAATTTAATGTAAATACACAGACGAAGATCCCGACTGACAAATCAAACACATTTAGTATTCGTTTGCGGACTATATAAATATTTTACGACGGTCTATTATGGGCATGCGCGCATGTGGCACGACCGATGATGCGATTATTATAAATATTGTAATGTAGAAAATAGTTACATATTACCTATATTATTATAATATGTATGAGTGTTGTAGGGTGCAGGGTACCCATTAGTAACCTGTGTATGACGATAACGCGTCCACGATGGACGATTTGTGCAGTAAAAAGAGAATATAATATGTTTAACAAAATATAATATACGTATTATATTATTTAGTATATAAATTACCGTTTTTTTGATGAGTTCTCTGTCGTTACCTTGGCGAACGTAATTATTTCTTTAATTTTTTGCCAGAAAAAAAATTTCAATTTATACTGCAATGTGCAAACCGTATCATTAATTACACACGACTTGCGTTGTCTATATAATATATACATAAACCTCGTATACAACATATATGTATGCAGACTATAAATATATAATACATAATATATCGTTGCAATTATATACATATATAGGTAAAAAAGCGGAACGGTAGTGGTGGAGATCCTAAATGTGCGACCTACCTACCTATATATAGTTGGTGGCCATCGCCATGCAGTATCTATCAAAACAACACACGTGTACGATATAATATAATGTAATATACAATTTTGTCAGTGGTCGGAACGCGATATATCTATTGCAGCCGTGCAGCACACACGCGATACCTACGATATAATATTATGATTAGTCTCGTACAGGTACATATTGTATCGGTATTGCAAACGTATAATACGGTTTTCTCGTCCGCGGTATATACCTTAACAATACCTAGAATTCTATTTTACCGGACACAAAAATTGAAATATTTATTCTTCAAATGTCTATATTAAAAATATATTAAAAGTGCAGTGCGATTACTGACGCGAATTACTGACGCTGACTCCATACAATATATAGTATATTATATTTCGTACAGGATTAAAATATTACGGTATCGTTGGTTACATTGTACAGTGCAAGAGTACGGTTAGGCGCATACCGCATACCAATACGAAAGCGCGTTCGGCGTCGGAAATCGGTTTTTTTTCCGCGTGGAAAGTCCGTCGGTTTTCCGACTTTTCCTAGTGCCACTGCTGCGTGGCGTCTGTGAAAATGTCGTGTGTTGGAGTCCGCTGACCCGAATCTCGCAAGTGCCCAAACTTACAGTGTACCTACTCATACATAGAGCAGTGGTTTCCATACAAGTTTTCATCACGGTAAATTATTATAATTATTATAAAGTAGGTTCTTAAAGTTGCTGCATCAAACATTTTTTTAATTTTCGACCACTAATATAATAGTAATAATTAGGTCCGACAAAAACAAATAACCAATAATAACGATGATTTAAATATATTCCCAATAAAATATTGAAATACATATTATAATTATTACATTTTTTTGAGCTTCTATTATTTCTTCCCCAAAATATGTTATCAGCTCTAATAATGTACATTTTATAATTGTATTAAAAATGTATTTATCAATAACTTTTTTTTCCATTTTGATACGTTCAAATTTAAAAGTTCCCTTGGGAAACACTGATGCAGATGTGTAGATAACTATCACGAATGAAACCACCATGGCACCATGGTTAACGAATATTATAATATCATAACCAGTGCGTCTAGTGATCCGTTTTCGTATATGAAGCCGAGAAACCTTTCTATCCGTCTCACAACCCTCGGTCCCTACTTCCCAATTTCCGTAGGTACCCCATATACCGTGTATTCCACCCTTTCGAGTGCCTGCGCATTATTATTTATATTATATAATATTGATATATTATTATATAGTTTAACCATTTTTTCCTCCGACGTAATAATAATACCGAACCGCGGCGATAACAAAAACAGCAACTACCTATACACTACAACAACGGTGACCAGCAATTTGTGCGTATTATTATTATGTTTTTTTTTTTACTTTATATTATTTTTTTTTCTATTTTTTATCATTATTATTATTATTACTATTTTTTTTGTCGTCCAACTGCGTCGTGCAACAAAATGTGAGTCATGCGCGACCAAGCATAACTCCGGCCCCGGTAATGCGAACAACGTTTGAAAAGCCACCAGAGTTCATCAGACCACTGTGGCCGCACTCCCTCCAAAACAGAAAAAAAAATATATAAAATAATGAAAATAATACGCCATAATTTTCTCGCAGATACCTACGCTGTAGACTTAAACGCACACGCACGCACGCACACCATAATACACACCCCGTAGACACGATAATATTGTATTCGAGCGTTATTTGCCTTCTCTTATTATGGCTTATTGGCGGCGTCGTTCATGCTCTGGCAAAGCAGACGACACAATGAAAATACAAAAAATAATAATAATAATAATAATAATAATGTACATTATACATTTTTAGTTTTTACATCGAATATTATTATTTATTATATTATATACTCAGTGAAACTTCCAAATTTTCTGTATTTTTGAGAACCATAACCAAATTTATGTAATTCTATTTAACGGATTTCTCTGTAGTACGAATTCTTTTGTTGCCCATGAGACTTGGTAATGTGGAAGTTTCACTGTATATTATATACATATAGCAACACTGCCCGCGACCCACCAGAGACGGTTAGGCTCCATCGCGGAGGTAGTGGCGGAACAGACCTCATTTAGCGGGCAGTAGTGTTGAGCAGCAGCAGGCAGTAGTGCTGAGCAGTCAGCAGCAGCAACAGCAGCGTCACCGTCATCGTCGTATCTTTCCGTTCTCCGTCACCCCCCTGCCGTCGCCGCTCCTTCCGCATTGCCCCTTACCTCCGCCGCCGCGGACGTTACAACCCGTTCCCGTGCCGCCCACTCACCCCCCTCCTCCACGCCAAAGCCATAGCCGCCACTGGGCGCGTCCGCGTCGCGCTCGCTTAGGGGCCCCCCGGAGAAATCTGCCGCCGCCGGGCCATCCGGCGAACACCAAAGTCGGACGTCTAGGCGGTCGTCGCAGTCAGTATTCGTCTGGTCTCGGCCGCACGAAGAAGAGTCGGCAGACGCGCTGCTCTGTCCCGACTTCGTGACTCGTGTGTGTCACACCACCGTCTAACCGCCGCCGAAGCGCCCCCCCTCATCGCTTATGGGGGAGTCGCTCGTCCGGAGGGGAGGTCACGCGTCGCCGACGTCGTCGTCGTCCTCCTATTCGTCTCGGGTACTCGATGTCGTTACTTCAAGTCGAACCGTCCTCTCGGGCACACGTCATCCGCTTCAGCTCTTGTACGGTTTCCCATCCGTCGTTTCTCTTGCGTCGTCGCGATTTTCGGTCATCGTCGTCTATGATTATGAATTATAATTATTACAATAATAATAACAATAATAAATAATATTATTATGCCGTCACGATCGTTGTTATTACATTAATAACTCGCCTCTGCTGCTGCTGTGGACCGGGAGATCGGTTTTTTCTATTCTTCGCACTTTCGTTTCTCGTTCGCCACTTTTGCGCTAGCCGCCTCGAGGCGTCTCTACGTTGCGACCGCGGAAGACTGCTTGCTGTTGTTGCTGCTGTCGCCACTGCCACTGCCGCCGCCGCTGCAGCGACACCGACCGGACGCGTAAAACGACATTATTATTGCAATAACGTATACGCTCTCCTTCAGACGCATAGCACCGCGTACATCGATGGTATAACATTTGTGGTGTCTCACCGAAAATGGCACTGAAAGAATTCACGGGGTACATATTTACACATCACCCGTAGTTCTTCTGTGCCGTATTCGGTGGCCATTTGGACCGACACGCGTCTCGTCATCGCCTATTATTTTACTAGCCCTGTTGTAATATAATAATATTTTATTAACATCAGATCACTGTCTATAATATGGCCAGCGCAATCGGTATTTTTGTGTTTTGTTTTATGTTTTATTAGTTAGTCTACTAGGTATACAATATGTTTTTGTTTTTTTTTCTGAGTTAATTTTTACACTTTATTTATTATTATTTTTTATCATCGGAACTCGACAACAACAACAACAACAACAACATCTATGACAACGATACAATAACCAAATAGTATTGTCACTCGTACGCGATATAGATACCGTAACTAGTACGTATAGGTATATAAATTAATATAAATTTAATATTAATATCATCACTCTTAAATATTCACATAATATTTTTGTCTTATATAAATACTGTCTATTTTATAATAATATACTCAAACTGCACTTTACTCAACTGTTATATTTATATTATAATATTATGTATCATATGCGCGTGTGTTGTCGACAATTCTCGTGTGCACATATTATTATATTATATTGTATAATATTATTATTGTACTCACTACTTACGTTTTTAAACAATTATTTTTGTCGCCAGCCATATTTTAAAATGTGTTTTTGTAACAAGCGTATGTTAAAATGTTTGTAAAAGAACGCTTGGTTCATATTATATTGCTTTACATAATTATTATTATTTTTTTCTTTGCAAATAACAATTTTTTATTATAATATTATAAACATATTTTATACAACAATTATTACCAATATACGTTTACATTTTATACTGCATAATACAATAAGTAATAACAATATAATAATATAGAAGCCTATCTATAATTCACAGTCATTATTATTATTATTATTAATATTAATAGTCGCGCGTCTCGTTCGTAACTGGTATCATCATTGTCTGGTTTTAACCGCGTTTGATGTTCGACAACTGTACAGGCGTACAACGGCAATAGTTATTATTGTTTTTCCTATTATTCTGTTGCCGCGACTCCGTAGGTAGTTGTACAATATATTTTACGGCAGTAAAAATTTGTACATTTTATTATTTTTACGCCAAAACTTAACGGTCTTAGCGCTGCCCCCACCAGCCTTGAGCTACATAGGTGGAATATTATGGTATGTTATACGGAACGGGTATTGGCAATATTTAGTATCTTTACACAATGGTATTAGTTATTGGGTTATCTATGCTCAATAGTATTAGGGTATCTATAACCAATGGTGTTTGTATAGCTGGTGACTTGTACGTATTTTATAATAATAATAGGTATGTATATTTTCGTGCAATCTAATAAACGGGGTGGAGTATAATAGTCATATAAATGAGACATTTAAATGTCTATGGTATCGATGCCCCCACGGTGTATGGATTTGTAACCGTTTTGTAAACAATATACTCGTCCGACTGGACTTGGCCAAAATCAAAATGGTTCGTGCACAATACAATAATTATTTTCGGAAAGCTAGTACCTATATATATATATATATATGTGGTATGGTATATTATAATATAGGTACAGTGTCTCCCATTTGAAACCGTTTTCACTTTTTCGACTGCAGCAGCAGCTGTAGTGGCTGTGCTCGTTTACAACAGCCGTACACGATATTATTATTATTCCAATAGACACCGCAGCGTATGTGCATAATGGGTATGATAATAATAATAATATAACAACATGTCGTTTTATTATCTTGGATAAAATTTCGGGACGAGTGGCAGAACAAACGAGCAGATAATAATAATTATGCGGCGAACCCACAGTCGTAGTTGTAGTAGGTAGGTACTGTGTGCGGTGCTCGACTCTTTAGAAAATAATAAAATAATATATTATGTACGTTTAGGTATTTATCGTACAACACCACATGCTGTTTAACGCGCGATTTTAAAATGGTGATAACAGCAGTTGGACGTCAGTTGTAGGTACCTACCTACATAATATAATTTTCAATATAAATCATAATAAATAATGAATAATATATTATTATATTATTTAGTATTATCATTGTTTTACTTGTGTGTGGTAGTATGAACCGACGACAGCGAGACTACAAAATAATACTGACAATATTATAAACGTACCTACGATTTTTTTTGGTTTTTGTCAACATATTATTATTATAATTGCTCGCGAATATAATAATATAATATTATTATTATTTTGTTGTCGTTGTCTCGAACCTGATGGTGCGCAGCCGTACACGATAATCGGACACCAGCGGATGTATTGCATTGTAGTAAACAGTAATACGTGTACCTATATGTCTAATGATTATAATATTATGTATTATTATGTGTGATTATATTTTTATTTAACATTGAGATTGTGTCGAATAAAATTAATACGTAGGTAGGTATACTCGGAAATGCGATGATATTGGATTTTTTTATTTCAGACGCGTATTATAATATTGATGGAATAATGAATAATTAATAATTATTATCATAACACCCGCACTCAGGCTATTATATTGATCGTATAATAATAATTCTTAGGTGATATAACGATATTATATTAATATACCAATATTGAATATACCATTATTATACCTATGCCCTGCACTTCCGATTTATATTTTAACACTACCCATTACATTATGTAGTAGGAAGTCGACGGAACTACCGTTTTGTCACTTGTGTCGAACAAAGACTTGTATGACTTCCATGAGGATCGAAATTCACACACAAAGTATTCTGGTAAGTGTCGTGGTGCTGCAACATACACCATCGTAAAATAATAATATTAGGTAGGTATATGGGTACCTACAATATCAAACAGTCATGATATTTCCAGCGTCTGGAACCTAATAATATTATATTTTGTTTATTCTTCGCGATGGCGAGCGCACACGGACGGTTCGAAATTTAAAATTGGTATAAATGTACAATATTGGTAGGTCGCAGGGTACTAATGTAGTATTGTGTACTTTTCTATGTTATACATTAAAATATTTTATGAGTGTAGGTATGCGTGTAATGTTTTTACTTTATAGAATATATTATTGTGTTTGTTCAGTGAGAATAAATATAATATGATAGAATATTAGTAATTAGTAATTATCTATAATATAATATTATTCCAATCCTTATGGCTTATATATTCTTATGCTTGTATCACATTATATTCATAATTCATAAGCAGGTAGGTACGACTATTGATCATTAGGTTGAGATGGCTTATTGAGGCCCAAATAAATTGTGTTTTATTTCATGTTGGCCCAACTTAAAAACTTTTTTTTCTTCTAAGAAATTGCGCAATATGTACTATATAAACATTATAAAATATACGTATGTATATTAATCATAAAACGTTCTGAACAGTAATTTTTTTTTCAAATTTGAAATTATTGAAAGACTACATTATAAATTATTATTTATTAATATGATTGACTACCTAAATAAGGTGGGTAGTATAGTATCATAAAGATAATATAGTATTGCAATGTATTTATATTGTTATCCTATGAATAGGATTAAAAAAAAAACAACTCGTAATTTTCACCCTCATACAATTGATAATATTTACCGAATCATAAAATAGTCCAATCATAAAATATTATAATTTATTAATATATGAAGATAATTTACACGTGCTTATCTACAACGTCGTCCTAAAATCTACATATATTAGGTTCTTCATTTCGATACACAATATTATGTCGTTGATAAATTTGAAAGTAAACGACCACACGATCCGTCGTTATTTGTTACGTGTGTACGTTTCAAGTCTCTGGCAAGAAAATATTCTTTCACACTCGATACCGAAACGATATTGTTATTTGTTGTTGATAATATTAGTAATAATATCCATTTTGTTTGTTTCATTTCAAAAAGGTTTTATGTTTTTACAATAAACCAACAAACATGGCTCATTAAACGCATAATTTTTGTTCTATCTCCTCGTGTATTGTGTTGCGGACATATAGAGGTACTTCAAGTCCTGCTTTCTATATTATACAGCGGAGCGGCCAGTGGGCTGAAAAATAATATTTTAAAATGTTTTTGATGGTCGGGCCGCATTTTAGAAAACTGTTCCGATGACGGTGCTAAATATTATATTATTATTATTGTACCTGCGGACTACGGTAGCAGTAAAATGCAAATGCACACTCCCGTATAATATAGGTATATGATAATAATATATAATATAGTAACGCCACCGAGCACCAGTCACACCGGCCGAGGGCCTACTTTTTTTTTCGTCGTTGACATACTGGCCCCAAAACCTGCACGCGTATTTCTATTTGATATTACATTTAATAAATTAATAATAGGCAGTTATATATAATATAATGTTAGTCATACAGCGACGGCGCACGTCGTGTTCGAGCTCTTCAACGTTTCACCTGGATTTTCGTAATTATATTATATCGACTTAATGTTACTGTAATATATAGACAGGGCTTAGTTTATGGCAAAAGCTGTGATCTGATATTGTAATATTTTCAGCGCTAAACACGATAAAATAAAATAATTTTTATTTCTTGAAATGTTATTAAACTGTATTATACACTGTCGCAATCGACGGGGTCTTTGAGTTCACTAGCACTTATAATCTCTCAATTAATATTCCAATATTATAAATTTAATTAGCACTTAGGAACATTTCTCATTTTTATCAACAATCTTTTCAAACTCTAGCACCCATTTTTCGGGAGCTTAAACTGTGTAATGATTACACAACAAAATATTTAATCTCGAGAAATAATTAATATATATTTTGAAACAAATCAATTTTCTGGAAGAACTGAAAGGTATTCTTTTCAATCTTTGGTCTTACACTTTCAGTATTAATATCATGAATTATTTTAAGTTCCTCTCCGTGTTCTTCGAATTGTCTACATTCGTTAATAAGATGTTGGTTGTTAGTTTGGGACACACGATGATCGGAAAGTTCACTTTTTTCCTCAAAAAATATATCTGTTTGTCTAACCAATTCTAACTCAATTTAATTAATTTTCATTTGAGATGCTGGCATTTGGGTTTGTGTTCAATCTTATGACCGACTATGTTATTTGATTTAACTCGGTTGTTTAGCCGTATATTTTGTTATAAAGAAATGGTTGTTTTGTTTTATTTGTTTTTTTATATCAGTACATGGTGAGACGTAAACAAATCGAGTTTCAGGAGTTAAGCATGGCTAATTTACCTTGTTTACCTGCAATTATTTCAATACCAACAATGTGTCCAGGTATCTAAATTAGAATTATACATTTTTTTTCTCGCCTCTTCAAGTCCATTTTGGATTTAGAGTGCTGTATGTCTGTATCGCTAGCATATAACCCATTGAACATCCTAGCTTATAAATACGTCACTAGGTGGTCAAGTGAGAATAAAATGTCATGCTATTTTTATATTATTGATTTAGTTGTTAATTTGTTCAGCGTCCACTGTGCCATGTACGGTGTACCTACGTGTACATAATAATTGTTTAAAAAATCATAATTGAAACGATGTACAAAAAACAAATGGGTACCTATTGTATTGAAATAAAATTAGTTCTATATCGTCGTATCTATTCATAAACAAACAGAAGTCGAGTAAAATATCATATAATATTACCTCACCGTCAAAATCGATTATAATAAATATTTATTGTGTTAGAATTTGGTGTTCCGACTCGAGGTTGGGCAATAAAAGAAAGACAAACTGGCATGTGTCCGGCTCGTTTGTTTTTACACAAAAGCAATAATTTATTAATAGTGTTATTGTCTACATTTTTTAATCGAGCCGCAGGTGCGTTTGAAAAATAACAATGACAAACTAAGCGTCAAAATACGTTTTATATTGAAATAATAAAATCGTCTTAAGTAGGTAAGTTGTTTATTAAAAAAACTCTATAATAAAATATTTTATAGTCAAATATATAGTATTATATAATATTATCTACTGTAAAATATTGTTCTCCAGTAATCCAGTCTTATCCTCCATTTCGATTATTGAAAATCTGAAAAATGTACAGTCAAAACCGAAATAAAGATGTGTGCACACATTATTTTTATAAACATTTTTACTATAGATTTCAATATTTTTAATTTACTTTATTACCAATTATTTAGAATTCAGAACAAAAGTATTTTTTTAACAAACTCAACTAGCTAGTCGTGTTTAATATAATATTATGTACCACGTACGATAGGTGTAATAAATAGTCATTAGTCACGATGGTTTGGAAATAATTCACTACCTACCTATAATCTATTACATATTATTATATTATGTATAAATTATACAAAATAATTAAAATACAGTGTGATTCACCAAGCATGGTTCACTCCCATTAATTTTATTTTTTAATTAGTTTATTTAAATTCAGATTATTAGAATTTCATTAGAATTTTTAAATACACAATGTGTATCACAAATATAAGTGCCATATTTCTAAATACCTACATAATTTTTTTAAACCATTTATTTGTAAGGAGTTGTCGAGTTGTCAAGTATCCTGAAGAATGTCCAAAAATATAAATGTAAAATTTGATTTACCTAGCATTTTTATATTCAGCCATTTTTTACAAATTATAAATTGTTTATAATTTTAATAATAATTCCTATAATTTTCAATTTCAGCTTAGCCTCCATATCTTTCAAACTTATTTATCGTATACAAAGTAAAAAAACTCGAAAACTACTTATTATTATAGACACATTTTCAAAAATGTCATGTGCAGAAAAAAATTTACCGGAAAAAATAAGTTTGTATATCGCCAGTTACAGGACACTCTTTAAATGGTATAAAAAAAGCTGTGTATTTGAAAACCTGGTCCTTGAGTATATTATTCTTAAAAATTCAAAAAATCGGAATTTAAATAAATTCATCGCTTAAGGAAAAAAGGGAAGTGAGCATGCCTGGTGAGTTACCCTGTTTATTATATTTTACTTTTAACGGACAATAGGTATATCACGAGGAATGGGCACATCGTGCGTTCCTAACGGGTAAAAATCGTTGATAACGTTCGTGTTTAAAAATATTCTTCACGGGAAACATTTAATTTCAATTGTGTTTTCGTGCAGTATTTTATTGTATTTTTTTTATTACGAGCATTGTTTTGTATACGCTAGGGTATAATAATGCACATTATCTATATACATAGGTACCTCACTGTATTATATCCACCCTCGCAACAGCCAATGGTAAGGGTGCAAAACCTAGACCTAACGAAAACCATATAATTGTACATTATTTTATACATTTTACCCCTTCTACGTTTCCGGCCACCAGGCAGTCTCGTTCGAACAATGAAGTTCACTCGTGTTTCTATATAATAGTACAGTTAGATTAGGTTTTGGCGTCTCGTGTGTTCGTCGTTTTTAGTTTTTTTTTTCACCGGAGAGACGTTCAAATAATATTATAACTTACTATCCCTGTTATATACCTAATAATAATATTATATACCTATACAAAAAAAAACCTATAATCATATTCGGCCGTCGTTAGTGTGTATCAATATTATATTCTATTCCGGAAAATTAAAAACAAGACTATATGACCTATCAATAGCGCGGTACCAGCTATAATAGCAGAAAATATTTTTTTTTTTTGTGCCGCACAGAGTTTGACTGGCAGATCGATCTTTTCTTTTACGCTGCAACAGAATATCGTTTAAGCTATAGTAAATCGAATCGATTAAATGGTAAGTAATGAACGTATATATAAAATAAGGTATAGGTATATATTATAGTTTTTCGAGTTTCTTAAATTCACACGATTTGCTTTCTATAGTTTTGGTGTTTTTACTTTTCCAGTTATTTTAATTTTACAAGCGTCACTTATTGAACTTGATATATTTTATTTGTGCTTACGTACACATTATCAGTCAACTGAAAATACAATTTCTGGTCAATTGTAATTGTATAGATATTATTTTCTTTCGTTACTGGTCATATCACTGGTTTTTTTATATTTGTAATAATATAATAATATAGTATAGGTACTGGATCACAAAATCTCAACTTCATATAATACACATATACAAAAATAAAAAAATCTAATTCTGAGTAGGTATACAAATATAATTTCAACTTCGAGGTACACACTGTGCACGCCTCTAAGGAGGTAATTATTATACATACCTACATAATTGTATTATAATATTATAGGTAGGTAGTTTTATAGTTTTTGTCTTAAATCACGTTTGAAATGTATAGATAAATGTGAAGTCGACGTTAACCAACTTTACGAACAAATAGTTTTCATTTTTATTAAAAGCTACATATTTGTTTAAATATTGTTTAACTATGTTTTAAATCTTATCATAATATAATGTACCTATTAAATATAGGAAGTAGGCAGTATAGGTTCTCATTATACGCTGTATATACTATACTTTGTGCAAACTATTATCGATGTATTTTGTGGTACCTAGTACCTACCTACACGGTTTATTTCAATTTAATACATTTATTTGCGCGTCAAAAACAATTTTACAGCGATGATTGAAAACGAAAAAGTATAGCTGATATAGTGATATTATCTACCACTGAGTGTTACAGTGTTCAGTGATTATTACTGAATACTGATTACTAATTTTAGTGTACATACAAATTAGGTGTTAAAAAAATAAAAGAAAAAAAACCTTCTTGGAAAAGATCATTATCGATTTTTGGAAGATGCGATGTCCATTATAAAGCAATTAAGTTTCTATTCTACTTTACCGTTTGGGTTGTCCTACTTGTTATTTCACTTGTAACACTATAACTGTTATTATATTTTATACGTTATTATATTCCATATTATGCTTCGTATACAAATATTCGTGTACCCAAAAGTTGATAAAATGTTGTTTTTAAATAATACGCTGTGTCTGGGTGTCTATAACTTATAACTTATATAAGTCTACCTAATATACAAAAATATTAATAGCCACCAGACACCAGAAGGCAGAAACAATAACACATTTTAGTCCAAAACCATTTAAAACTTTTTATAAAATATATAAATACCTACAATAAAAAATATTATATTATTATATTTTGTATTCTATAAGTAAATATGCATTATGTTAGGTGTTAGAAAATTTAAATTAACTCTATAAATCATCAGTATTTAACACTGGCAATATATTTTTTAACCGACACTTATTATAATATTTTATTTATTTACAAGCGGAAGTAAGCCCAAGATACAAACATTTTATAATATAACAAAATAAGTAATAACATCCAATATAATATTATTATTATATTATGACGTATATAGGTAGTAGGTACCCATTATATAGTATATTATGTATTTATGTATATTGTTTATAGTATATAGATTATAGACTATGCATTGTAGATTTTAAGTCGAAGGTGACCTTTTAGTGGTTTTCATTTTTTTTAGTTTTTACGAAATAATATTATTATAAGTTAATAATATTTTTCCGCCGTATGTGTATAATACCACCAAAGATAGGTTAATGTAATTTATAAATCGATTATATAATGGCAACCTATAAAATATAAAAACTAAAGTTTATGAAATGCTTTACCATTAACATGATTAACTAACTCATATTGAAATATTTTAAGTGAAATATAGATAGTAGTATATTTTATATACATATATAAAAATCTCATGTCACAATGTTTGTCCGGGATGAACTCCGAAACTACTGGATCGATATTGATGACATTTTTTACACTGTATGTAATTTTGTCCAACTTAAAAGATAAGCTAATTTAAAAAGGAAGAGGACCAACCCCAGGAGGTGCTCAATCGGGAATTTTGAGATTTCCGTTGAAAATTTTTGTTTATAAATAGTTGCCATGGGTTTTTAAGCTATTACAATAATAATAATAATAATAATAATAATAATAATAAAAAAAAGTGGGCAAGTGGATGTCGCTCTACTGTACAATAGGTTACAAGTAAGTCACTGTATAATGGATGGTATTGAATTTGAATTCAATGATATAATATCATTGTTTAAGAAAAATTGTCAGTCTAGGTATAAAACATAATATATACTTATTTATGGTATTAAAAAAAATTGAACTATACAATAGGTACCTATACTAAGTTCCAAATTAATCATATCACAATATCCATTAGGTACTTAAAACGTTTTATACATCAACAACAAACCGTGATACTATCATAGATATAATATAATTGTATACTTTAGAAGTTTCAAGTTCCGACGAATAATATTTTACAATCACAACTAAATAACTTCTAGTTTTTTAATATGTAATTTCGGCCATATTTGAACTTATAATGACTATAAACATTTTTTAGATTTTTTGGTAACAGAATTCACTCTTAACGTGGAATCTTGTTTTAAATTTTCAATCCTTAGATATAAAAGTTGAACGTTTGTCTACATTTTTAACTGCAAATAATTATTCAATTTTAAATTTGATAAATGTTGTCAAAATTCGATCTTTGAATACTTATAAAAAAAAAAATGTTGCCTATGTATTTTTAATATGTATTTCAACTGCTATTGTAACAATATATCAGGAGCCTTGTTTTAAATTTTCACGCTTTTTTACCCAACAAATAATATTATATTGACAATTGTAGTAAAAAAAACCAAAAAAATTGAAAACTGACAATGCCCGTAAACAGCTCAAAAAGAGCCAAATATTTTGAACATTTTATCGTGTATAGAAAATGCAAATATACACAACCAGTTAAAATGACATGTATCCTAAGTCATTTGTTTTAAAGTTACACCAAAAACTAAAGTCGATTTTGAGTAGAAATTCCCATTTTTTCTTAATTTTTTTTTTGTTTTTCACGGTGCTTTTGAAAATGACTGGGAAAATGCACCAACAATATTCAGTTTCCAATCGAACAAGATACTGAAGTTGAAAATTGAAGCATTATTTCGACTACTTATAGTGAAGATAGACACAAAAATTAAAAAATTAAAAATTAAAAAAAAAACACACATCATTGGAAAATCAGTACATTCATCGTCCACTCAGAATCTAAAACTATTTGCTTTACCTACTTTTTAAATATACCTAAATTATAATGTAATGTAATATGTGATAGTATTATCAAAAAATAATAGTTATACTAACAAACATTTGCGGTGCTTTTTCGTCGTATTAAAATATACTTTAATAAATAAGCAGGTAGGCTACTTTTTTATTAAAGTATATTTTAATACGACTATTGCAATTATATTATATATATATATATATAATATAATTGCAATACGTGTATAGTGTATAATATGTCAAATAAGTATAAACATCATAACAAAATAGTCATAGTATGAAAATTATTGATTTCTAGCGTAAATAGAAAACAAAAAAATAAAAAAGTAACTTAAACAGTATCCATTACATATTACTATTTGTTGCCAAACAAAATCCAAAATTCCACCATGATAAGTAATACCTACTCACAAAAATCAAAACATAAATATGCAAATATTTTCAGGCATTTTGCTTCTATGTTTCAAGGTTAAAATAAATAACAACCTGACTTGTACCTACACTTTTTAGGTTATCACTTATTTATCCGGTACCTATAATCGAATTGTTATACCAAGAAATCCTTTCGATGGTAACTGGTGTTGGCGTATACCACTGTTCGTCTCCGGTAAATAGTAATAATAAGTCTAGGGCACGGAATTATATTTATAAATACGTCTTTTCACTGATATTTGTTAAATTAATTTGGACAAGTGATAACTCGTTTCGCGTGATTTTCAATTAAATGAGGTATATTTCATTTTACATATTCTTACATATTTCGTGATAAATACAATATACTTTTACATATTATTATTTCACAATAATAATTATCCGTTTTTACTTTTTTCGCATATTTAGACTCTGTTGACAATTATTTAGACTAATATACTATTATATTTGTCAACTTATTTCTATTTAACATTTTATCGGATGAAACACCAGTTATGTTATTGTAGCATCAATTAATTTTTATTTTCGATTTCTTAAAAGTCGGTAGTGTATATTTTGTGGTTTAGTCTGTGTTTATTTGTTTTGTGAAAGAGACAAGCGTAGAGTAGAACAGTAATTTATTTATATATTTTAGTAATATTACTCGAATCATGCCAAAAGTGCGATCTTTAAGTCTGCAAAATATGTTTTATTCATGTAATCAAGGTTATCATTTTGTTTTTAAATATTAATAAAAATTAATTTATATCAATTTCTTATATAAATGTATATTTTAATTTTTAAGATATAATAGGTTAGGCATCATGAGCGCATCATTTTAATAAATAAATCACATAAATATTTGTCATATTTTGAGTTTTTAGTACATACTTAGTAATATAAACAGTAAACACATATAAATCCGTGCCCTTGTAAATTTTAATAGCTAATAAGCATTAAATACGAATAGGTACGGTTTCCCTGTAGCGTCTATACAGATGGGGACATATGTTCGGCGAGTCTAGACCTTTAGGGAAAATGAAATTCGTATTTAAAATAAACCGATTGATAAATGGTGTAAATTTAACACGGTTTGTGCGTATATTGTATATAATATATAGGTAGGTAGGTATACTATAATTAACGATGACGGCATTCTAAATCACATTGTTTAGTATAAACCACGAAATCCTACATAAATATTGAACATACATAAATCCAAGTAAGTAAAATAAAAACCATAAAAGCCGCGAAGTTGACCGGATTTATGTTTTGTTTTAGTATTTTATTGTCTATATTATAATATAATACACGACGACGATGAACTTTGTTTTTACGGTTGGTAAAAAAAGAAAATAGAAATCGAATTATATTATGTAGACCTAAACACACAACCTTCTCTGTATGTACGCGAACGCACACTCAAACGACGTTAATTTTTATTTGAAATGCCACATAATATGTACACGCGTATTAAATGCGCTTATACTTACATAGACGGTTTACGTCACTGCTGCTCGGCTACTGTGCATTATATGTACACTGCTGAGTCTTGAGTATATTTTAGTAGGTATATAGGTATATGGTAACCTATACGATTATTATATTATACTCTAATATTAACCATAGCGTTTTTCAAGGATTATGGCACACGAACAAACAGAATACATACAGACGTAATAACATGGCGAGGTTGGCGTGGGGAAAAAGAATGCAAAGACTACAGGCGCGTTTCACTTTTGAAAAAATCTTAGGCCTGATATGCACTGCCATGTGTAGATATATAAGTCAGTGCACCTTAATTATAAAATACACTGAGAGATTCCTTCGACAGTGAACATCCATCGTCCATCTTTGTCTTGAAAAGTTTCAAAGTTATTGAAAATATTTTTGTTTTTTACTTTATTAGAAATCGACAATTATTTGAATGGAAAAAGTTCTATATTTTAAATATTGAATGCGCATATAAATGGGTATACTTTAATGAATATACTGATGCACGGAGAATTTTAAATGGACTTAACGTTAACTTACGAGTTTCCAAATTGTGGGACAAGACTATAGGTACAGGTAATTTACTTGGATCGCTTTAAATGAAGCCGCCCAGAAGGCATAAATTTAATTTTTCTCGCAATAGCTGCATACACCTTTATAGATTATCGAGTAAAATAACGATTTTCCTGTTATGTTGTGGTTCAAAAACGAGTATTCGTAAAATGTACTTGACATTTTCACCAATTTTAGCATTTTCTATACCATTAGTATAATATTTTAAAAACGATTTACATTTGAAACTTATGATTTCTTTTCGAAAAATGATAGATCTGTCAAAAAGATTGACATTTTAATACAAAGTTGAATAAAATATTTTCATTTTCGGAAGTTACCATACGGGTATATCGTATATAATCGATTAAGGTTGTAAAATCTAAATTAATTATTCAATTATTCTGGTAAAGTAGAACAATTTATTTATAATAAAATATGATACATTTATTAATAGGTACCGATTGGCTATTAATAATATTAAAATGACACGTGTGAGTTATGTTAATCAATAAATACATTTTAGAGAAATTTGTTGTAGTCATCGGTTTGGTATCTATAATGTTTAATTTACTGATTTAGACATTTGGTAGTGGCTCTTATCTATATAAATATTATATACCTAGGTAATCTGTGATTATCCGGAATTTGATTTTGGAAATATTTTATGTAATCGTCGCTATATGGTGAGCTAAATTTTATGATTTAAACGTTTTATAGCACAATTCCTATATGATACCGCCAGTCCGAATAACTTTTGTGTGGTACGTATCGACAACATATTATATCTCTATACCCAGTACTATAGACATTATCACATTAGGCACATTAGTTTTATAAATTATTTAAATTTAAATAACGTACCTGTAAGTAGTAAAACATCAACGAAAATAAATAAAAGTGATTGCATTATCACGAGGATTAAGAAAATAATATAAATGCAAAATAAAACTTTATGGTAAATCAAGCCATCTTCCAGTCTTAACTCCATTACCAGGCTATAAAAAACAATTTTATATAATAAACAAATAAATATGTATATTAAACATTCCTTATGACCTTATCGGTTATCATTTTAATATTATTCTCTAATATGTAAATGTTTATAATTTACTAATCCGACTTACTTATTTCCTAATAAAGTCTTGTTATTAATAGCATACTGTTTTAAATGGTTTTAAAAAATAACTTAGGTTATACTTTTTGGTACGTACAAATAAATTACATATATATATAGAATCAAAATAATGTTAATGAATTATCGGCTCCCAAATAATTCTTAGATTTAAAAAAATATTAAAATCCATATTGTATCCAGATTGTATTCATAATATAGCATATGCATATTATAGACGTAAAATATCAGGTAGGATAAGAATTGAGAGCCTACCTGGTTATGAACAATTTTAAATACAATCTTTCAATTTTAATGTTGATAATAATATAATAATGATAAAAATTCACACTCGTTGACTGTTGTATAATTTTGGTTACAAGGTACAGGATATCAAACACAGCAGTTATCGCTACCTATCAGAAAAGCTACTCAGTTATCAATTCGTATAATATATTTTTATAAATTGATCTAATTTTAACGATCTAGTTTTCACACTTAAATTGTTGGAAATCGTTTCAAATTAGGTTAATAAAAGTTATTTTATATTTATGTCACAAATTCAATTTTCATTTCATTCATTTTTTAATTCATTGTGCTAATTCTACTCTACAAAAGCCAGTTTGATACCTTCTTCGTAAAAATGAGGAAAGTACAACATGATTAATAGGGAAAATTTTACATGCATTATTGCACCTGACCCATACATTCATCGGATTAATTAATAGCGAAAATATACATTTTTAATTGTATTGGTAATTTATTTTAAATTGTTATCTACTTTTAATGTATGTTAACATTTTAAGAATCAACTTTAAACTTAAATATAATGTATGAAGTATAACCTATTTAAAAATTAATAAAAATTAAAAAAAAATCGAATGATCTGTTAAATTATGATAAATATAAATAATTGAGAATTCTATCAACGGAATTTGTTTACAGATATTCAATTGTCTACGTCACTTGCCCCGAAAAAAGAATTAGGGTGTACAAACAGTATAAATAGTATAAACAGTATAAAATCGACTGGTTTTGCGCTAACCCCACTTAACAAAAAAAATGTGATAAGTGGAACATTGCATATGCAATGTTGACAATTAATAGATGAAAAAAAACATGTTCTTCATAAAGGAAAATAGTATAGGAGGTCCCTATTTTCAGTGCCGCAACTTGGTACATATTGGTAGGTGTGCTAGTATATAGGGCCCATGTACAGAGACGCATCTATGGGGAGGGGGGCTAAAGCAACCCCTCGACTACGATTCAGACCCATCCAAAAAATATTCCTTATTTATTTAGATATAAGCCGCTCATAGGTTATTTTAAATAAATAGTATTTTTAGGTGGGCTATAACCCCCCAGAATTATAACCCTAGTTGCAACTATGCTCATGTACCATAATTGTACCAATAGGTCATTAAATATATATTGCTTGTTGTTTTTAATTATATACATTATATATTATGTAGTTAATATAATAAACACTGCTATACTGCTTACAGATAGGTGAAGAGCATCCAACACATTATACATTGTAGTGATTGTACACATATAGGTTAGGACTGAGAAGCAAAGTGGTATGCGGCCTTTAAAACCATTTATTTTCTTTCTTGTCCCAATTTAAATAGTGTAACTATCAGCCGTCACAACATAGCAAAATTAAGAAATTCGAGAATATGATATTGGCGGTATATGTAGGCAAGCACCCCGCCATTCGAAATTATTATTTTATTTACTTGTTATAATTTAGTAAGACTTTTTCATATCATATAATATTCAGTAATAAAATATGATTCTAATGTATTCCTTAGTTTCTATTTTTTGATAAAAACAATAAGATGGGAAGCATACCACTTTGTGATTAACCTAAAACGGAAAAAAAAAGTTCCAATAGTGCAAGCTACTGGTCCCCGGGGCCCATGGTTATGATTAACGGGGGCCCGGGGGTTCTTGCACCCTAGCAGCCCCCAGTTGTTGCGGCACTGCCTATTTTAACTTATAGCAACTATACCAACAATGTTTGTTAAGAATTAAAACAATCTGTTGGAAAGTATGCAATTTATTTTTAATTTGTAACAAAAATCTCCAAAGATATTTTTCAATATTCTAAAATTATTATTATTTCAAAAGATAATTATTTACCTCGTTTCAGATATATTCCTAGTAAACACGACTCATTACTATCAAGAAAATTAGTATTATGATAATAATTAATAAAACTACTATCATAATTAAAACAAATTGATTGTGTATCAAATTTGTCACATATGTATCATTTTCTGCAGCTTTTGATGCTGCTGATCTTATTTCCAACATCACTTTATGAAACAAAGTTACATATTTCAAATTAAATTAAAACTAGCTGTAAAAAAAAAATACAAATTATCATTTTGGAAAAAAGCAAGTACTAGTAAGATATACACCTAAGCCCAATGAGACTGCAGTTTTATTTAACATAATATTTTGGTTTAAAATATTAATTATCAGGTTTGGTTTGGTAGGTTACCTAACCTGATGTATAATTTTAGCCAGTAGTTTTACACTTTTAAAACTAAATTATTTTTAAACTTATAAGGTAATAGCGTTGTTTGTTAATTTTAAAATTTTGTTTTCTACTTAGGTACTTTCATCACAAAAGTTAAGTAATAATTTAGCTTATAAAAAAGTGGGTAAGTAGGATGTCACTCTGCTGTACAGTAGGTTACAAGTGGGTCATTGTATAATGGATTTTATTAAACTTGAATTCAATGATATTCTATCATTGTATAAGAAAATCGATTCTGAGAGGAGACGGTTTGTCAGTCTGGATATTTTATATTATCATTAATTATTATATCACGTAAGTTGAATTAATATTATAATATTATTATTTTTTATTCGTTTCCATGGTAATAAATAAAGCGTTAGAAAATAAAATTCAATTTTTAGCGGTTTTTCATAATTTCTCGGTGGTTTTTACCGTTGGATTAAATAACTATTGATACAATTGAAAAATTACCTATTTAAAGTACCATCTTGATCCAATTTGCTAAAAGATAAGGTACTATATGTTAAAATTGTAGAACTACTTCTAGTAGAAATTTTGTATACAGGGTATGAGAATAATAAAAAAAAAAAAAAAAAAAACACTATTGTAAAACCACTATAGCTTCCTCGCTCCGCTCAGAATCTAAAATGAAATACTATTTGAAAATGTTGAGAACATCAAAATATTTTAAGAAAAAAAGCATTTTGGTTTCGTCAATAATACTTTAATTATAGATTTATTTATAAAATTTAACAGAAAATCTGTTTTACAATACCGTAGGTCATAATCAAGAAAATATATTTTAGCATAATATTGAAGACAATATATCTATATTTAAATATATATATATATCTAGATCTCAATCTTCTTTTTTGTTAATTTTTTAATAACACAAAATATAAGGATTGCGTGAAATAATATAATATAATAACAACTGTTATAAAAACAATTTTCTTTTTTATGTGCATACAGGATTTAATAGAGAAGTTTGTTTTACGGGACGAATTAATTGTCTTATATATATATATATAGCAGTGTAAACATTGATTTCGCAATTTTTACGAGTGTGCCACAGCGGGAAAATCAACTCGAAACAAATACCTATCTTTTTTGCAATAAAATTAATCATTATTCAAATTATTTACTCATGCATACTATTGAACATAATCACCGTGCCCAGCAATAGAAGTAGAAGATGAAAACCAAAATAAAGCTGAAAAAAAATGATTATTAAGACATGTTCATAAATAATAGTGGTAATTGATAAATGATAATAAAAAAATAGAGGGACTCTCACTACTAGCTGCTGTATAGTAAGTGTTGGCTGTACCTCGGTATTGAACTGGTCACATAACACTTTAATGGATAATATACTGTATTTGAATTCAAAGATAAATCATTGTCTACGAAAAAAAGTAGACAACTTTCTTTTCCTGATTGTGAGGGAAATTGTCTCACCGCGCATCTTTTGAATTGCAGAGAATTAAAAGAAGAACATGTTATGGATATATTTTAATGTGTTCTTTATTATAATTTACCCGTTCATCATAATATTCATAACAATCATAAATATAATGACATACATACTTATAGTCGTTGCACTCCACGATAACATATCACGGTGTAACAAAAAATCATCTTACCAATACTTTATGTTGTGGACATGATAAATCAAAAGACATTCATGTAGAAACAATTCTAATTGTTGGACATTAGGTGATAAATATAATATAATTAATATGTAAGTATAGTTATAATTATATTATTTACCTGTATAGTATTAATATATTATATTGTTTTTAGAATTTTGACTAGTTTCTTTATTTTGTATATGATTTAACTTTTAACTGATTATGGTGAAAAACATAGCGAGCATATCAGCTATAGCCTATGAGTCAATAATTAACGTATTATGAGTATGGTGTGTATTGGTTCATAAATAGCTCAAAATGTGTCATATTATTCTGAAAATTTAATTATGTCAGGAAAATTATATAATATATATTTGTATTGTACATTTTGAGTCATATGCTTATTCTTGCTGAATTACAATGGCAAATCAAAATCATTTTGTCAAAACTCGTGTAGGTACGTTAATATCCTAGTTATTTTTTATCTGTTTCTACAATAGGTAGTTGAAAACTACTGGGGTTACCTATTTTCAACTTACTTATGTTAATTTTTCTACTTACCACATTTATAAAGCCGACAATTCTACAGCGAGTCCACAGGGTCGACATTGATGGTCCCGTATTTTGATCCATGTTTAATAATGTATGTTATACAACATAGGTTTATATATATATATATAGTTAAGCCTTTGGAATGAATATCTTATCAATTTTGACCGCACTACTTACAATAAAATCTTTAAAAAAACCTCCCCAGTTTGGCGTCTGTACGTTTGAAAACAAAACTATTAATAATATACTAAAATAAACACTCTTGTCTCGTAGTTTCTGTTAATACGCTGCAGTCTAGAAATCATGAATCGTTATTATTATTAGTAACTATGATCGGAGGACAATGATAGAAAACGATTACTATGTCTGGCCGATAATCAAAGTTAATACAAATTGTATATCAGTAATGTAAAATTCATAAATTTAATGAATATACAAAGGCTGGGGCGTTATTTCAGTTTTTTTTCGGGCATGTGATGTTTCAAACAGGCCATATAAAAATAGGTTTACCTATGATAGATTATCCTACTTTACATTTTTCCATAGATCATGGGGCGCGTTAACTAAAATAGTAAAAATCAATTTAAAAACTAAAATATATTAAATAATTGATTAGGTACTTATAAGTTATACTTACTATTTACTTTTGAAAACCAATAACTAAGGATTGAAAAGCTTGAAGAAGACAAATGCAAAAGCCAAAAAATTAAAATTAAAAACTTCTGTCTTTCCAGTGAAAACCCCCATTTCTACTCTAAATTCTTCAGATTATTTTAAGTATCAAAATCAAGATTCAAAAGATTACTTTTTCAGTTAACTTTGTGGGGGTTTCCCTTTTCTACAGTTAATTATTTAGAGGATAATTTTTCTGAAAATATTAGTGGACCTAGACTACTCGTTCGAAATGCTAAATTTTCACGTATCGAAGAAGGTACTTACACCAAATAATATTTTGTTCCAGGACATGAAATTAAAATTGTATGATATATTATATGTTATTCAAAAAAAGTCAAAAACTTAGATAACTTAAACATATGTAACAATAAAACAATTAAAATATATGTAATTTTATCCTATAATGCTGTTTTTGCAATGATATAAAATTATGTAAAATTATATTTAAAAAAAGTTTAAAGTTTTCGAAAGTTCTCGAATGTCTTTTCGAACGGCTCCACTGGCGTTGGGAAATTAAAACACATTGTTTCTACAAATCAATCACAAAACTTAAAAATCGTTTTCCGTAGGAAGGCACCTGTATTTCTGCATATCCTATATGAGTACATATTGTTATGATATTATTATTATATTATAATATTGCTTCTTTGGTGTTGGTCGTTTTGGAACCGTATTACATTGACATGTTGTTACGTATATAAGAATGGTCACATGTATTTTATATGTGACTTTGTTTTCTCTAGTACCTCAGAACCCAGTCGACATTATGTGGCATTCACAGTCATATACTACAATAGAAGTTATGTTGTATAACATTTAATAATGAATAATAAACAACAATATAATAGGTACAGGCCTGCTAACTCGTAATGCAATGCGTTTCACGACGAATCGCGTGTTTTTGCGCCGTGTGAAAATCACATACCACTTTATACGACGAAAATATGCTTTTCACAACTGCTGCAATAACGCATAATATACCAATTATATTCATTATTTATGGAATTCATCGTACGACCTGGACGAAATATGCATGTAACATGTAGTATATATATATTATATGTATTTTATGAAAGTAAACTATAGATGTAAAATACTGCAAGTTGTCATCCAATGCACTGCTATAGTTCAAACTCTATATAGGTACCTCTACCTATATAATTTAAGGAAGCATCACAAATTAAAATGATAATTGGAGAAGTGAGAACTGCAGCATATTTGTAAACGTTGAAAAAGTTATACAGATAAAACTTTTTACCCGTTAAAAATAAATATGCCTATATTTGTTAGAATGCTTTAATTGCAGACATTTTACTAGTGCGTTATTGGTTGGTTAAAGTAAAATATTATACTTTTTCATTCCATACATTTTTAAATCAAATCAGTTCCAGTACGTATTCATCTAGTACACTAACTATAGTGTTTTTTTTTTTTTTTAAAAAAGAAATATTAGAAGTATTTAATTCTCTTTACTTCTTCTTATAGCCTGAAAATTGATCATTTTAACCAGTCCTATCCAATCGTTGTCAATATATATAAATAACTATACATATATAATTTATTAATTTTTTTTTCAAAATTTCAAGAGCTAGAACTTTTTTGTACCAAGTCGGTGTATTTTTGTGTTTTTTAAATTCTGTAACTGGAAAAAAAATGAACGATGCATTCAGATGACTCACAATAACTATTTGTCCGCTCTGACCACACCTCCTTCCCCCAAAATACCTCTCAAGTCATTTGAAAGTATTTTAATTTATAATAGTCCGGAATACATCGCTGTAAAAAAAATTAATAAAAGTTTCACTTTGCTGCACACTGGCGCACTGCAGTCAAATGCGCCGACTATATTAACATGATTGGTATACCTACAAAAAAAACCTAAACAATAAGTGATATGGCCTACCTACTACAACTTTACACGTCGTTTGACCGTATAGTTGTAATATAATAATCTATCAGCACGCTCCTACATGTAGGTAGGCACCTATATATAATAATGTATTATATTTTATTGTTACAAACGTATATAATATGCATAGATACGGCGAAGACACTTAACGATCGTTTTTATTATATTATAATAAAATAATTTTTTTTTAAACTCGGTAAAATTAATATTCATGGATGCAAATTTCACACGTCTTCGGACACGTCTTATTCTCCGGATAAATATTATAATGCGTACGCACACCATCGTACACACCGACGACGACTTATAACGACTATTATATTATTACTACTATATTTTATACTATACCTAGTACCTAGTATCTAGTACCTACCTATAATACTACTACTGTAGCAGTTAAGCAGCGAATAAACACATAAATAACGCGAGTATGGGCACATATATTACGTACGTATATACATTTTATATGGCCATCATAAATCATCGGACTAGCGCGGGGGAGTTTATTGCGTGCCTATAATATGTATAGTATATACGTATTTATACATTATTATACTGCAGTGATGTGTATAAAAATATATTTATTAGAATTTTATGTCAACGACCCAAATATTATTTAAAACACGCACGCGACGCGCCGCCGTTTCGCGATTGTAATTATTATTATATTTTTCGGCTACTATAGTATTACCTATGTAGTTTATCAATGTGCGTCGTAGATAGATTTATACGGCTTTCCCGTACTCCAGTGTCATCGTTCGAGAAAAATATGATTAATACCGACGGATTATAAATTCAACAGAGATTTATAGTCTTATCTTTATAATATTATGACTTCAAATTGATAAATTTAAATAATCGTTGAATTTTGGTCAACACTCGAAGGGTAGAATTCATTACATATAATTAAGTATTTACTATAGTATTACCCAATAATAGTTGTCTAATTAGCAATTAATTATCTAATACTCCCTAATTCAATCATTTTTATGACTTTGTTTAGTTTCAGTTTTATAAATTACTATTAATTTTTATTTAAACTGTATCGAACATAATATTATATATTGCAGTATGAAGTTACGAGTTAAATAACTTTAAATATCTAGTAACATTTTGACAAATTCAGTTTATGATACAATACCTAGTAAAAATAATATACTTAATAACATTAGTATAAAGTATAGAGTGAATATTAGTATAAATTAAACTTATCAGTATAATATTTTATAGTGAACGAATAGCAATTTTTGTAAATATATTACTCTTCTCCATTTCAAAAGCTTTAACTGTAGTCTAAAATGAATTACCTACGTCTTCTTATTAATTTTCGAATATATTAAAAATTATTATTAAACTCTAACTATTGACTCTAACTCAACGAATATTAATTGTATTTATTAAATAATGAATTTTATAATTTTTTTTTATGGATCTTAAGCATCGGCAACAACTATTAGCATGGATATTATAATATAATTAAGTATAATCCTTAAACAATTTAAACATCGGTTAATCATCGAGTCTTATTCCTAACACAGTACCGAGGTATAATATAATATCTACTACAGTTACAACTAGAAACGATGAATTGCTGTGCATATTCGTTAGGTAGGTACGTACAATAGGTATAGACTTACGAACAGTTAAAATAATTGTTGAAAGATTATTATTATATTGAGTAATCGTTCTTTTAATCAGTCATAAAATGTTTATAGTAGAAACAGGAATGTATACTTAGAATTGAAAAAGATGATGTAATTGGTTTGAATTTCAATAGTTACCTACGTACGTCGTACATATAGTATGGATAATTAATTTGTCCCCGCAAAAGCCCGGCAAATGCTATAGATGGGAAACCATAGTGTTAAGATGCATAGTGCGTACTCGCATCCAAGAAAGATTGCCTTTGTATTACATAATTATTCAACATCAATGATTCAATGTTTACGGTAAATTTCGAATCTCGCATAGTGTATAGGTAACACAGTATGTGTGGGTTCATATTATGTTTCGGAATAGAACGGAATCGGCTGCAGGCTTCTTCGACATGTACTTTGTCTGCTTTATATAGTTTAATAACTGTTACCAATTTATCATATAAGTTTTTAGTGAAAAAACGTAATTTTTATTTTATTTGCTATAGACATTCTCGATGGTTTACAATTCCAACAAATAAAATCCACAGGACCTACCTTATACATCATCACACTTACTGGGCTAAGGTCTTAATGGTTATGATATTATAGGTTCACGATTCGTCCAACGCGTAATATACATCGCAATAATAAATGTATATATATGAACTTACGTGATTTCTGCACATTATTATTTGCGAGTGTATATAAGGCGCGAGGGATGTCATTTTCCCGAGGCTTTTGATTTTACCGTTAAATCCTTATTATAATATATCATATACGATTATACGAACATATTAATATTATCATTTATTTCATCGAATTGCTGTAGATATAATACATTTTTAAATAAATATAATATAACCAGTTATTGAAATCACAGTGCAGCCGCTGTAAGGGTATAAATACATTTTGACGTTTCGTAGATATATTCGTCTAAATTCAATTGTCGAAGAAAAAAAATTCCGTCTAGTTTTAAAAAGTATATTATAATATATAATATATATTATTATTATATTATATTATAATTGTATTATATTGTAATTATAGGTACCTATTTTTAGGACCATTTGCATGTGCCTAATATTTATGTACCATATATTTATATATGATTTTTATTTAATTGCTTACAATTTTTGGTTTTCAGTCCGTCCGATTCTACAGGCCTCAAAAACGGTTCTACATAAAATTGTGACAACGGAACCGTACATAATGTGTAAGCAACTGCACGAACAACAGATATCGATAGGAATAAATTAATAATAATATAATAATATTAGGCATATATTGTTAGGTTTGTTATTATTGTTGTAATTTTTTTTTTCGTCGATACCCGCGGTGAATCATCTATGACAATCGGTTATGAAAAACGATCTGCGAATCTTGGCACTGGAAGAATTCACAGACTAATTATTGAAGATCGTGAGTCTCTTGGTGTCAACTATTGCGGATCGATAACACTACGATTGTTGAATATAATTATATACTAGGATACTACGATAATTTCATGTACAATATATATACATATATATTTATATACCTATCATATTAATATATTATACAGTCGTATCTGTGAGGCTAAGAAGTTAAACACCCTGTTCTACCCGTCAAGTTAAATGTCACATAATTTTTTATTTAATTAATGTGTAATGTAATTTATTTATCAAATTGACATAACGCTAAAACTATGGTAATTCTAACTCTAGCATATTAGTCGTATAGATATATATTCAGTGATGTATTGGTAATTTTTTTCTAGGGTATACGCTTAGCACATAAGCTCAAAAAAATTTTATCTAAACAAACAAAAAATTAACTTATGGTGGGTCGTGCGGTATACCACCGCGCCTTTATATGTCGATTTATTTACCTAGCCCCCCCCCCCCAGAAAAAGGATTTTAGACATATTGCATCAGGATTAGATGGAGTTACAGTGCTTAAAAAGTTCCTTTAAAAAAGGAACTAAATCCTTTACCATTCCTGCCTTGAAGATAGGAATTATGTTCCTTCCTCGTCCCTTTTTAATGTGACTTAAAATAAAAAAACATATTTACATCGCACATGTTTATACTATAATTGTTTTAATTTTAAAATTTTAAACATAACACATTATTATTTAGACATTTAGTAATAGTTTTAACTTATATATTTAATAAGCTATATAAATAAACCTCTGCTACAGAAATACAGAATTTATATTTTGTAAACATTATCAATAATATCGTATACATGTTTATTTTTATAGCTCTTCATATTAGTTACTAAATTTTAATAGAAGCTATACATTTTTTTCCTTTTAGTTTTAAAAATGATTTAATTACTTTTATTTAAAAATAAATGAACGAAGAAAGGAACGAAAAAAATCGTTCATGTTCCTCTAAAAAGTGAACGAAATTTCAGTACGTTGCTAAACATGAAAAAGGAACTACGTTCCCGATAAGTTCCTAAAAATGGAACGAAATCAAAGGAAGGGATTCCTTTGAACGAGTTTATTCCAAGCACTGAGTTAGAAACTTACTTTTGTTACATATTTTCGTTCTGTTTGCTATGTAAACAGTAAAAAAAAATTGATCTAATACATTTTTCTAACGATTATTATTATAAGACAATTGGTAATTAAATAAAATCTTTTTTACTAAGAATATATTCTGACATAATTTCATAAATATAAAATAATTGACTGACTATAGAATCTGAAAATCCTTATCAATGTCGCTGTTTTCTACCAAATCTAACTGATTGTGATAAGGCATCTGTGAATAACTGTTTTTTTTTTGAAGCCGCTGTCGATACAATAAATACAATATCATTCTTATAATCAGCAGTCTCTCAAGTCAACCATAACTATACAGATAATATTATAAAAATATCTGTGGACTGTGTCCATTACGTTGATAGTTTTAAATAATTGTATCCATAGCCGTGATTATAATTGTGAATATATGAATTTGATATTGATATAATGGTTATTAGTCGATTATCATTAAAAAAATTTGATAATTTTCCATCGTTGAAAATAAAGATAAAAATATTTTTTTGGAAGCAATTACTATTTATTTTACTTAAGTTTTTTGAAGGTATACGTGGGTATACGCACGTATACTTGCGTATCTCTAGTAATTTTACAGGGTATACGCTAAATCAGTAAACTGGTGATAGGGTATACGTCGTATACCCGCGTATACCCTCCAAAACACCACTGTATATATTGTATAGTTCGAAGTTAACTTACACTATTAAACTGTACAAAATACTAAGTCTTATACTTATTATAGGTACTTGTAAAATCGAGTTACGTCATAATATACACAAACAAATTTTTAACTGTTTAAATTTAAATGTACCTTGAATTCATTGGTATCCCTTTATAGTTAAATCAAGTAATAAAATGTTATATTTTTTTTTGTAGAGTTGGATTCATCAAACATTCTCACCTCCATTTAATATAGGTAGGTATGGGTACTTAAAACCCACATTTTCTAGTTCTGGCGATTTTTTTTACCTACTTAATGAGTGTCCTGTGACGATACAAACTTCTATTTTTCAAATGATATCTCCCTCTTTTACTGTAAATTTGTTAGAAATTAAAAGATAATTTTTTTGAAAACTTCGATGTAGCCATTTAGGTACCTAACCCAATTCAAAATTAGAACGAGTACTTTCTCAGTTATTACAATTTTTATATTAAGAACTAAGTCCTTAAAAATGATTTTACAAAAATATAAAATTCATGTAATATTGACCTAGTATTTATTATATACTCAGACCATTTTTCTAAATTTTAAATATTTATAGATTAATAAGAATTACCAACATTTTCAAATTACCATAGCACCCATATCTTCCAAACACCATTAATATCATGGATCTTTTATCTTTAGTACGAAAACTTAAATAATTCAAAACTACTCGTTCAAATTTTGGTTTTGATACATCAACATATTTAGAAAAATTATTCGTTAAATAATTTACAATAGGTAGAAAAGGAGAGTTGTCATGTGAAAAACAAAAATTTGTATATCCACGGACTCCTTAAATAGTACTAAAAATCTCAAAGATTTGGAAGTATAATCTTGATGTATAGGTAGGTAGTTATAATGGTAGTAATTAGAATTTAGATACAGGAATATAGACACATTCGACTATTCGAGCATAATATTTAGCCTTTTATTTAGTGTCATATTTATACATGTAATTTAAAAACTGTATATACCTACCTATATTATTTACATAAGTTTTATCAATAAAGTATTAATTTTTGTCAAAATCAGCAAACTAACCAAACAAGGGAATTCCGTAAAAATTATTGATAATTTTTAAATTATTTTTTTAAACATTGTAACACCAATTTTATACAAATATGTGCTGCAATATCTATTGCTAAAATCAGCTATACAATCGAAAATTCAAAATGTGCATCGAAAGTAGAACTTATTACTGGCACCAAGTCAAAAATGTTAACGTAATTTTATAGACATTATTGTTATACTATATTTAAAAACGAATGTTAACTTAATATTTAATACCTGTTTGCGTTACTTCGAGGTACGAACACACAAAGAATATTATGGAACATAGTCACTATAATATGTAACTATATATAGTTTGATGTTTTCATTTGAATATTTATGTTTTGTTCAGATATTGTGTAAACCATATAACTGATAATGATTTAAACGTGTTTGTTTTTCAAATAAATACGATATATCCGCCTCCGGCTACTATATAGCAATCTGCTTCAAGACCACTTTGTAAACGCTTTGTGCAGGCTTCGACCAATGTTTAGTTTACTTAAATGTGTATAGAAGTTTTGCCATACACGCGTAGATGTTATGATTTCTGTACACGTTATTCTACTTATAAGTACAAAAAAAAAATGAAATGAAATGTGAGTTTGTATAGTTATTGTTATTATACATAACGTACGTTGTGTGACTTTAATACATATATGTCTATCGACGAAAATAAGTGTGTCAACATAAAATATTATATTATCTTACATATTCTAACATCAACAAAACTTGAAAATTGTTTGTCATTTTAGTGACCCAATTATATGTGTCAAATTTTTGAAAGAAATAATCGTCGTCGTCCAGCGTTATACAAAGTCGATGATTTAATTTAAAATGTCATAATCATAATAGGTCATAAGGCATAATATTTTATTCACAAGTATAACTATTAATATTACTATCATATTATGAATACATTCTATAAAGACCAAAATACTACAAAATAATTAGATTTATTTCAACAAATATAATATTTATGTTTACATAAATAAGCATAATATTATATACTCTTATAGTCTTATGCAATATAATGTGATGATAAAAAATGTCTTATATATTATATAGGTATCAATAAGTAACTGCAAGTTATACTCAATAATATAAACGACAATGTTCATTTAAATATAATGACCAAAAATCTATAGGTATTTAAGTACTTACCTATCAAATAATGTTGTTAAAGTATTGGTTTTAAACTTGAAGATTATCGGGGAAAGGGGGTTAAACCCGGACCGGTATACCACCCCCGCGATATACCTCTGGAGGTTTAGTAGATTTACGTATAAATATTTTTTCGAATATTGTAAAAAGCTCATTAAAAACCTGCGTAGGTTTAATAATATCTGATAATATTATAAGAGTTACATTTTGACATTTTATGCGGAAACACTAAATTAGTATAGACATTTTTTAAATTCGTACTACAAGTTTACATTTTCAAACGATTTGCGTTGACAGATAAAATTTCTTATTCTCGGAGTGATAAATTATACCTATGTTGTTCCATTCTTAATATAATATGATATAAATACGCTATTAATTACACGTTTTGTGAAAAAATAAAAATGACACCGGGGAAATAACGGTGAATAAAAACTCGATTGACTGATTGACGCGACGACTGCAATAATAATAATAATAATACCAAGGCGGTAGAAACAACTGTAACAACTTAATTGCAACGTTCCATTATCGTTTTGCATTTCATGTGAAATATCGTGTTTTACGTGGCCTCTGGCGACGAGTGTCAATGCGCTAGGCCACGATTTCAACACTTTTCCGGACAGTTTTTAAGGTTAATTGTTGGACGATTGTCAATCACAATGAAATAGTACAATTAAAGTTACCTATAATACACAAATATATACACATTTAAAGATTTTCACCCATCGCAGATTATCCAAAACTGATTATAATATAGTCAGTAAATAAAATATAGTTATATTTTATAATCATTAATCAGGAATAACACAATTATTATTATTTTACAATTTGTATTATTTTTATTTATACATATTTTATCAGCCCCCCCCCCCCAAATTTCTAGGATTAAAACTGAAGGGCGACGCACAGTTATACACCTAATAATAATAAAAATATTTCGTCCAGCTCAGTCTCTCACTTTCACCACTGGTCAGTGGTCACCATATTATGATTATGCTCTATATATTCTATAAGCTTGATAGCAACAAATCGATTTTATTTTAATTTATACGCGTATATAATATATTTGATTGATGTGTTGATGTATTAACGCATATCGGTCGGCCAACACTATTATTTCTTCGACCGGTTAAATATTATCTCCGAATAAATAGTTAAGTATAGACCTACCTACCTAGGTACATGTTATTTGATAAAAATGATCTCTTACATAATATTAAAAATGAATAAAATGTTCAACTTTAAAGCTAAAGATTGAAAATTTAAAACAAGGTTCCAGGTAAATAGGTAAATATATAAATTACTTTATTTATACTAATATCATAGGTTGACTGACCGTTTTCGCTCAGAATCGTTTTTCTTATACAATGATATTACATCATTGACTTCAAATTGAACACCATCCATTACAGTGACCCACTTGTAACATACTGTACAGCAGAGCGACATCCACTTACCCACCTTTTTTACTTGATTAGTTATATTTCTTTAGTAACCTATTATAGTAACCGAATTCAACTTTATCTATGTATATATAACCTAATAGGTGTAAGAATTAATAAGATAATTAGCCTGTTATTGCTATATATATCATAATATAGGTATAGGACTAAATAATTTACACCTTCTGCAGTCGACCGCAATCATTGAACAAAAAAATATCTGTTCAGACTGAAATTTCCGCCGTTTAATGTTGTGAACATTTTTTATATCACAATGCCACATTGTCCGACATATTTTTATAGTATAAACTTTGTTCCATTTGTCCACTGAGCGGCTTCTCCCTGAAAAAAAAACGTTGCAATGTGCATGTGAGCGAAACATCTGTGTAAAATGTTATTCGATAATATATTAATAATATTATCCATTTCCATTATGCAATATACGTATTACAGTTGACGTTAATTAAACCAAAACTATTCATTTCGGAATCAAGCTGCAGTGAGTATAATATACGAATGCAGCAAATGTAAACGACATATTATCAGGACTAATCGATTTAGCAATACACGGTGCCAGTCGCCACAGTTAACGCAGTAAGCATATTATATAGGTTAGGTACCTACCTACATATCCGCTCAATTATAACAAACGGCACCATATAGGTTTAATGCAACGAAATTGTAGAAAATAACGCGTCCCGCGATAGCGTTGTAATGACGTATATTTGAGTGAAAAGTATTTAAATAATGACTTTATATTGTTAGAGACCTAGGTACCTACAACTCTTGTCCCATCGTGAGAAATCGATTACTATTTTTTTTTTTTTTTTTAGTGAAGGTAGACGAGGTACTTTTAATTTAAATTATTTAAATTGTATTTTACTAATATTTACATATTATAGATAAATACTTTTAATTATTTTTTATTCATAGGTTTTGTTTTACAAATAATAAATTGTACATATTTTGTACTCATTTATTATTGGTGCTGAATACTGTTTGCAGCTGCTGTGTATTGCGTGTCTAAACACTTTCTCGAAATGTTTGGTATGTCTTTTAATTTTTACAAATACTAGGTACCTATATAATAGACAGTAATACAGTATCTTATATTTTATTGTGTACCTAAACTATATAACATAGTATAATAGTATATTAATATATTATAAGAAAAGTGATTGTAAGTTAAGTTAATTTTTTAATAGCATGTGGTATATTTATATTTTATTTTTATTAGAAAAAAAACTCGTCATCACTTTCGACATCTGATTTTCAAAAAAGTAAACCCCCCTCCCCCAAAACTTTTTTCCTTACATCCCAGTATTGGCGTACCTATTCCCAAGGTATTTTTCTTGGAACACATGATATGCCTAATATAAAAAGAAATATTGACCATTCAAATACGTTGATTTAAAACACATTTTGAGAAAATGTTAATGAATACAAAACAAAAAACTTAAACTGAAAAAGCATCCAAAAAAATAATATCGAAAAATCAAAATAAGCATAATACAATTTCAAGCAATTTGTTCTAAGTACTTAGTATAAATCGAATTTATAGCTAACATATCTTCGTTGTACAGGAATAAAAAAATCCTACAAAATCCGAACTTGTAGTCGTATGTTTTCCCATCTTGCCCCATAGATATGGTAAGATGGGTCATGGGACATGGACACATGGTATAGGCCTAAGGTCATAAGGATATAGGTAGATTTACGTACATTTTACATCAAGATTGTGCGATTTAGTAATATGTAATAACGTATTTTTATGTTGTCATAATGTTTATCAATAATATAATAATTACAATAAGGAAACCAATACGTCATAATAGTAGTGAGTTGAAAAAATCGAGGAAAAAAGTAAAATATAATCAACTGATTACGACTTACTTGTAAAATTCCTGTCTTACTACACCCTCCTCCTACTTCCAGAGTATTCAGTTAAAATTCAAGAGTTTCAACACCGAAGGAAAATTAACCAACGAGTGAAATTATAAAAAATGAAATTATATCGGTATCTAAATATTTGCGATTATAATATTATACTCAAATGCTTTTCAACAAAAAATATTTGAAAATAATTGAAATACTTCTTAAATTCGTGTACTTCGCTATCTGTATCTCAACGGTCTATTTAAAATATAATTTTAAAAGTGTATATTTACAAGAATGTTCAGTAGGTACGCATCGCAGTCGGTATAAAGTACCTACTCCTATATATAAACCAATCCATCACCACGGCGGTTTAATGACGATATTATTATAACATGCTCGTGAAGTGTATAAAAAATAAACAGCAAAACGAATACGATTTTCAAGTGTCAGTGTATAGGTGAGTGGCAGATAGTCAGACAGGCATTATTATTATACAGTGTAATAAATAAAGTGAATACGAAAGATGTATAATATAGCGAACGAACTACGAACTGGCGTATAAATTGGGCAAACGTCCCACGCGTTTCATTCTCTGCAGTCCTCCAACGTATAAGTACCTACCTACCGCGGTATCGTGCGTGGTTTATTTTTGTTCGGAGTATACCGATCGGTTATCGCGGGTTTAACACTATATCCGTAGATACAGTGGGTATTGTTAATATGACCATAATCTTACCAGACTTGCAAAAAGGAGACACTTTCTAAAATTTTTAATAATTGGATAAAAATAAAAATTATAAAACGCTCAAATATAAGTACCTACCACTTAATGTAATAATGTATTAAGCTAAATAATTGTAATATTAATATATTTTAGTGAATTAAAATCTGAATATTACTTTTCATAAGGCATATTACACAAAACATGTACTTACGCAGCAAAATAATATCAAAAAATGAATTGAAAATATTTAATACACAAAATGTTGAAAATGTTTTAACTTTATTTTCAAAATAATATTTTCCAAAAACCTTGGTTAACAAGGTGGGTAAGTGGATAGTACTCGGCTGTACCTACAGTAGGCGTCAAGTGAGTCACTATAATGGATGGGTTAAATTTTAATTCAATGATATAAAATCATTGTGTACGAAAAACGATTCCGAACGAAGTCGGTCTGACAGCTGATATACTAAGTACAGTATATTTTATAATATTATTGCTTTAAATAATTTATTTTACTATTAGCATTACAGTAGGTTGAATTGATTTGCCGAAAACATTGAATTTAAAAATGTCATTGTGGGTATAAAATATAATAATATAGGTACTTTTGATTCACTAATAATATTTTTAAATACTAAGTGCAGCATAATAACTGAAATTGTTATTTTTCTTCGAAATTTAAATTAAAAATATCTAAAACAAACACTGTGTTTATTTATGAGAAAATGTGTTTTAAATTAAGTAACTAAGTAAATATAATGTGGTAGTTGACTTGAACATGTTCTTAATTTATAAAAATTTAAAACAGTAAAAAAAATTAATGTAATTCATTGTCAATGAATGCAAATCGGGATGCAAAATGAATGTCGGCAAATTGGGTGTCGGCAAAATGGCGTGTCGGCGAATTGATCTGTCGGCCAATAGGTACGTCACGACTTCAGTACAGCTGTACCTAATGGTTCGTGCTATTATCAATCTCAGTCATTATAAATAGTAATTGGTGATTACGTATTATATACTATTGTGAAATTATTTTTAGTGAAGTTTTTTAGTAATTTTTGAAAAATATTATTGGCATATATTTTTGAAGAAAAAAATTAGTATACCAGATACTTAAATCGTCCATAAGAGCTCTGTGCTACAAATATTATAAAAAATAATAAAAATCTAAGATGGGAGATGGAAAATGATTACTTAAAGAAGTGAAGGGGTAGCTTTGAAGCTTTCCACCCCAATTTGACAATGCACCGAATTGTGTACCTGAAGTAAATAACCAATTAGTAGGTAGGAAAACCGATGTTTATACAAGAATCGAATTATTCGGCCGACTAACTTTCTGGCGTATACATACATTTTGTATGGGGAAGGGGGGATCAGAAGAAAAAAAATTTAAACCTATAGGCTATAGGTACCTGCACATTAAAATAATAAATAACAAAATATAGGTAATATATAATTAGGTACAATAGCCTGTCTATAAATATTTAAAATTGAGTTAATAGATAATTTAAGTACAAACTTAGTACCTATTATTAGGTCTAATTAGGTATTCATAATTATTTATTAGATTATTACATGGAAAATATAAAGATTCTAATTTTCGAGCTCGTCAAGAAAAATATTTTTTTTGTAAATATAATTATATTACAATCAGGCCCTATTATTTGTAAAATTTCGGACTGCACGTTTCATTTTATTCTCGCTACCATCTTAGCAAAAGGAATGTATTACATAATACATATTACATGATGTATACAATAATTTAACAATGCAATTCAATAAAACAACAAAATACATATCTTTTAATAAAAATCATAAAAATTAAATAGCATAATATAATAATAAAAACCTTAACTTAACTTTTTAATAATTAAAATCATAACAATGCATATTACTTTCTTGATTTTTCATCAAGTAAGTATAGTAATTGAAATTAAAAAAGTCTGAACTTTGAAAACTTCAAGAATTTGTGTTAAATAGGAAAATAATAAAAATGTAACTCAGTAATGATAAATAGGTGGGTAATTTAGCTAGCTTTAATATAAAATATTAATAAGAGAGATTTTATATCACACCCAAGCGGTATACCCAATTTGAATCGATAAAAACATTCGCGTGAACAGTCCCAAAATTTCTATTTTTTTAACTTTTATCCTAAACTATGATACCTAGCTAGAAATTTGGTTGATAACTCATTAAAAAGGGATTATCAGGTAGACACTAAATATGGAATTAATTTTTTTTTTTTTAATTATTTAATTTTTCACAGATAAAAAAAAAGAGTTATTTTTCTAGATTTTCATTTAGAGATGTAGATCTCCGAAACTGGAGAACGGATTTTGTTGTTTGGGGTCTTGTTAAATTCACATTTGCTAGGAGAATTGCAGTGAAGATTTTCAGAACTTTATCTAAAATCGTTAATTCATTACAAAGCTGTAAAGATGAAAAACATAAAAAAACGCCCAATAAAATTTGTTTTAATTTATTTTAATGTTCTGTAGTGAATTAACTATTAAAGATAAAGTTCTGCAAATCTTCACTGCACTTCTCCTAACCAATGTGAATCTAACAAGACCAAAATCAACAAAATCCGCTGTCCGGTTTCGGAGATCTGTCTCACTAAATGAAAATGAAAATGATTTTTTGTGGGGCTGTTCACGCCGACATTTTTCTGGATTCATATTGTTTGACCGCTTGGGTGTGATTAAATCAGTTCAAAAATTTCTAAAAATTCAAAATCAAGAAAGTTTACATGCCGATCCCTGACTTGGCAATTTTTGTTTTGTAGACCGTAGTGCACACACGTTCAAATCGTAGTGCACACTTGTATATTCGTAGTGCACATTGTGTGTCGTGGTGCACATAAAAATAGGGCCTGATTACAATATTATATTATATTAGTCTACTGAACTTTTTTTTGGCCTACCTACGACCTACATATAGCGTTGTTGCATACCTTTCAAAAAGTTGAAATGACGCCCCTCGATTAAACAATTATATTGTACCTACTTACACAATTAATTAAATTAATTTTTTTATGTTTCCTTGTAACGCGCCAACACTAAGAACAATATTTTATAAAATGAAAAAGTCCTATAGGGGATCTGACAACACCCCCTCCCCCCTTTGTATACGGCCCTATTACCTACAACCTACCACGATGGTATATTATGCAGTAGCAAAGATTTTCGGATCGGAAAAATCAGTCATTGGAAAATTTGCTTGAAAATTAAATTGGTTCAGAATCATTTTTTTCATAAAGGAACACGATTAAGTTAACGTTCTTAAAAAAAAATGAACATGTTCATCTAGTCGTTAATTTTAATGATTATTTTATTTACCTAGGAAAAGGTATGAATCATATTTAAAAAAAGTGGTTTTTATTTTAATTAGCCAAGTAGGTATTTAATAAATGTATAATGATCAAGTGACATCTAACATAAGATATAGTAAAATTAATTATATAATAAAAACTTTTATCTAAATCCAATATAATCAAGTGGGTATATATAATTTATTAAAATCAAAACGAAATTAAAAGTTACAAATATATGTCATATTATTTCATAAAAAAGATTTTGAAAAATGTCTGATAAATGATAGGTAGGTTATTTAATTGTTATTTAATTTAATAACGTTAAACTTCCGTTTTATTAGCGGATAAAATCAATACATTATTACATAATATTGTATAAACAGAAGCTATAGACTTAAATTCAGGTAATAAATCAACCGACGAAAGGTGATTAATGTTTACAGACCTACAATGGCTATAACTAAACTGTTAGTAAGGTTTAATTATAAATAACAAAATGGAAAATTGAATTAAATCTTAATGTTAAAACAGATATGAAGATATAGTTTGAGAGAAGTAATACGAAAGTAGTAAGTTCCCTCTCGTACTTAGAGATACCACAGAAAAAAACTGCAGTAAACCTTTTCCGCTTTCTATAGCTTTAATAATACTAAAATATAAATCTTATTACCAAACTATTGTCAATTACTTTACAATATAGGTAATGATATTATTGAATTACCAATATAATTTATAAACTATAGGTACTGAATGATAATAAACATAATGCTTAAAATAAATACCAAAGTATAAGTATTTATTTATAACAATATACTTATGAGTACAAATATGAATTTGTTCACGTTATATATCTAACTGCATGTATAAGTAAGTGTACCTATATGCGTTATTTCCAAACACTGTATACTGTATTGTATATACAAAATATACAGTATATTATATGAATAGATGAATAGATTATTGTTATAAGATTGAAGTATTTATTTTTTTTATTTATCCATATATATTAGACGGGTTTTAAACCCTTCAGCAAAATACAAATATTGTGAGCACAGTTTAGCTTAACTTATATATTTATCATATATATGGATAACAATTTAAAATAAGTATTAGTAAGTATGGCGATAATAAACAGCGAAATAAATGAAAAACTTTTTTTTTTTTTTTTTAGATTCTGAGCGGAGCGATGAATGTATTGGTTTTACAATGATGTATGTTTTTATATTTTTATATTTTTATATTTTTATATTTTTATATTTTTATATTTTGTGTCTGTCATCACGTTTTAGGACAGTAAAAGTGCTTGGATTTTCTTCATCAGTAGCTTTTCTGATAGGAAAGTGAATCTAGTTGGTACTTTGGGGGGTCAAAAGTATAAATTTCCCAGTAGTTTTCACAAGCGCCGGGAAAAACAACATAAAAATTAAGGAAAAACGAGAATTTTTACGCAAAATTGGTTTTCCAAAAAATCGATTTTGGTTATTGGTGTAACTCTAAAACAAATGAACGTATATACATGAAATTTTCACTGGTTGTTTATATTTGCATTTTCTATACACGATAACATTTTCAAAATATTTTGATTTATTTTGAACTGTTTAGGGACATTTTCATTTTCCATTTTTTTTTAGTTTTTTTTCTAAAAATATCAATAAAATTTTATTTATTGGTTGCGAAAGCTTGAAAATTTAATAGAAGGCTCCTAATATGTTGTTTCAAAGGCAGATGAAAAATATTAAAAATCCTTAGTCACAATTTTTTTTTATAAGCATTTAAAGTTCAAAAATTGACAAAATATGGAAAAATCACGAAAATTAGCAAATTATTTTGAGTTAAGAATTCGTAAAAATTTGTCTTTTTAAATCTAAGATTTGAAAATGAAACACAAGATTCCTTATAAGATTATCTACCTTTATAAATAAAAAAATCTCTACCGGACAGTCAAATTAAATTTTTATGAGCGTTTGAAATTCAAATTTTTACAACATTGGATTTTCACTCGATTTCTCATGTAGCGATTTCCTTATTTTGTTGTAATTCAAAAACGAATAACTGTAGATACATGAAAATTTCACTGAATGTTTATATTAGCATTTCCTACACACCATACAATTTTGAAAATATTTTGACTCTTTTTGAGCTGTTTATGGACATTTACAGCTTTCAATTTTTTTAGTTTTTTTTTCTATAAATATCAATAAAGTTTTATCTGTTGCGCCAAAAAGTATAAAATTTAATACAAGGCTCCTGATATATTGTTACAATATCAGTTGAAAAATATTAAAAATACATAGGCACGATTTTTTTTTATAAGCATTTAAAGTTGGAATTTTGACAAAATTTATCAAAATCTCGAAAATTATCAATCGTTGGAATTAAAAAATTATAAAATGTTCAGTTTTTATAACTAAGAGTTGAAAATTTAAAACAAAGATTCTCTTAAATAATTCATACTGTAACCAAAAAATCTAAAAAATATATAAACACACTTATTTTTTACAGACATTTTAATTTCAAATTTAGACAAAATTTCATATTTAAACCAAGAATTACGATTTTAGTTATTTTGTTGTGATTGAATAATACTATTCGTGGGTACTTGAAACTTCTAAAGTGTACTATTATATATCTATGATAGTATCACGGTTTTTGTTGATGTATAACGCGTTATAAGTATCTAATGGATATTGTGATATGATTAATTTGGAATTTATTATAGGTACCTATTATAGGTCAATTTTTTGTTTAATACCATAGATATGTATATAATATGCCTTATACATAGACTGACATACCATCACCGCTCAGAATCGTTTTTCTTATACAATGATATTATATCATTGAATTCAAATTTAATACCATCCATTATACAGTGACCCACTTGTAACCTACTGTACAGCAGAGCGACACCCACTTGCCCACCTTTTTTTAATTAGTTTTATTACACAATCTGTAAATATATTATTTTTACAATAAGTGTAAGTGTTGTAGATTAATAAAATAAAAATACAAATACAAATAAAGAGAAAAAGACAGATAATTTGAGCGAAGAAACCATCCAGTGATGGTACTTCTTGGAATGAAAAACTAAATAATAAAAGTAGGTTTTAAATTATTATATTAACAATAAATAGTAACAAAAGTAACAAGAGGTGACTAAATAATTCAAAAACAGCAATTTAAACAAGTAAATTTAAGGTCATATAAACATTCTGTCTAAATACATTACGTGACATATACCAAAAATCAACACGATCAGTTGTACAGTTAACCAAAGACAAGGCTCTGAGGAAAAATTAGGTGGGAGTTTAATTGTTTTTATGATCACAATTTTTTCATGATGCCAATTGTTCGTCATAATTAAGAGTACATTTTAAAAACTGATTTTTATGATCAATGTTTCCTTTCGAGCATGCCTATAAAAAATTAAAATCGAAGTAAAATCAGTTAATTTAAATTTCCAAGACATATTTCTTAGGTACCATTTTTTAAATTCTGGCGTTTTTTTTATAATACCTAATTGTAAATAATACGTTTGGTTTTTGACCGACAAGTCGGGAAATATAATCGACTTCCGATCAAATCGACTGTGACGTGAGTATCTACCCGAAATCGATTTCTATACCATAGTTGTTTCTGACCGCAATAACCGAAATCGGTATAAATTGAACAATCAGTATTGATAAAATCACTGACCGATAAGCATTTCACCATCATGAATCATGATCCGACCAGGCATGTTTCCTGCGAATGGGAAAGAGGCCCGTGGTCCAACTAGGTGGTCTTACACACACGAATATTAACTTTTTTTTTTTGAAAATATTAATCGCTCCTTATCAGTACATTGATGACAGATTAAGTTGAATTCTCGAATTTTCTTATAAATTAAAATGAATCATAATATAAGTTATGTTATGATTCGTTTTAATTTATGTTACATAGGTAACTCTGAAACAAAATTGAAATTTTGAAAACAAACGTTTGTTTGACTGCAGCACTGCTTATTTCTGATTTTAGAAAGCATATTGTTGCGTGCCAATATCGAAAACCGCTTGAATGAATGTGACTTCAAATTAAAATCGAAATAAGTAAATATAGTAAATAAATATATTATTAAAATAATAATACATTAGGTTTATTTAATTATAATATTATGCTGGATGACGTGAAACAGCTCTATATACGTCTGAAATGGTCCGTTTTAGAGCTTATCTGTGGTGCAGCTACGAAATGGTCCCCTATAATCTATTATGTAAAACGAAGGACTATTGCTGCGTAAACTATAATAGACAAGTTCACTTTTTGAAACTTTTCAGGGTAATCAAAAAATACTAAATATGGATTGAATTTTTTTAATTTACAATTTTGAATTCTATACGAGTATTATGAAAGAAACTAAACATGTATGAGCACTGTTGGTTTATCTTAGTTCTGTAAATATTTTATAAAAATGTTATGAACTTGATTCGACATGGTCTTATCTAGTTTTTTCCCCAGTTATCAATCAAAAGGATACTTAACATTTACTATTTTACTGTTTAATGTTTATTGTGGAATGTATACTATAAACTATTCATTTTACTTATTATGTATTATGTAAAAAAGTGTTTATTATTTGCAGCAAAAACCAGATAAGTTAATTTACATTTTACTATAAAACCTATAGGTACCTACAAATACATACGACGTCTGTCATCACCTTTTAGGATAGTAAAAGTGCTTGGATTTTCTTCAACAGTCTCTTTTCTGATAGGAAAATGAATCTTGTTGGTACTTTGGTTTTTCAAAATTAAATTTCCCATTAATTTTCAAAAGCGCCGTAAAAAACAAAAGAAAAATTAAGGAAAAACGGGAAATTTTACGCAAAATCTGTTTTCGAGAAAATCGATTTTAGTTTTTGGTGCAACACTTAAACAAATGGCCTTAGGTACATGAAATTTTGACTGAATGTTTATATTAGCATTTTCTATACACCATAACATTTTCAAAATATTTTGAATTATTTTGAACTCTTTACGGACATTTTTAGTTTTTTTTTTCTATAAATATCAATAAAATGTTATTCGTTGGGTACAAAAGCTTGGAAATGTAATAGAAGGCTCCTAGTATATTGTTCAAAGGCAGAAGAAAAAAATTAAAAATCCATAGTCACAATTTTTTTTTATAAGCATTTAAAGTTCAAATATTGACAAAATACGTAAAAATGACGACAATTTGCAAATTATTTTGAGTTAGAAATTCATAAAAAATCTTATTTTTGAATCTAAGATTTTAAAATGTAATACAAGATTCTTTATATGATTATCTACCTTAGTAAAAAAAAAAAATGTCTTCAGGCAAATCAAATTACATTTTTATGAGCGTTTGAATTTCATATTTTTACGATATTGGATATTCACTCGATTTCTCATAAAGCGATTTTGTTATATTATTGATATTCAAAAACGAATGACTGTAGATACTTGACAATTTAACTGAATGTTTATATTAGCATTTTCTATACACCATACAATTTTGAAAATAATTTGACTCTTTTTGAGCTGTTTACGGACATTGTCAGTTTTAAATTTTTTTAGTTTTTTTTTCCGATAAATATCAATAAAATGTTATATGTTGGGTAAAAAATCGTGAAAATTTAATACAAGGCTCCTGATATATTGTTCAAAATAGCAGTGAAAAAATATTAAAAATACATAGGCACAATTTTTTTTATAAGCATTTAAAGTTCGAATTTTTACAAATTTTTACAAAATTTATCAAATTTAAAATGTAATAATTATTTTGTAGCTAATAATTTATAAAATGTACAACTTTTATAGCTTAGGATTGAAAATTTAAAACAAGGTTTCACGTAAATAGGTTATACATAAATTACTTTATTCGCAATAATATTATCAAATATACTTAGTAATATCATAGGCTGACTGACTGTTATCGCTCAGAATCGTTTTTCTTATACAATGATATTATATCATTGAATTCAAATTTAACACCATCCATTACAGCGACCCACTTTTAACCTACTGTACAGCAGAGCGATTTTTTTTTTTTTATATAATTTAATATAAATGTATAGTATATATTATTATGAAAATATAAAATAATATATAATACAATATTTAGTCTTATTTATGGTATTTTTCTTTATAGAGTTATTAGATTTAGACAATCTATACGCGTATGCGTAATATGTGTGTATACTGGTAATTCTTATTATGATTTGTGAAATACAGAGATTTTAACAATATCTATTTCCCCACACAGTGGACATAATATATACAATTACAAAATTAAAACGATTTGTTCGTATTTTACTTATAGGATCCCCCCTTGTTCCCCCTTCCCCACACAAAAAAACCCATAATCTCCACTGCCACGTGCTTGTATCCGACATCTGCATGTTATAATAATAATATGTATACCAGCTGATGTACAAGCCAATCCCATAATCATCATTGAGCGGCGTTGCAGCGTTCCATATAATAATAATATATTAATATGGATGGGATTTATGTTTTCGTTTGATCCTCTTACAAAAACTGCAGTAGGCACGGTCAAAATATCGTATAGGCGTGTGTGTAATCTTAATGTGTATAATATGTTGTTATAATGTCATGTTACAAAATATATCATAAATCATAATATTATTACCAACGATTTATAAAATACAGGTAGGGTACTAATACATGTAAAATACACCGTGTACAGCATGTTTATTATATGGGTACTACCTATGTATGAAGTTGTACGCACACCAAGCACGGTATAGGTTTTTGGTGTAAAATAGACGTTTATTGCACAAATAATAATAATAAAAAAAAAAATGAACAAAACGCCCGCAGTTCGTTGTTTGAACAATAACGAGATTAGTTTATTCATAACATTGACAACACAACAATAAAACGTGAGAAAATGTTAAACCGTTGAGTAATTTAACAATTACGAACGTTTCGTGAAAGCGTATCGAAACGTTTGATAATAACGCAACAGCGCGCGTACCTATAAATGTCTATATATATATATTTTATATTATACATATTATATACATTTTATAGGAAGTCGTCAAACGTTTAAAATACAAACAGAAGTACTGCAGAACTATTGCGGATCGGACGTTATCTATAATTAATACAATATTATTATGTTGTATACATCACGCCAATATAATATAACGACACGGGTGTCGGGTGTTATGAACCACACACAATGCTGGCCGAGTAGAACTCGTTTTTTGTACACTCGAAATCAATCGTTTTGTCGATTATATAAACGATATTTTTTTAAGTATATATAAAAACTACTGCATGTAAACATAATTCAGTAGACATCACTATAGATAGTGCTCGTTAGCACTGCTTAAAACAATATATTCCTTAGAACAAGCAAAACGTTAGGTACCTACCGTCCCGGCACGAGCCCATACGATTGTAAGTAAAATAAATGTTAACAACGATTATGGTTATTAATTATTATGAGTTAAATGCATCGAATTATAAAATAAATGTTCGGCTATGACGATCCGGTCGTTATCTTTTTTCTATTATATACGAGATATTTAGGTCAACCTGCTAGTTATAATTTATTTATTTATTAATTGTTGATATATAAATGTTAACTTCAATTTTAAGGCCCAATACATAGGTATTGTCAAAATGTCAGGTGAACTATCAGCAGTTAATCCTGAATTGTGTTCTCATTGGCTCACTAACGTTTGGCCATCCCTCCGAGCCGGTTACTGTGATGATTGACCGGTTACAACGAACGATCGTTATAACTTATAACGTATATAACGATCGACAATAGTTACAACGAGAAAAACTAGCCGACCCATGAAACTCGTTATAACCGATTGGCGATTTCTACTATAATTTTAAACGCAACATTGACACTCGCGAAAACCATCCAAGTCAGGCACAAATCCAAACTCCAGAGTATTCATATTGTTAGGTGGGGCTGGGGCGGTTTATAAATTATGAACTTATTATATTAAACTACCATAGTTTACTATACTTACTATATATTATATAATATAGGATCGATATTCGATATGCTTCATAATCATATATTTTTTACTCATAGTAACAATTATGAGTAATTAAGTTTCTAACTACCAATTAAAAAGTTCGAGGCACTTTTAATTTATAAGTCACTAATATATATGTAAAATATCTTCTGAAATATTATAATAATAAAAGAAAATGAAAAATATTAAATCAGAATTAGGCTTTATCAATAATAAATAATAAATATATTATAAAATTAATGTTTGTTATTGTTTTTTTTTTTATACTCAAAAACTAACTACTGCAGGTGACTAGTCGGTTTTGAATAAAAATTATATCAATAGATTCCTTATCGAGACGCGGAGGGTGTTTATAGCTTATTTTGTCTACCCCTATTGGTTGCTAAAGGATGGCTCACGCATGAATTTAGTTGGGGCTTACGGAAATCAAATATTTCGTTGATTAAAAAATTGGTTGCCAGATTGGTTACAGATTAAACTATTATTATAATTATAGAAATATGACATATAAAAATGTATTTACGAATATATTTAAACAATATCAAATCTTAAATTTAAATACTCATAAATCATAATATAGGTAAACATAATTACAATGATTATACATTTATGATTCATGAGTTGCTTTCTTAATCCTGGACAAATTTATATGTTACAAGATTAAAGATGAATACCTATCTTAACGATGTTGGGTTTACATTGGGTTTTAAGCACTGCATTCGTTGAATTTGTCACCATTTTTTTTTGGTTTACTTCAAAAACATGACCAGAATTAAGAAATGGAAAATCATTGTAATTGTGTTTGAAGGTATTATATGTTTCAACTGAAACAAAACGGAAAACGATAGAAAGATAGATTATTTTAATCCGGCAAAGTCGGGTAATATAGCTAAAATACACATCAGAATTTTTATTGCCGATACAGATACTAAAAAATGAAAATTATAAAGAATAATCTTTGTGTACTGATGTGTATAACACTACAACTATAATTTATATTATATAAATAAATGTAAATGAAAGATTATTTTTTCAGAACTGTTTACTATAATGATACGTCGTTTATTTTAATTTTGAGTGCCAGTCCTCTTTACAGAAATCGTAAACGTCGTTATTCATTTACCTCGCATACATCAACTAATCACACAATACCTATACTATACCATGAATTGTTGGTTTTGTTGATTTTACTGACAATTTAAACATTGCCACTGTGCGTTAGAGACGAAGTAGGCAAGTATACTAAGTAGACATATAATTATTTACCGAGAATGTATACCTATACATTTTACACTCGTTTTAAAATATTAAATATGTTCAGATTACGTGGAAAAATAGAAGCACACGCAATTCAACTATTATTATTTTTTTTTTAATTTTTGAAATAAACACAGTGATTTAAATTTTAAATTACATACAATAAAAAAACAAAACAGAATATTCAAAGGATATTTACAGTTGACTCGAGTAAAATCGTACGCCAACAAGTTAATGGATTTTTACATGTTCGAAATCAACCGGTTCTAAATTGTCTAAACTAAACGAATGTTCGTTCAATAACGTGACCAACGAATCCACTGGCCTGTTCAGGTGGGAATCAAACTTTTCTCCTACGCTCCAAATTGTCTCCAGGTCAAAGTTCTTCCTGGTGTCTTTCGTTAACAAGTGGACAGCTATATTACCTGCAATTAGACAATAAACATTATTAAGAAAACTTAATATAAAGGAATTTATTAAGGTAATTAACAATACATTTTACAATAATGTAAAATTACTATCATACTAAAAAAACAACATTTAATTATATTTGTTTTTCATTTTGAATGCTACAAATAATAATTTTCTAAAATACATAATAGATCAATGATTGATTTGAACTTTTCCTGGTTCGTGTCATCGAGAGCGTATAGAACAATTAAATACTAAAGAAAGGTCGTTACCTACGTATATATTATATTATAGTCATAATATATAGGTAAGCCGAATAATATTATATTATTTATATTCTGAGAATATAAAATACAATATATTTAAACAAAAAGTAATATATTCATTCTATTTTTCTTTTTGTTATACCGTCGTCCGTCACACTGCTTAAGAATATATGCCAAGAAAGCCAACACTTGTTAGTATAAAAAAAAACTATCTACTTATATTAATACTAGTGACGCAGTGATGTCAATAATACCGCGAATCGACGGTAATTGGACGGTCACTGTCGTGGGAAAATCAATACCTACCAAGTTACAAATAAAAATATAAATTAGGTATAATATTAATTACGCAATTAACTTTTCTTCAAATACTGTCATTAGACTGTAGTTTAATATTATGAAGAATACAAAATATTGTTAAATTTACGATTAAAATATCAATTAATCAATGTGTACATTTTCTGTTTACAAAAATTGCATTAATCATCAAATATGCCCTAAAATCATCAAACACGTACTAAAAACATTTTAAAATCAAGAAATATTCCCTCAAATGAACAAAAAAATCATTAAAAATGCAACAGTTTGCAGTAAAAACTTTTGATATCTTATTAGCAGTCATATATTATATGAAATTAATTTATAGCTTACGTAGCAATATCGATAAAATGAACCAAAAAATACAAAAAACAAAACGTAAATGAGTCTTTTTGTCTGCATCGCGGCAATTCGAATTATTAATCGAACATACGATTCCCTCAGACGTATCCCGATAAATAAGTATCGACAGACGTCAGACACACACAAAAATAATATGTATTAGGAAAAACGCACAACAATACGACACGGCCGCTCCCCGCAGTACAGTATTAGGAAACGATTTGATCGACGAGGCTAGAAATCTCGGTGCCGCCGAGGATTTTTATAACATATACCTACGTTCCTTATAGCATCGTATAATGATCGACCGCATAGCTAAATAATTAGGTATATGCGAGCAGCCCAAAGCGCATATATAGGGTGATTCACCAAGCATGCTCATCCCTTTTTTCTTTAATAATGTAGTTATTCAAAATCTGATTTTTGGAATTTTAAATATTCTTGGAGACGATATGTTAAGATTCTTGATATTTTTGTGTACTACTTATAAGTGAAGATAGTGAAGATAAAAACTTATGTTTTTCAAATAAAAACCCCCTATTTCTACTGTAAATTATTAAAACTATTTGAAGTATCAAAATCAAAATTTGAAATGATGATTTCGAAAAATTCAAAACGAATATTGCATATTTTACCTAACTGTTTTATATTTTTGTAAATCCTGATTTTTTTTAGGATTTTTATCTTTAGTATGTATAAACATTTTAATGAGAAGATAAGAAACTACTTGTTGAACTTTTGAATTTTGTAAGCCGATAGGTACATAAAAGTTTTCAAAAAATGATCCAGTCAATAATTGACCAACAATAAAAAGGGAGGAGGTTCTATTTGAAAAACGGAAGTTTGCAGTTCACCACAAATCACAATATTCTTCTTAAATAGGTAGTGCAATTAATATTCTCAAGAATTTGAAAATATGATGTAAGTAAATTTAAACATTTTAAAGGAACCTATAATATCCATTTATCCAGACTAAAAGTTACCATAAATTGTCTTATTAAATATTTATTTAATTTACCTTTTCAAACGAGTACTATCATTTTATATGAGTCTCTAAATGTAAAAAATTTCAATTTTATTTATAATTTGTCTGTTCTGTTAGATTTATATAAGCATAAACACTTGATACCAATATTTGATCATGAACATAAAACTAGGTTTAAACAAAATGTTAATATATGCTTACCAAATTGCACTAAAGTTTTTGGTCAAAAAAGTACATTTTATATTGGCTTACATTTATGTGTTTCATTTAATATTAATATTAATAAATTTAAGAATCTTTCTACTTTTAAAAAATATATAAAAAAATTAAATTTAGATTGTATTTAATTTTTGTTATTGCCTCTTTATTATATTGTTTTACTACATTTAATAATCTTTATATATTTGTCTTTAGTCTAGTTAAGTCTCTTTTTACTATTAATTAATGTAATTTATATTTTTTAATAATCATATTCTACTATAGTACTTATACCTTACTTAAATTCTTTTAAGAACTGGCTCTCCCAGCACAAGCTTTGCTTTTTGGGAGTGCTGCAATATTGTTTAATTTTGATAAAATGTATAAGTTATATTTTATGTATATATACTTCCTATATTTTATTATTTTATTTTAATATGTAAAGATGTTATTGTTGCAATAAAGTTATTATTATTATTATTATTAAATAAGATGTTCAGAATTTGAATCAAATCAATTTTAAAGGAAAAAACCGGGGGTGAGCATACTTGGTGAATCACCCTGTATATTGTAGCGCTGTCAGTTATAACGACCCTCAGACAGCAGTTCATACAATATTATATTTTATATGTATACATATATAGGCAGGCACACACGAGAATTGTATGGCTTTTTTTGTTTTTGTTTCGTTTTTATCACAGTGCGCCGATCGGCTGTAAGCGGCGTTGTTCGTGGCGCGGCGCAGCGTCCGTTGATTCTTCTCCAACAACAATGGAAGACCGTATATACCCGTCACATTAACAACGACGCGGGGCGTGAAATCCGTCTATAAAATAATAGTCGCGCCGTCCCGCAGTAGTAATTTTTGGGTCACGACGGTATTATAATATTATTATATTATAGACGCTTACATTGTATATACGTGAATTTATAATAAGCGCGTGTTGGTATATTGTATATTATAATAAAACAGTGAGGACTAAAAATGTTCATATAATGCATTTTTTCGGTGGTAGGGGAGGGATGACGTAATTTCACATTTTTAAAGGGAGTAGGAAAAGACCAAATTTGGAGACTAGAAAAAAAAATGAGTTATATTATATTGGTAAAGTTATACCTAACTTATAACTTATAGGTATAATTTTCTGCAGTACTAAATAGGTGTGAAATCACAGTACGAGTAGAATAGTGCCGAATGCCGAGTGAGCCTACATTTTACACAAGCGGTAAAGCACCAGCAATGTAAATTTATCGTTGTATTCGGATTCGATACAATGTGGGGTACGGAAAAAATAAACAAAACGATCAGCTGAATTCAAAAAATTTAAATTGTTATAAAATTAAATTGTTTGATCGAGTTTTGTTCAGAAAATGGTATAAATATAATGTATACTTAGTAAAAGATCAAACAAAGTTAACAAGCGTAACAGACGTATACCTTGACTATTTTGTATTTGAACTTAATTAATATATTTCATTTTTTTCATCCATAGGAATCTACTGCGCATGCGGCATGCAAATTATAGTAATAATAACTTCAAACTTGAGTCGACACTACAAAACTCACCTATGTCTAATGCAATCCAGTCTATAGGCTTCTTGTTCACTATTCTGGGTATGTTGTCCGATGGCCGTCGCTTTTTCTTAAAAAAGCTTGTGACGAAATCGGCGATCGACATCAAATGTTTTTGCGATCTTCCTGTTGCGATTACTATGTAATCAACGTACATCACATTGGCAGGATGGACACGACGAACACGTTCGATGCGTTGTTCTTTTGGAGCACTTCCACTAGATGCTCCACTTCGAACACTCCAGACACGCCACCTATATAAATGCGTAAAACACACGTTTAAAATTGATTTAGTGAAATAAAATATTTTTATGAGAGAACCATACAAAATGTTATCTCAAGTTTTAACATTTAACTGCAACATTGCATTTTACATTTATTTTTACGATTTTCCTCCGTTGGCATGATACGACACACGTCACTAATTTGTTCCACCAAAGTGGATGCCATATAAAATGCATGCGATTCGCATTTCATTCATGGTAAATGATGGATAACAACAAAATATACTCTGAGTGGAAAAGTTCACAACCTAAATACATTTTAGTACGTCTACCTTTTACGAAATTTAATTCGGGGATTTTTGTGACCTTTTTATTTTGCTATTGTTTTCTCGTCATCTAATAAACACGAAATGTCAAACAAAATCAATATAATATTTTTAAACGACATTTATTTAATATGTTTATACTGTGCTGTGGGTATTATAATGTATACGTATAATAATATGCATATAATACTTCCAAAAACGTTGGATTATATAAAACAGATATGAGTATTTAATGTAATAAATAATACATATTAAGTGATATACATATTACAATTACATATACATTCATAGAAAATATATGTACATAATTGTTTTTATGTAATACTGAAATTTTTTTGATTATTTAATTGTATAGTAAATTATTCACTCTAGGTTGTATTATAAAATTCAGAACCTACTTAAAGGGAAACATTAGTATTCCCACTTTTATTTAGAAATTAAATACCAATAATATATTTACTTTCTCCTTTAACAAACCAAGTAACTAATATATTACTAAAAAATATATATTTACTTTAATTTCCTAGGTCTTGGTCAAGATAACAGTGTTATAACTTATACAAATAAAATGAAAATCAGGAAATAGTTCTGCTGTATAGTATCAAAGTATTTACACTTTTTAAAATAATGAGTGTTCAATGACAAAATAATCACCGGGTACATATAATAATATATTAATAAGTATACCTAGTTGAATATATTCGATATATAATTGTACCTAAATTATGTTGGTCATAAGTTATGAGGCAGATATTTTTAAAATTGACTGTGAAAAAAAAATGGTCTGGACTTCGTTTCCAAGGCCTCGTTAATGAAGGGAACTTGGAAGCACACCCCAAGTAAGAATACAAAAACTAGGGATGATGAACCGTTGCATATTATTAAATGCTATGTAATACATGGTGATCCCCTAGAGAAGTTAGGTATTATACACGAATAATAATAATATAGTATTATATTTGTATATAATATATAAATATATTGCAGATACTTTTTTTTATTTCTTCACTTCTTAGCGTCGAGACGGTCAACTCATGATCTTCTAGCGTCAATCGCGTTTAGTATTCTTGCTTACCCGTATCCCACAAGGAACCACTCACTTTTTTACGTTTCATCCCACCTCATACACAGAATGTTCCACCAGCTTAATAATTTATTTTAGACTTTCAGCCACCTTACTATTCTACTTTTTAATAATTTATTATTTTACTAATTCAATGTATTCTATTTTATGTTTTTGCAATTATACACTTTTAATTTACTAATCTATTATATACTGTATCACTATACTATTTAGTATTTGTTAGACATTTTACAGTTCGGCATCAAATAAATTAATTATTAATATAAACGCATCATCAAAATATAATTATAGAATCAACTTGACGAAAAAAACTATTCAATGTCATAGGCCAAGTCCTGCAGAATGTTGGAAGACGACCACAGTTCTATCTGTTCCGGTAACAGCTTCTCGGTGAGCATTTCGAACACGTGTTTGGGCAGTTTGTTCCGCAGCACTCCGTACAGCACGTCGGGATTCCGGCATGAAACCATCGCGTTAGCTAGGTGCCTGACACCAAGGGCCGAGTCCCCGCGAGACAAGTAGTACTCACCCATATTCAACTCGTTTACTAAGATCTCTTGATCGGCAAGATGTTTTATCGAGACTGGCAACTTCAACTCGAGCGTCAGCAGTTTACCAGTTTCTCCATCATTTGTCGCCAGTCGTTTCTTGAGCCGGTTCGATTTGATTACCGGGTCGCTACGACGTTCAAAGAAGATAAAGTAGCTTAGAAAGCACAGGCCCACAACACCCGACAAAATCACCCCAATGGTGGCCTTCGAGGCGGTTATCATGGCGAACGTCTACTAGTCCAAACACGCGACAAACTATCGGCTGTTCTTGACGTGGAGTGTAGTTTACTTGGCAGTTTGCCACTGCGGCGCTAATGATATAGGTATGAAATCACACGAAAAACGATAAATCCGTAGCTCATTCGAAACAGAGTCTGCAGTACGCGAAAAGTTACATGTTTACACGAAGTTGTTACACGGAACCTATCACCTAACAAAATGTAGCCAACATCATACAAAATAAATTATATTAATTATGACACGGATGTTGTTGCATTTCAATTTGCTACTTTTCTTCTATAGTGTTCCAATATATTGCTAAGTAAGTTTCAAATAAGTTTCACATAAATACGAATTCAAATTTAAAATGTTTTGTAATTTTAGATTCTGAGCGGAGTGATGAATGTATATTAATTTAATTATGCGTGTCTGTGTAAACAATAAGTATTCGAACAAATGATTTGATTTTCGACTTCATTATCTTTTCTGGCGGAAAATTGAATCTAGTTGGTGCATTCGGGAGGTCAAAATTTTAAATTCCAGTAGTTTTCACAAGCGCCGCGAAAAACAACATAAAAATTAAGGAAAAACGGGAATTTTTACGCAAAATCGGTTTTCCAAAAAATCGATTTTGGTTTTTGGTGTAACTCTAAAAGAAATGAACGTATATACATGACATTTTCACTGGTTGTTTATATTTGCATTTTATATACACGATAACGTTTTCAAAATATTTTGATTTATTTTAAACTGTTTAGGGACATTTTCATTTTCCATCTTTTTTTAGTTTTTTTTCTAAAAATATCAATAAAATTTTATTTGGTGGTTGAGAAAGCTTGAACATTTAATAGAAGGCTCCTAATATATTGTTTCAAAGGCAGATGAAAAATTTAAAATATTAAAAATCCTTAGTCACAATTTTTTTTTATAAGCATTTAAAGTTCAAAAATTGTAAAAATATGGAAAAATCACGAAAATTAGCGAATTATTTTGAGTTAAGAATTCGTAAAAATTTTTCTTTTTAAATCTAAGATTTGAAAATGTAATACAAGATTAATCATAAGTTTGTCTACCTTTATCAATAAAAAAATCTCTACCGGAAAGTCAAATTAAATTTTTATGAGCGTTTGAAATTCAAATTTTTACAACATTGAATGTTCACTCGATTTCTCATGTAGCGATTTCCTTATTTGTTGTAATTCAAAAACGAATAACTGTAGATACATGAAAATTTCACTGAATGTTTATATTAGCGTTTCCTATACACCATACAATTTTGAAAATATTTTGACTCTTTTTGAGCTGTTTATGGACATTTACAGCTTTCAATTTTTTTTAGTTTTTTTTTTCTATAAATATCAATAAAGTTTTATCTGTTGGGCCAAAAAGTGTAAAAATTTAATACAAGGCTCCTGATATATTGTTACAATATCAGTTGAAAAATATTAAAAATTCATACACAGTTTTTTTTTTTATAAGCATTTAAAGATCAAATTTTGACAAAATTTATCAAAATCTCGAAAATTATCAATCATTGTAATTTGTAATTAATAAATTATAAAATGTTCAGTTTTTATAGCTAAGGATTGCAAATTCAACACAAAGATTCTCGTAAATAGTTCATACTGTAACCAAAAAATCTAAAAAATATATGAACACAGTTATTTTTTACAGACATTTTAAATTCAAATTTGGACGAAATTACATATTAAAAAACCTAGAATAACTATTTTAGTTATTTTGTTGTGATTGAATAATATTATTCGTGGGTACTTGAAACTTCTAAAGTGTACTATTATATATCTATGATAGTATCACGGTTTTTGTTGATGTATAACGCTTATATAAGTACCTAATGGATATTGTGATATGATTAATTTGGAATTTATTATAGGTACCTATTATAGGTCAATTTTTTGTTTAATACCATAGATATGTATATAATATGTCTTATACATAGACTGACATACCGTCTCCGCTCAGAATCGTTTTTCTTATACAATGATATTATATCGTTGAATTCAAATTTAATATCATCCATTATAGAGTGACCCACTTGTAACCTACTGTACAGCAGAGCGACACCAACTTGCCCACCTTTTTTTTAAAATTAATATTGATAAAAAATTTTTGCTCGGTCAAAATACTTGGAAATTTAATACAAGATTCCTCATAAGTTGTTATTAGTGGAAATTAAAAAAAAGTTCATTTTAAATTCCCAATATTTTTTTGTGAACGTTTTAAGTTAGAATTTTGACAAAATTCGTTAAAATCACGAAAATTTGAAAATTATTTACTTTTAATATCTAAGATTTGAACATTTAAATCTTATAAGTTTATCTACCTTAAACAAAAAAAAAAAAAAATGTCAACCGGAAAGTAAAATTAAATTTTTATGAGGGTTTAAAGATCGAATTTTTACGACATCGAAATTGTGAATATTCACTCGATTGACGAAACGATCTTATTTTGTTGTAATTCAAAAGCGAATAACCGTGGATATTTGAAATATACGCCAAATTATTTTATAATTGTCTATACTTGATAACATTTTCAAAATATTTTTACTCGTTTTAAAATTTAAACTATTTAAAGACATTTTTAATTTTTAATTTTTTTTCTATAAATGTCAATAAAATTTTAATCATTGGGTTATAAAGCTTGACAAATTAAGACAAGGCTCCTCACACATTACAATAGCAGTTTAAAAATATTAAAAATACATAGGCATTGTTTTTTATAAGCATTTTAAGTTCAAATGTTGACAATATTTGTCAAATTACAAATTTGCAAATTATTTTGAAGTAAAAATCTTATAAAATTTTCAATTTTCGTAGCTATGAATTGAAAATTTAAAACAAGTTTCGCCGTAAGTAGTTGATATTATAACCAAATTGTTGTTCACATATAATCAAGGTTTTTTTTTATAGACATTTTTACTTCATTAGATATTTGAACGAAGAATAACGATTTTGTTGTAATTTAAAAATATTATTCGTAGCCCCTTGTTACTTGAAACTTTTGAAATATAATTATGTATTTTATACACACAATGAAATTTTAAAATGTAATTTTTTCGGCAAAATTCAATTTAACCAAATGTAGTACTAATGCCTAATAATAAAAAAATTAATTATTTTAATCAGAAGAATATTATGAAATATACATGGGTAGTAATATTATAAGCTGACAGACCGTCTTCGCTCAGAATCATTTTTCGTATACAAAGATTTTATATCATTGAATTCAAATTTAACATATCCATTACTGTGACTTCTCTAGACATCTAATGTAAGTACAGCAAAGTGTTACTTGCAAGCTTTTTTTTCATTTTATTACAATTTTGTTGAATTTACTCATTGAATTAATCATTTATAACGAAACATTGTTATTTTTAAGTACAATTTTTAGTTTTTTTTAGTGCAATACTGCAATCAATTTTACTAGTAGTTATTTATTACTACAACATCCGTGCCCCAATTATAATATATAATTCATTAATAAGTACCTAAATGATGAAAATTTAAGGAGTATTATCTAGGATACCCCATAGGCTTTTATTGATATTTTGATTTTAAAGCAAGTTATGAGCTTTTTAAAATTGTAATATATTATATAAATTATAGTTTATTTTTAAATTAAAATATCAAAAAAGCCTATTATTAGACATCCTAGTTAATATTCTTACCTATAAGTTTAATAATATGTCAATCATTTCACTCTAATATTAAAGCTAAGAACATAAAATTAGATACATATGATATGTTACATATGGAATAGAGTGAGAAAACAAATATTGTGCTGACATCGTCTTAGGTAGGTAATTTAAGTAGATGGAGGCTGAAGAAATTTGTATAACTTATGAAAATAAATTGTTATTATTCATTATTCATTTATTCATTAGTAATTACTCATTACTAAATACCTACTAATTATACAAAATGTACATAAGTTACACTACACTTAAACTATGGTTGTCCTAAGTAGTTATGTTGAAAAAATACATTGTAGTTCACAAATGTACCATTCGAATAAGAAACGGGTAAATTATATTATAAGCAACAGTTTGTGTACATATCATTATCAAAATAATATTTATTATAAGTTGATAACAATCCCCTGTATCAATAATAATAGTTGTATATTTACAATATGTTGTAAGGTGGATTGATTGATCTACCTTGGTATGTTGTTTAAACAGTTTTATTCCTATAGACATTCGTAATATTATTTGAATACTGATTTGTTGTTGTCCCGCCACATAATAGTATTATAATATTATGATCGAATACCTGTCAAAAACTTTTGTAATACCTATCCAATGCCGTAACTAAACTAATTAAGAAGCTTGTGCAAAATTGAAGTTTGAGGCCTTTTTTAACCATTACTATTATATTCAAGGTTTGTTTATATTCGTATAATTTACAATTTATTATATATTATACTATGTTATTTTTTAGCTTATACAATTATGAATTACTGTAAAGTATAAAGTAAGTAGTTTTGTTAATAAATACAAACAATATAAATTAATATGTACTCATGTATAGGCATTTGAATAGCAACTATAGTAGTTTAATATAGACTTACAGACTGGATGATGCAGTAAAATTAAAAATTATTTGAACAAAAACTTATAAATACAAAGTAATTGAAATAAATATTACTACCTATTTACTAAGTAGGTGCTGTTACAACAGAATGTAATTTAATTTTAACGTACATTTATCTTTCTAGGTATTAAGGTTATCGAGAAAATCAGAATCAACCAACAACAAATTAACTAGGTATATTATAATTATAATTTATTAACTACAGATATTAAGAGGACGCTACACCCTCATGTTTTTTCTCCGTCTTACAAATGTACAACATAGCAAAAAACTGTTTTGGGCGAGAATGAACAGAGAAGGCAACAGTCATAACTAAGAAACGAGATTTTCAACACAAAAGGGAGAACTTTGTTTGTGTAACATTGTTTTTATTTTTTTGATATCACTTATATGAAAAAAATTCTTACTGTTTCAAAAACCACTATTGTTTGTGTTTTTGCTATGTTGTGCATTTGTAAGACGGAGATAACTCATGCGGGTATAGCGTCCTCTTAATATATTATACATACAAATATAATATAATTAAAATTCTAATTCTAATTATCTATTTTATTAAATATAGTTACAGTTTCTATAGTATGTAAATACCTATGTGGCTATGTTGTACTTATATCATTTTAGAGTACCTAATAACTAATAACCAAGGCTCGCAAGTTCATGCATCTGCATCATCTGCATCATGTATCTGTTTTCTTTACTACACAGGAAAACATGCCAACTGAGATACAAATCCGTTTCATAACAATAGTAATAATAATATGTAGTTTGATAGTGCATGTTTTTGCATGTTTTGGATGTAAAGGCATATTTGGCATATAATCAATATTTTACAGTCGTTAGTGCATATTATTTCATAAAAATAGTTTTTAAGACAAAAATTTGAAAAGTTTCTTGTTTCTTATTTACTTTCCCGTTTACAAAATTATAGTGTTTTGATTTATTTTTTTTCTAGTGTGAATGTGTAACTACCTAGTACCTTGGAAACAATATAATCGCTACCATCTTCCACCGTACAAAGTTTGTCGTAGAAACAAACCTGTAAAGGTATGTATACGCGTGCAGCTTTTCAACAACCAGCATTTATAATTTTATACATTGGTACAAACATATTTTCTCAAATATTTATTGGAAAACATGAAAAAAGAACACTAATAGTAAAGTGTAAAATCTAAACTAAATATATTTTTTATAAATATCATACTAAAATATCTCAAAATGAAATACCTAATATTTCATTCCAAATATTTTCATTGTAGGTGCAGGATAAGGATGTATACAAATTAGACAAAAAATGACTAACTAATAAATTACCATTTATAAAGATGATAAAGCTATTTGAACTTCACAAGTATAAATTTTTTATTTTATTAATTTTGACTGTTAAATACATACAAATTAAAAGGAATAAAATACTTTTAAAATGTATGGACTTATTCTTATTATTTTAAAATTTGCTCATGATGTTTTTACATAATGCATATTTTGAGTGCATAATTTATTTTCGAATTTTATTTATATATTATTTATTATTATTTTATTTAATTATTTTCGAACTTTTTAGTGCATATTTTGACAATTTTTAGTGCATGAATACATGCTTATTTATGCATTTTTTAGTGCATGAAGTTACGAGCCCTGCTAATAACTAATAAAATCTGACATAAAATTAGAATATGAATTTTACTGGCATCATACTATGCTTTACATTTTATGTGTTATGCCTATACTAGTTTTATTATTTTAACTTTTTATGTTTAAATTTTGTGTATGTCTGTATGCTTTTGATTTTTAAATTTTCTTTTCTCCTTAGGTACCCATCACTATTCATTTGTGTAACTTATTAATTAATTTAATTACATACAACAATTATGCAATAGTATTCTAAAGTTAGACAAAGAGTATCAGAAAAACTATTATAACATTTAGAAAATAATACATACAAAACTGTTTACTTTTACAAATTATAATTTAATTATGTAAAAATAGGGAAAGAAGGGTGGGGTCTGAGTTATTTTTAGAAGATATTTTTATATTCCTTTGCATTATAATATATGATAGATGAAAATACTAAAGTAAATAAAGGCAGGGGTGGATTAGCCTATCGGAATCATCCCAATGGGTTATATTATTATATAGTTACAAAATTTTTTTATATTTTTGTAAAATAAGTATAACATATTAAGAAATCAAGTATGAAGCCATGAAGGTATTATTTGGTTCTTATTGGTACATTTGTAATATTACCGTTTGAAATTGGAAGTCTTTAGCAAACTATAATGTTTTAAGAAAAATTATAACATATTAAAGAGATCCGCTATAAAACATATTTTGAGTAACAATATAATATTATAATCATACTTGTCAAGAGTTCATGGTCCCTTAATATAGTCATAGCATGGGCCTGTGTAAAATATACATTCTGCACATCCAATACCAATCTATGATATATATTTTATATTTTTTTGACTGATGAAATTTATATCATCTTGTTACAGGAATGCCATCGCCATATCCATAAGTCTAGTCGAGGTCTTACAAACATTCGACATTGCAAATTTGCCGAATAAATTTTGTTTTTAATATTAAAGTGAATTGATCAATAATTGAAGTATCTTGTAGGCTTTTATTATTATTTTAATTTTAAATTATTTTATAAGTAATAACTAAGTACCTCCTAACCATGTACCAAAAATATTACAATTTGAAAATGTTTGTAACTAGCTTTAAATTTAAATAGCAATAAAAACCTATAAGGAGCCCTAGATAATATTTTTACTTTTAAATTTTATAGTAATTGCCAATTGGTACTGACTCTAATATTCAAATTGAAAACACTAAATTGGTTCTACTGAACTCAAATTTGCTATATTTTACATTTGTAAAGCTGCGTACACACAAGAGCACGCACAGACCGAGCATGTGTGCTCATGTTGAGCGTCGTATGTGCTCAGTATGGAGTTATCAAGTACAACAAACGCAGATTTGTTTAGCTCCCTTTTGCTATGGGTCAAAAACACTCGTACGTTCTCGACATACCATCCACACTGTATAACAAAGAACAGGAGCACACATAAGATGGACCCAATATACAAGATGTAACTTAAGACCTGACGAAAAAAAAAATAATGCTACTTAAATGTATTAAAAAATTTGTTAAAATTATACTCAAAATTATATGATTAGTAAATAATTTAAGAAACATGTCAGCAAAGTCCCCAAAAAAAATATTTTGAAAATAGTTATTACATTTAAAATTAATTAATTAAAAAAATAATATTTAAAAAAATTCTAAAAAATAAATTACTTGACTTAGATAAATGTTTTTACTATCAAAATTGTTCTTATAATCAGATTCACAAATTAGCTATTTTGAATATATCCAAAAAAATATCAAATTTAAAATTTAAAATTTGATTAGAACATAATTTATTCCAAGTCAGTTCTATCTGTTACATCCTGTATATTGTATCTTCTTAATGCAATTTCTTTTCTTTTCCAGTATGATTTGTGGTTTAGTTTTTTTACTCAATTATCGAAATTTTAAATTGACCAATTTCCTAATACAATTTATGACATCTAATAGATTTTTTAAATTTGAAAATAATCTTAATGCGATAAAATCACTTAAAAAAATTTGTGGTGGGGTTAATTTAGGAATTTCCAATATTAAATGGTAGTAGGTATTATGAGAAATGTTTTTTTTGTTTGGTAGTATAAGTTATTGTATTATACAATACAATCAGCTATTGAATTACCTATACAATAGTTGATATAATGAAGTGGAAAGGAGATAAATTGCTCGCCTGTCTAAGCAGAATCCAGTATTTATATGTTTATCCAATGTGCTTTAAGCTTCCTAAATGTAAGACTCTATGGATCTCATATAATGACATTATGTTAACTTGTAAATTTAATAAATATTAAGGTACTAGTGTCTAGTGGGTACCGGGAAATCAGCTTAACCTTAGGAACTTGAATAGTATCAATAAGGGTTATTGTCACTAATTATTATAATCTCTAGTCATAATCAGTAAATAGTAGTGTTTTAATTGAACACTATTGCCCCGACTATTGCTTATTGTTTTATCCACAAATATTATTATGTTTATAATTATTGCCAACTAATATTACTGATAACATTATATATATCCACAGTAGGTTTAGTTGTAAAACTGTAATATAATTTTGTTTTTGAAAGTTAAAAAAATGTATTAAAAGAGGTTCTTTATTTTTTTCTCGAGGAAAACCTAAAATAAATAGATATTAACTTTAAATTTAAAGTTAATGCCTAATTTTAACATTATGACATCCCTAACTCATAAAACCTCACATACAACTGTTAAAAATAATTAATAAACTAATCAATTTTTATTTTAGACATAATACATTAATATAGCAGTTTTACAATTGTCAGCGGTGTAACAAATACCCCCTAGAGTGTAGCTTCCTAGGCCAAAACAGTTAGTGTCAAGTCTACACTAACTTTACAGGTGTTTTTGGAATTTTAACTCACGTGACATATTGAAACCAGCAAATTGATCGATTTCGTCAAAATCTGAACGAGTATCGTCAGCGGACAACTGAGAGTCAAGCAAAGCACGTTCCTCTTCCACGTCCAAGATCACCGAAGAGTCGTCATCTTTGAATATCTTGTAATTGCCGGGCTTTACGAACCCATCGTCGTCATCGTCACCTCTGCCTCCATCGCGACCACCACCAATGGTGCTGCCGTGGTCACCATAACTCCGTCGTATTAAAGTGGTCCCGCACGTCGGCAGACGCGATTGCAAAAGAGAACAGCGACCAGCCGCCACCAGGCATTTGAACAAGTCCCTACCAGTTTTCAACGACAACATCATTGAGGACTTTTTCACACCATTTGCACAAGATCTACACGGCGCACCTGCGTTTTGTCAAAAAAAGTTCCTCAAAATGAAAACAATTCAGAACACTTTGGAATTTCAGAATTGTTTCAGTTTCGTATTTTTCATTTTTGCGATGTTATCAAGACAGAAGTTCGACTCTCGGATGCTCGAACCGGTGATAAGTTATCACTGATAACGATATCATTGTATAAAATTTGTTTTATCTACATCGTGATCCGTGGTATACCATGCTTATCACAAGTATCAAAAAGTTTCTTATCTCTGCCGGAATATCGACGTTTTTAGTGGTAAATAATAAGTTAATGTAATGTTTATTATGATTTAATTACTATTTAATTATTGTTACTATTGATTATAGACGTGTCCATTGTAATTTGTAATAACCATAATAACATAATATTTGTTGGTGTTCACGGACAGACGATTGACAAACGTTTCGCGCGAATCCATGACGTCGTTATTTTAACAGACATAATTTTTCGTTTTTGGTAAAATGATTTTCTGTTTGAATTTTGGTACACGTTCAATACCGTGATATCGGTTTTTGGTCAAATACGTATGCCTTTTTTTGTGTAATTAGAAGAGGATAAAAAATAGTCACGTTTAACGATGTAGTTTAACAGTTTTACTCGTTGTATGTCATTACCAAAATTTTACGAGACTTGGAACGCATACCTTTGAAAGTCTCCTCACCAGTTACCATTCACTTAACATTACTTTTTTGAGATGAAGCTCGATACTTTATCATTGAAATATATCCAAATATTTTTTGTTGTTGTTATTTATTGGTAAGCAGTTACGATCCATTCATAATTTTTTTGATTTTTTAAATATTTTCTCACTTCATAATACTAACCTACCTATATTGCGTCTAAGTGTTTGATTGTTATCTTACAGGGTGATTTCTATTCTGACAGTATTTGTAAATAAGACTTTATTGAGTATTGACAAACTAGATGTTGATGCTCCTATATTCATTGCATGGTTCCAGTGCTTGGTTTCAGCAATAATTTGTTTCACCTTAAGTCGTTTGTCTAAGATGTTTCCAACAGTAGTACAGTTTCCTGAGGGAAATCCGTTTAATACAGCCACTGTTAGAAAAGTAAGTAACTTAATACTGATGAAGTGTTAAAGTAAATATATAACAAAATTAAATGCTTCTATTTTGCTTTATATTGATTGGACCAGTAATTTTAATATTGTGAGGTCCTTAAATGTCATGCTAGTTGTGTATTACCCTTATGTCCAGACTGAAAATTATAGTAATTAGATATTTCCATTAATGCAAGGCTGTAGCTAAAAATATATAATTTCTTGTTCTACATTTTTACTTAATAGTACTATAAAATATATTTCTATTTCTATTTTAAATTCAAAGGTACTGTGATTCCTTTGTAACTATAGTTAACTTAATTTAATTACTACAATATAGTAACTCCCTTAACTTAATTTACTTAAAAAGGACTAAAATATAAGCCTCCACTTAAGCGCTTAGAAAAGTATGAATAAACTTCAAAAAATGCGCTTATTTTATTTTAACTCAACTTTTTCATTAATACAAATATTTTATTAAACTAAGCATAATTTCCAGATATAAAATAATATAAGATAAAATTAAATAACTTGAACAATGTTCATGAAATAAAATTAATTTTCTTTTAAAATGTTCCCATTCAATTATATACCTGTAAAACTAAAGCATAAATAGAAATTAGAAAAAACTTGGAGTTTGAGAATCATGATGCAATATAATACCAAATTAAAACTCTAAATAATAGTACATATTTTTTTTTATTGTAACAATTTTAATTTCAAATTTTATTATCAATTTATCATTTATCATTAATTATTCTCTAAAAAATTATAAAATTAATAAATATATGATTAAAACTACAGTCACTAATTAATATGCAAAAATATGCACTGTAAAGCTTTCAATATGTTTTTCGTATTGTGAAAATTATTTCAAGCTTACTTAGCTATAATTTGAAAAGCTCAATAAAAATATGCAATGAGACAACTTCAGAGCTCTAATTATAACTATTGATGTATTTTTAACCATATACGTTTTTTAATTTAATTAAAATTTTTTTTTTGTAAACAACTTATATTTAATATTGTTCACTTATGTTTCTTGTTAATACCTAAATGTTGAAACTAATTGTTATATAAAGTTAAAAAAAAACAACCCTTCCTTATAATGTTCCCATGGTTTAATAATTAAAGGTATTTATCTAAATATAACCTTGTATGAGTTTTGTTGTACCTAATAAATATTAAAATATGTCTTTAATTTTAAATTTTAGGTATTGCCATTATCAATACTTTATATTTTAATGATATCTACAAATAACTATTGTCTAAAATTTGTGGATGTTACATTTTATTATGTGGGACGATCACTAACAACGGTATTCAATGTCATACTTTCCTACTTAATATTAGGTAAATATTTTTATTTTATTTTGTAATAGGTGTAATTGTATTAGTACGGACAAAGCGTATACAGTATTAAGTATTTTGTGTATTATCGATCTGGTGTTAGAAAAGTTATGAAAGTTTCATAATTCATATAATTATTCTTAATATTGATCATATGAAATAAAAGTATAAATACATTCATCACTATAATAGTCCATGATGATAGTTTAAGAATAATTTTAACAATATTCATTTGCTTGTTAATATTCATTATTTTGTTTTATAAAAGTATTCTTTTGATTTTTAGGTCAAACTACTTCAATTAGTTGTCTCCTTTGTTGTTTTGCCGTAGTGTGTGGATTTTTTTTGGGAGTAGATCAAGAAAATCTTTCAGGTATTGTTATAAAGAATAAAAAAAATTATTGCTCAATAAATGTAACATATCATTGAATCCATTTATATTTGTCAAATTTTATTTTGGTTGATTAATTAAAATAATCGATTATGTCTTTAAAATATTATGAATTATTTGTGCAAGTGTCTTCATACAACATGCATTACAAGAATTTATTTCTTAGTTCTGTAAAAATCCAAATGCTAATTTCACAACCAATTTTTAATATACTATTTTGTTGCAAATAAATTTATCTTGTATGTAAAAAAAGATGTTATGCCCATAGTTATGATATTTAAATAATGGAACAACATATTTATTCTGCCGTCATAAGCCACTAAGCAGTAACTCCATTTTTGTCAAAATCGAGTTTTTGGTGTCTATCGATAGATATTTTAATTCTCTATCGATTCCCGTGATAAAATTTAATGTTTTTCTTATTAGAAATCCATATAAATTGATAAGAACATAACAAGAAAGGCGGTATGTCCATGATTTCATTAAGATAAGATGCAAATAAGCAGTATGTCCAAATACTAGAACAAAAAGCAGTAACTCCAGGGGTTACCCTGGAGTTACTGCTTTTTTCCCTAGTAATCGTTGTATTCAGAAAGCAGTATCTCCAACAAAATCCAAATTATTGGTGTAAACTTAACGTTGGTCCCAAAATAGAATTAAAATGTATACCATAATGTTACTAATAACTTGATAAGGAATAATATAATCACAATTTTAAAAAAAAAAACACATTTAAACCGTATTTACTGTGTAATAAGTCACTATAAACATCATATTATTTTGAAAGTACTACATATTTTGTGTACGAGTTACTTATTAAGTGTAAATCAGCTTAAAAATGAATAGCAGATCAAAAAAAAATATTAAAATAATGAAATATACATGTGATTACAACTTAATTAAATAAGATGTAAAATTCTAGAACACATAAACATCACTTTACAAACACATGCCAATGATATCAGAAGCCATTAGGCAGTAACTCCAAATAAAAGTGTACTTACTGCTTTTCATCTTCTGACTAATATAAGCCAATAAGCAGTAAGTCCATTATAACCCATAACAATGTATAAAAAACCTTTTTTTTTGTGTTCAGTAGATTCTTCATGAAAAATACAATAATATGAAATCTCATTAATATTTAAAATATTATTATTTTTACTCTACGGACTAATTTAGTGTTGAAAACTGTTTTATTGTTTCCTGAACATAACGATTTTTGGAGTTACTGCTTAGTGGCTTATGACGGCAGTATTGTCTTTAATAATGAAAAATTAAATTTGTATACTAACAATAAAGGCAACATATTGTCATAGCTTATCATAATAATTAATAACATGCATATATTGATGCAATAATTATTATTTTAAAATATTCAAGAAATAAAAGAAGTGATAAATTATTTTTATTTAGTAATATTAATAAAAAAAATTATAATATTTTTAGTATGACTCATTTATTCTTAATATATATTTTACAGGTTCATTTTCGTTAGTTGGAACCTTATTCGGAGTCTTAAGTTCATTTTCGTTGGCATATTACTCTATTCAAATTAAAAAAGTTCTACCAGATGTCAATAACCAAATTTGGTTACTTTCTTACTTCAATAATGTTTACGCTACTATATTATTCATTCCACTTTTAGCGCTTGAAGCTAAGGAATTGAGCAATTACAGTAAACTGACTGAGTATAAATTTCTATTACTTATGATAATCGGTGGTGTGTGTGGACTATCAATTGGTTATATAACAGTACTCCAAGTGCAAGTAAGTTAATTTTACATTTAATGATTAGCCTATCTACCAATACTCAAAATAAATAAAAAATATTAATTGCTACGGATCATATTTGTATACACAAATATTTATAATATTTATAATATTTTATATAAAATGTATCAGTAACTATGAGGAAAAATTTGTTATTGCTTATTTTATTGTATCACTGTCTGAGTTACAGTGCATTAAAAAATGAGGTGCAGATGACTCCAATTGGTGTCATCTGCAGTAAACGTGTTAAATTGTAATTCTATTTAATGTTGAATGTTGAAGAAGAATGTGTTAATGTAAAATTAATTAGTTAGGTGGTACATAGATTAAATAACACTATAGTTTAGTGTTATGGACTAACACTAATGCTAATGCAATCATTTATCGGCAATTATTTTGATTTGAATTATGCTCACTAGTTGGACGTGGGGGCAGAGGACAAGTAGATACTTATTTCTCACCTTCTCCTGCCACAATGCACCACTTTTGAGTCAAAATTTAAACTAAAACAATGAGCGATAAATTATTGCATTGGCGTTGCTTATCTATAGTTAGTAAAATAAATTGTATTTTGATAAAATATTTTATTGTCACTAGTTACAATAACAGTGATTGTCCTAAATTATTGTTCAGTATATTGTTTTATACCTTATGCGCTAATGCCTTATTACAACCAAGCAATTTAAGAAATTACAATAACCACTGTAATAGTCACTATAGTATTTTCAATATTGTGTATGTGAGTAACCTCCCTAATGAGTTATAAACGCATTACTTAATAAATTGTAATAAAAAATATTGTTATTCTTGTTATATAACATAATATATCATGATATAACTGTTAAATTTTATTTTAATTTCAGGTAACATCTCCATTAACTCATAATATATCTGGTACAGCAAAATCTTGTTTCCAAACAGTATTAGCTTCATTCTGGTATAATCAGTGGAAATCTTCTATGTGGTGGTTTTCAAATTTTGTTGTATTGGGAGGAAGTGCCGCATATACTATTGTAAAGAATAGAGAAATGGAAAAAAAATATCGACCAATAGCATACAGCCGTTGTTAGTTTTATTTATATAATTAATTTTTTTACTACTTATATAAGTTAAGCTTTGACCATTTTTTTTTTTGTAATTTATTTTTTTAATTCTTATTTGTAATAAGAATAATAAGATCTTACCTAATCCAAAATGAGGTGTCAGCTACCCGAAGCACTCAAAACAATTTGGTGTAGCTGCAAAAAGCTTTTTTTTTTTGTATAAAAACAAACTTAATCTACAACGGGAACATAATTCTTATTATTTTTATTATCTTTGTTGTTATTTTTCTTAATATCTTTGTCATGTGAAACCAGTATTTCTTAAATTATTTTTCTTTGCGCACAATATTGTTACACTCGTAAATGTTATACTTTTGTGTTTCCCTTGATAAAATGTATATATACATTTTAACTCTTGGTTCTAAAAAAAAGTTGTCTACCTGTATTAATGTATTAAACATATAAAACCATTTTTTTTTTCTCTAAATAAATCACTGTTATTTTTCTGCATGCAAAATTTGTCGTTTGAGGTTATTGCCAAGAATTGTAATAATTTTATAAAGTGTGTATTAAAACAAGTACCTTCTAAATTTAATAAATTAAATTATAAAAATGTTTTTAAATGATTATTAAACATAAAAAATTATGCTACTTGTTAGACAATTCAACTGATATTATAATTTGTAATGTTATAACTTATAATTATGGCATTAAAGTCACAAAAGACAAAACATACATAAAACAACTGGAAACATTTTTTTACTTCTAAGATAACTAAAATTATTTATACTTTTCTGGGAGTTATTTTATAATTATTGCATTGTATATTTTGATATGTGTAGACGTAGGTAATATAAAATATTGTTGAAAATAAACAATGCCATATACAATGCTATGATATTAAATAACTGGAAAACTTTAATACCGCCGTATTAGTATTAAAAAAATAATCACTATAATACATGTATAATTTGTGGTATAGAAATTATTTGGGCTGAATTTGTGTCTGTCAATATCACTTTTAGGATAGAAGCAAAAGATGCACTTATGATGGAAAGTAGTATAGCAGTATGCCTATTAAAACACTCTGACAATAAAGTTACAATACATTTTCTACTAAAATATTTGTATTTTTATTATTTTTAAGTAGCGAACTAAGGTATATCTTAGTCCGTTGTTTAAGCTGTTAAAATAAGCACTTTTAGCTGTAAATCGTCAAGGTTTGATGTAACATTAATTTACTATCTATTATTGAATAATTGATTTTTCCCTGTGGTTTCTACCTTAACTGCTTAATAATGTCATATATTTATAATCAATTTTTTTTGTCTACATCACTGTATTTTGCGACTGGTAGAGAACCACTTTATTATTTGAAATATTATTATATATTATGCTTAAATCAGAGCACAATATTGTTCCTACCTTTAACTCTGACTACTGAGGTTAGTGTTTTGGTATCAGTTTTGATATATTTAGTACTTATGTTAAAAACAGTAAAATCTAAGAATAATAACATTTTTGATATGTGCAAATCGGATAACTGCAATTATTAGAATAGTTAACAATTTAAAATACCTAAATATGTTAAAAATAAAAATTGTTTTGCTTAGAAAACCTTCTTACAATTCCATAAAATAGGAATTACCTAAAATTTTTAATTTTATATTTTAATATAAGTAGGTATTCAAATGCTTAAAATGTGGCAAATTATTATCTATTTTAAAATTGAAAATTAATAAAAATGTTATTAACAAAGGCTTGATAATGTAATGCAAAAATATTCAGAAGTTCTTATTGAAATAAAAAATAATTGTTAGGATATGTTTTTATTAGTAGGTATTTGAATATTTAATTTTAACACAAAAAATGATTATTTTTATAAACTGATAATAGTTATAATAATTAATGTTATTTCTTGTAAATCAACAATTATTAATTCCAGAAACTTTAAAATAGTTTAAATGCAAACTACAATTTCATGAACATTTAAAATATAAAATTTGTCAAATTCAAGAACAATATTACAAATCAATCTGTAGTAAAAAAATCTATTATTTATTTTTATAAATTTATAAATTGTTGAGGTTAGTATGTGTTTTAAATGTTTTTGGTATTAAAGGTAAAAAAAATTCATCACATCACTGTTATACGATAAATATTCATATACTCATAATATAGAATAATAAATGTGTGTTAATGAATAAATTCAGTATACCTACCTATGTGTTACAATGTTAACTTGTAATGTCGATAAATTAGTATAAAATATGTCAATGTTACAAAAAAATGTTCTTTTTTTAATTTTCTCATTCTTAATTTACATAAAAAAATAACACTTGTTATATTATGGTAGGTAGAAGTTCATCAAAATGAATACAAACTGTTAAAATATATAATAAATGTATTTTTATTTTTTTTATGTTTATTTGTATACATAATTCCTATATTATATTTGGTGTACTATTTACCTATCAGTTCTGCTAAAATAACTTTTTCTAGCATCTTACAAATTAAAATAAATAGGGAAATGTATTTATTAATTTTTAATTATAAAATGAAAGTCACTCAAACAATGCAAATACACAAACGTTTTTAATTTGTTTGTAATTTTTTTCATGCCAGAGTAGGTACAATATTGTATCTTAGAGTGTTGTCACGACATAATGAGTTGCCTATACAATACTCCTGGAAAAGTACCAATTAGAATCACCTCTAGGCCAACAACATTATTCAAGGCTGGGCATTAACAAATTCAAAGTTGAAATTGAAGTTGAATTTTTTTTTTAATTTTTGATTTTTGATTTTTAGTTTATTAATTTATTTTAAGGTACACCAACTCGTTCAATTGACAAGTTACTTATCATCACACTGAAATGAGTTATTCATAAATCATGACATACTTAATAGATTATAAAATAACAACAATTTCAATTATTATTATTATTATTATTATTATTATTATTTGATATTTATATAAATTTTGAATTGAAAAAATATTTAAATATAAATATCTATAAATATTTTGAACTGAGATAATTGTACTGAAGTATAGAACATCAATAATTCACACATACTTATAAATTAAATATTATCCACAATAATGTACAAATGGCAAAAAAAAAAAAAATTATAGTTATCTGTTAGTTGTTCGAGTAACATTATAGAGCTTAGAGTATAAAATATACTGAATGGATATTATTTTTCAATGTTCGTTAAATACTATAATAATAATTAATAATATATGTAGGTATTCTTTTAAAAGAAATTTAAACAGTTTTTTAGTAATTTTTTCTAGGTTATTGTGAAAGTCAATTTTTAAATACCTAACTGTTTTATTTTCTTAAATTAAACACTCGAACATTTGAGAAATCAAAATAGTTATTTATTAATTTACATAATTTTAATTAAAATGCCAAAAATCGATTCTCACAATAACCTAAAACAAGAAATTCTATCATTCAAAGTAGGGTTAATTTTGTAAGGGTTTTTAGTTTAAATCATGAAATAAATTCACTTATAAAACCACTTCAGCATATTTTTCATAGAAGAAGAAAATAAAAAGGATTTTACTGGTAAATATCTGATAACTAGTTGAATAACTAATTACTTGAATATATTTAAAAAAAAAATTTAATGAGTTAAAAGTGGGAAATAAGTAACTTGCCCAGCCCTGGCATAACTGAAACACTTACTTATATTTAAGTAATCTTTAAAACATAGAATAATTTACTTAACATCTAGAATAAATTAATATCCAAAAACGGTGCTTGTTAAATGTTAAAAATTTCTTTAACATCGTGAATAGTTTTGTTGTGATGAGTTTTTTTTAGTTTCGCCACCAAATGCAATGTACCCTCAGTTTTTTTGCACATGATGAAATGACACTGTTCTTTCTTTGTCGCAGACCTTCTTATCTGAGCTAGCTGTTTTGCCACCGCTGGGGGTAGTATTATTTCCATCATTCTGTAATCAAAAAAAGAAAAAAATTGTTTAAATATTTGGAAAATAACACAAAATAGGGTGGGTAAGTGGATGTCGCTTTGCTGTAGGTACAGTAGGTTACAAGTGGGTCACTGTAATGGATGGTGTTAAATTTGAATTCAATGATATAATAATATTATTGTATAAGAAAAACGATTCTGAGCTAAAACGGTCAGTCATCCTACAATATTTCACGCTTTTTTACCCAACAAAAAAATTGATATTTATAGAAAAAAAAAACTAAAAACATTGAAAACTGACAATGTCTGTAAACAGCTCAAATAGAGTCAACATTTTATGGTGTATAGAAAATGAAAATATAAAAATTCAGAATGATTATTTCCATGTATCTACAGTTATTCATTTTTTAGTAACAACAAAATAACAAAATCGCTTCATGAGAAATCGATTCAGTATCCAATATTGTAAAAATATGAACTTCAAACGCACATAAAAATGTAATTTGATTTGCTAGAAGACATTTTTTTTTGATAAGCGTAGAAAAACTTATGAATAATCTTGTATTAAATTTTCAAATCTTAGATTGAAAAAGAAAAAATTTTATGAATATCTAACTCAAAATAATTTTGCAAATTTTCGTCATTTTTACGTATTTTTCAATATTTGAACTTAAAATGCTTATAAATAAAAACTGTGAATAAGGATTTTCAATATATTTCAAACTTCATTGTAACAATATATAAGGAGCCTTGTATTAAATTTTCAAGCTTTTTTACCCAACAAATAAAGTTTTATTGACATTTATAGAAAAGAATACTAATAAAATAGGAAAATGAAAATCTCCGTAAAATGCTCAAGATAGGTCAAAATATTTGGAAAATTTTATGGTGTATAGAAAATGATAATATAAACATTCAGTCAAAATTTAATTTACCTAAGGTCATTTGTTTAAGAGTTGCATCAAATACCAAAATCGATTTTCTCGAAAACAGATTTTGCGTAAAATTGCCCGTTTTTCCTTAATTTTTCTTTTGTTTTTCACGGCACTTTTGAAAACTTATGGGAAATTTTTACTTTTGACCCCCCAAAGTACCAACTAGATTCACTTTCCTATCAGAAAAGATACTGTTGAAGAAAATCTATGAATTTTTACTGTCCTGAAAAGCAAAGCTGGGCAAGTTAGTAATTTTTTTCAGCTAGTTGAAGTTAAGTTACTTTAATTAAAAAACCAACTAAGTTAGAATATAAGTTAGTTTCTGAAACTGTCCAAATTTCTAACTTAGTTAGAAGTTAGTTTGGTGGAGATTGTAACTTAAGTTAGAGTAGAAGTTGGTTTATTTTTATAGATTAAAAAACATTTTTGTTTAAATGTAAATAATAAGTTATCTAACTTAAATTATTGATTAAAACTGAAAAATTTAATTAAACACCTAGTCATTTGATCAAAATGATCTAATTACTAATTAGGTAAGTAATAATTTCAATTAATTGAAAATTAATTATTATATCACTTATCAGTTATCAGAACATAAAGGATGAAATAAAATAAAAACAATATATAACAGTATGACAACTTAAAATATTAATTACAATTAAAATATTCATTTTGGAATGAAAAAAAAATTATAATAACTAGTTAGTTTTTTTTTCAACGAGTTGAATTAGACTATTTTACACATTAAATTCAACTAGTTAAGTTACAAAGTTAATTTGAATTAAAACTAACTAGTTGAGTTAGAAAGTTACTTAAAAAGTAACTTTCTAACTTAACTTTAACTTTCTAACTAGTTAGTGCCCAGCTTTGCTGAAAAGTGATGACAGACACAAAAAAAAAACACACATCATTGTAAAATCAATACATTCATCGCTCCGCACAGAATCTAAAAACTATCGCTTCAACACGATTATCGTGTATAATTCTGTAAATAATTGCCCCAAAACTCAAAATCACGAATAACAAACATCGAATGTATAAAAGACCAAATGTTTTAAAAGTTAAGACAATAAAAGCGAAAAAGGAAATTTTTTTCGTATTTAGGTATGTATCTCGTGTAGGTAGGTATAATTATGTATGTATTGTTATACATACCTACACCTAAATAAAATAATCACAATTTAATGTCATTTGGTAACTATATATACCTACTTTTGTAGTTTTGTGGCTGGAATCACGAGTAATAAAGATAGCCTATCTGTGGCGCCCAACCCTATTACTAGGTATAGCGGTCGCTACACCTTGAAAATAATTGGTGGGTGGTATAATAAAATTAAATAATCAACTTGAAATATGTTCGTAATTAATCACAGATTATAATAATTAATACCTTAATATTTAATAATATTATCAATTAAAATATGATAAAATGTATAATATAATATAATTTTGAGTTTTGAGGTGGTGGGTGGGTGGGTGGATAAAATTTTTCTTGTTACATCTGAAAAATATGTCTTGGGCGCCACTGAAGATAGGTAGTTACCTACCTTATCTATCTATATGGCTATATAGTTTGTGCCTGTCATAGAAGTCGTTATATACTATATATAAATATATCTATATATATATAATATACTATACATATACCTACGTGGCTACGTTATAATTATAATATGATGTGTTAAATTGTTGTAACTATAAAGCACGATTTAAGATAGTATATTTACTATCTTAAATCGTTCTATAAAGCCGGATTCACAGCGGCTTCGTGTGTCGTGTAGTGTCGATCAAATCGTACTGTGATTGGATATTACTTTTTTGGTATCAGGTAATAACCAAGTGGCGACCGAGTTACCAAGAATTGACTACAGCTCAACTTTTAAAGTATATTGGTTACCAGTCGTAACCATATAATAATCAAGCTATCGCACGACACGACACACGACGTAGCTGTGAATGCGCCTTAAGTCGAAAGCACTAGTGGTCATTTGGGTACTTAAATATATACCTCTTTTATATATTTAAATTTTTTATTTACTTCGAAAATAGGAAAAAACTAGAAAAAACACATAATGTCTATAATTTATCACATACAATTTAAATATTGTGGTAATTTATATATTATACCTATACATATATTGTAGGTGTATTATTATTATTATTATTAGGTATTGTATTTAATGTTTAGAGTCTGCAGTTCTGAAGTTCAATCTTCAGAAGGAAAAAAAATATTATTTTGAAAAAAGAATTCGCTATTATTAATTTTATGATTTTCACATTAACTCGTATAATTCTGGTCAGTTACTTATTAGGTGTCTACTGTGTAGGTAAGATAACCAAAACATTTAAAAGATCATAAAATGAATAATTCGTGCATTAAATAAAAATATATTTGTCAAGTAAAAACACTACCTGTCTCTTTTATTGTGTAGTTTGACCTACGTCCAGAGACACTTATTCGAAAGTCGGTTTCACCTTTGGCACATATAGTTAGGTACCCATGTGATGTGTAATTTAATGGATGAGTAGTTGGATTTATTTGACGGGTAGACGAAGAGTAGGTACAATTTGGTAGCGCGTTAAAGTGGTTTCATCAAGTTTATATTATATTTTATTTTGAGCCAGTGACGGACTAAATTAATTTATTATTACCTAATAGTAATAACCGTCTATAATATAAAATAAAGTGATTTGTTGGTGAAACAATGTATGCATAGGCGCATAGCCACTGCACAGAAAGAAATAAATAACACTAATTTATTTTTCATTAAAATTATTGTTGATAAAAGGTATTGTACTAATTTAATTTATTGAAGAATTCTAATTAATCGAAACTTATTAAGACATCAACAATAATAATTTAATACTTTTGCCGTTGTTACTAAATATAGTTTTTTGCACTTCCATCACTAACTTAATAAGTCCAACTAAGATACTTATAAAGTTATATGAAAATAATACGAGAGTATTTAAATGTTATTGAAAAATAAACGAATTAAACGCTACACTATACATATTTATTACACACTGTAGGTACCTACAATATAAATGATAGTAATATGATAAACGATAAACGTATTGGAAATTAAAGACTTGGTATAAATATAAATTCATTCGAACATTTTATAACCATACTCATTTGGGCTGAAGAAATTTATCTGCCATGCTCAAATTGGTCATTGAAATGGCGCTCTCGTGACCTACGATTTTATCTAAATATGCTCAAACGTCACCTCATGTCCTCACAGTTACACAAGCAGATAACACGTCTTGTTAGTCTGTAGACTTTTTTTTGGAAATAAAAAATACATACCTAGGTATAGTATAAAACTTAAAAATAATTCATAAATTGCGTCTGAACATTTTTAATTGATGAAAATTATTTAAAATAGGTACCTATCGAAAAAAATCGACCTAAAAGGCTAAAAACAGAACTAATAAATCAAAAATGTCAAAATTGTCAACTAAGAGCTTCAAAATTATTAAGTACCTAATACAAAATGAGTATAAAGAGGATGCCACACAAGTGGTGCAAGAAAAGTTATGAGCATTTTAAAACTATACATTTTTTCTAAAGTTTAAAATTATCATAATTTTCTGCTTGAAAATTAAAATTAAAATAAAATTCTCCAAGGTATCTTAGATGATAATATATTGCCTTTAAATTTTATAATAGGTAAATTCACTCAACTTTGAAAAATAACAGTGTAAAATGGATTATTATGAACGTACAATTTGGAATGTTATATACGTTTGTAAGATGGAGACAAGTATAGACAACACATGTGGTGGTGTGGAAAACTTTTTTTTACGGTAGGTAAGATAATAATACATTTATCTAAAAATGAACACCCCTATAATTACGATGCTTCTAAAAGTTAATGTCTTGTATTATATTTTCTTACTTTTTTTTTATACCTACATCACGTTTACTTATAATTACTCATTGTTAAATGTATTTCATGTACTTTTAATATAACTATTCATTTTGTCTATTATTGTCATTATTATAAATGATTTAAAGTATCTCAATTCGTCATGGATTGTAAATATAAAATATAGGTACCTGATGGGCTTGTTGCCCACTCGCATGGATCGCATGGCCCTGCCGACCTCGCACGCTATCCTTTCGCTGCAGTCTTTTCCGTCGATGGACTCAGCGACGAGCTTGGTGAGGGAGGCAAGCTCCTCGGGAGCACGTTTCAGCGCCGCCTTGGAGGTAAGAGCGTGTATTGGCAATATCGGTACGAACATGAGGGCGCTGAGGAACACCACCGCGACGCCCACGAATCCGGCCATGGCCACGAATAGCGGCTGCACGCGGGGCTTGGCCATGGCTTGGTTATCAGGCTTTTCTGGTTCCGACATCGCTGTCGTCTGAGCCATCTGATTGCCGTTTCCGTTCTGCACCTGTTGCAGCGCATTGTTGTCCAACGGATAAAAGAAGTAATTATATCCGGAAATCATGCCATCCGGCGGTCTCTGCGCCGTGTCACCTGCAAAACGACGTGGTTTATGTTATATTTTATTATTATTATGCTCATAATCACAGTGGGTCAAATCCCCGTGAGCGGGTACAGCATATACCTAACATAATATATACCTTATATATATTTTTGGTATTTTTATTTTCAACTCACTCGTAATAGCATCAATTATATTTTGTGGACTGTTGGGTGCCGGGTTAAACTGTTGCGGACCGTTGGGTGCCGGGCTAAACTGTTGCGGACCGTTGGGTACCGTGTTAAACTGTTGCGGACTGGTCGGTCCCGGGTTATACTGTTGGGGGGCTACTTGGGTAACTATCCTGTGTTGTGACTCGGCAAATTCGTTTTTCAAAAACTGAGGGGCTATTTGCGAAATTAAAGACCCTAATTGATTTTTGGTGACATCGGCTTGGACGCGGTTCGCCTGATTCTGTGAACAGCAATCGATACAAATATAGACATATTGATATGATGATATATAGACACGAATTAAAGGCGTTTGATAGCTATTGACTCTTCGTCAAATATTGTATTTTTAAAATACATATTGTTATATAAATAGTATAAACTATGCAAGTGAAATTAAATTGGCTGTCGTACGTTGAAATGGAACTGTTGTTTCGACAGCATTTTTATCTCGTTGGCCGGTGGGGTATACGGAACATCATCGGGTATGTATTCTTCGACGTCGATTCGTTCGTTAAACACTTTGCGGGTTGGCCGTTGCATGTTGCCAATGACGCTGTGGAGGAATTCGGCGCCCGATGGTGCGGTGGTCTGACTGGTACCACTACCGACCGCGGTCGAAAGCAGTGGTAACAGCAGCACGACAGTAAACACATATAAAACTGTTATCCGAACAGTTTTGCAAAACCTGGTGACAAGAAAAGTCGATAAGTGAAATAATTATGTGGTTACCTAGCGGCATGCTTAAAGCCGGGTTTAGAGCTACGGCGTGTCGTGTCCTGCAAAAGTTGAGCTCGGCCCAACTATGGAAATTTTCCTGTATAGATCATGGCCGGTGAATGATACCATGATTACAAAGGCCAATCGGAATACGATAATATATGCACTTGACAGTACGACACGTAGCTATAAGCCCGACCTTAAATTCAAGTTATACGTGGTTACGGGCTATATAATATACAGCGACTAACAGTAGCGACTTTCAGGGAGTCCCGAGTCGGTGATAGTTTAGGCCAGTAAATATTAATATATTTGTAGTAAATATATAGTCCACGATTTTATCTACATACATACAAAATATAAACAGGGCGAAATTTATGTAAATAAGTAGGTAATTAAAAATAGGACGCAATTTACAGTGGCCCAGATTATCGATCGAATACCAAAAATCAATTATAAAGGTATAATTTGGTTACGCTTGCAGTATGTCACCCTTTTGGTTCACATTTTTTTATGGAAACGTGGTAGGCTATATTTTGTATACTGATTGAGGGTACCAAACACTTAATTTATAGGTACCTACATTAATATGGGCTATGGACTATGGCCCAGATAATACATACAATAATTTGATAATCATAGCACGATTAATCAACTGTATAATAGGTGTTAAAAGTGTGATACAAGTGTTTAAATGTTAAAAATGTATATAATATATAATCACAATCATAAAAAATGTATTTTGAATTCACATTATAACAACAAGCATCATCATATTATTATACTTAATAACCGGTTGATTACGAAGAGTATCTAATTATCAGTGGTACATAACAATTAACAATGGCCCGAGTCAATTCAAACACATACATAAATTAAATTCCTTTAAACACGTTTATCAATTAACACCTAGTAATTAATACCTACATGAATATATGAAATTACGAACGCTATGGATGAGCTATTATTTTTTAATTAATTATACACGACAGCAGCTTGTATATGTATTATTTATGACTGCAATATAGAAAAGATTTATTATATTTAATCAGCTTTGAACTTTTACTCGAAATAACAATAACCAAATATTATTACTGTCGATGATACATCATTTATGAACCTTATTTATGAAATGGAATCACGCTTTATTAATCCTATGCGCATGCACGTAATTTCTTAATCTGGATGATATTATAATTTTCTGTAAGAGTATAGTTAATTTTTTTTTATTTAGTGTCGTATACCTTATACACGATAAGTAGTCGAAATAATTCTTCGATTTTCAAATGAATCTTGTTCGATGGGTAAGTAAATAAAGTTAGTGCATTCGGGAGATCTAAATTTAAAATTTCCAGTAGTTTTCAAAAGCACCTTGAAAAACATGGTTATACAAATTTTTTAAGTTTTTTTTTTTTTTTGTACAAATATCGATAAAATTTTATTTGTTGGGTCAAAAAGCTTTAAAATTTAATACAATGCCCTTAATATTATTATATTATTACAATGACAATTAAAAAATATTAATAATACAGTCACAATTTTTTTTGTAAGCATTTAATGTTCGGATTTTGACAAAAGCGTAAACATTTTGAAAATGTGCAAATTATTTTGGTTTAGAAATTCCAAAATTTTTTTTTTTAAATCTAAGATTTTAAAATGTAACTTAAGATTTATTATAAGTCTGTCTACCCTTATCAAAACAAAATTAGCATAACCGCCTAATGAGGGGGGCATGGCCCCTGTGCCCCCTGGATACTCCACTGTGCACATTGATATTATATCATTGAATTCAAATTGAAATACCATCCATTACAGTGACCCACTTGTAACCTACTGTACAGTGTACAGCAGAGCGATATCATCTTGTTCCATATATTATTGTATGAGAAAATTGTAGTCATTTATTCAAATAATTAAGAAAAAGTATAACGATTGTAATATTGAGATATAATAGCTTCCCTCCACACCCAAATGCCCATTGGAAAATAATATTGCCTTCTTAAAAAAATTAGGTTTTTGAATTAAATGATCTTAATATGAACTTCGTTTATAAATTAGAACTTTGGGTATAACTTCCAGTTATATGACAGCCATATTATAATATAGTAAGTTTTACAATTATGTGTGTCCCCACTTCTTCTGTTTTTTCCGAAAACACTTATTTTTGGCAGTACATTTGAAAACCTTGGGCTTATATTATAAAATATAATAGTTATATTTTAAAATAGTTACCGAAAAAAAAAATCGAAGAATTGAATTGTAGGTACTTTTTGTTTTAAAAGCCTAGGCAGTCTGGGTCGAAATTTAAAAAAATTAAAAACAAATAAAAGCTTGTACTCTTTATAATATACGACTCTACAAGTATAGTACCTACCTATACATATATAATACATATTATATAGATATGCGTTTGACTCCGGAATAAATAAATATTGTTCGACAATATAATACACAAATTATGTTTATATAATAATATTATCGTACATAGCTGAAGCACGGAATTATTAGTAGGTAGGAGATTAACCTAACCATGAATAATTGTTATTGGTAAAACTGTATAATATCAAATATACCGGTACTCAAAAACGCTCCTAGATGTGGATTATTGATATTATTATTACTACAGTAATTTTCTGTCAGTAGGCATTGTAACACGGCCATAGGTATAGGTAACAATACACGTAGGTACCTAACAAGTTCAGATGACTGTGCGGCTGCAGCGCGCATCGTGGCACGTGTTCGTATAGCTATATATTTAATATTATCATAATATATATATATACTATATAGACGATGGATTGACTATTGCCTATTATATATTTATATTATATTGTTTGCTCGTCGCCGTTGCGAATCGGGAACGTGATTTCTCCTTTATTAACAGGTATAAGAAATTATTCTTCGGAAATAATAGACACCTGTATCATGCCATCATAGTCATTGAATTCCAGCGTGTAAGTATATTATTCGTATTGTGAACTGAAATAGTTTTCGATTCCGATTTCCTCTAGCACATGTTAACATCTTATTGTACATCATAATATAATACCTAATATTGTATGTTCCAATATAATATATTGCAGAAAGAGAGGCGCGAAGGGGAGTTTGCTGTATACCTATATGTTATACCTTCCAGTCATAAATACGCTCTCTATATGCTTGGGCCCTGGCCATTTGACGAATTTGCCTTTATACACTAGAAATTTGACGAACACCAATAAATGATATTATTTCGCTTTGTAATATTATATGCATATTATATTGTTGCACTGAGCTGCGCATTCCGCTATTATTTCCACATATGACACGACACAATAATATAGTATATAGTAGTTGTAGCCTGTACGTAGGTAGGTACTACAGACATTTATTATTTACAAATATTTAAAAAAACATGGGTAGGTAATATAGTAAGAATTAAAAGTAAAGTAAGCAGTAAGCAGAGTTATCTATTAAAATAGACGAGGGTAATGAAGCGAATGTAGTTGGACCAAAAAATTTGATTATTTGACCATATTTTAATAAAACATTAATGTGACGAGGATAGAGTCTCGCTTCGGCCGTAGGTAATCTGCCCATAAGTTCAAATGTTTGATTGGTGTGGACGTGTGGTGTACCTATATATGTGCGACATTCGTATGATGCAAATAAGCGACAATTGTAACACGGACTATAGAGAATTATATTATGTTTGTTTTTAAGTATCTACATGGCTACATATTAATAAATTTGTTTCCAACCAAAATGTGTGTTAAAACTTTTCTTGCAAGTTGCAATCATTTAACGTTCTACCTAAATAATCAAACAGCGATGAAGTAAATTAGTATTTATCATGTGGTCAACGAGGTCTTAAAGATATACGTATAGACGTTAAACCGATAGAAATACTTACATTAAGTTTACAGACAACAGTGCTGGCTAAGAAATAGAGATTTAAGCCCCCCCCTAAAAATGCAATCAAATACCTACCTATGAAAGTTAGTCTTTAACTTAGAGAGTACGGACGAAAGTAAGACGATGGTAGGTTTTACTGTTTTAGTGCGTGTCATCTAATGACCTAATACAAGTGATACGACAGTATAATAATATAACTTTAATGCATTCGATTGTCTACGTCCAATAAGCAATAATTAATGACACCGTCGATGAATATGATGGATAAAAAATAGATTGTGTTGTGCAGTGTGCATTGGCGTTCAATTCATTACCCGCGAAAATAAATACGCCGGAAGATGTGTATATAATAATTATTATCCACTGAATAAATACATCCCAGATGGTACCGAAACGGTTCATTATTATTATTATCATTTATTTTCTCTTTTATAATAGGTAGGCTACGTGAGTTATTCCGAAACGAATATTGATTTAGGCATTTAGCATATACAGCTGCGAGAGGTCAAGTGGTCTGTGGTCACTGGTCAATCTCGTAGGTCTATTATATAAATGAAAGCGGCGCAAATTTGATCGCACTACAATGCAAATCAATATTATAATTATTGTGTTAAATCGAAATGATTGATCGTTTTTTAACACTCCGTGGTACAAACACCATCGCGATTTAAATTTACTACCTACGCCGCAGATAAATCCACCTCCGGAGTTTCAGTAAAACTGCTTTTAAAATAAATTGGTGAGCTACAGTTGTTGTGCTAGAAAACCGTTTAAAAACTTTTAAACATTTTAATCTCGTACTCACACATACCTATAATCTATATAATATGTACCTATTGTATAATTATATTCGGAAAGTATCACATAGGTACGCGTACGGGAAATTTTATAAGTACATATTTAATTTGTTATGTTGAACTTATTAATATACCTACCTATAATTTATACTTGGAATAACTAAATACATAAACTTTGAAACCCGTTAGCTCTTGCCCCTCATGTCGTAGGCACTTTTTAACGCCATGTACTTTATGCATTACGATTTACGAAACTAATTATAACGTGTTAGTGTGTTACCTATTTGTATAATTATAACAGTTCCAAGTGCGCAATGGGTACATCCAAGCATCCTAGGTAACAATACACAATGTACTAAATTATAACCAAATTATAGTTTATAATGTACCGTAGTTGAGAGCCAATAGTGGTTATGTATCAACTTAATTTAAAGTAAAAAAAAAAAAAAATGGACTGCAGTCCGCCAGTCCCTAGGAAATTAGGAATCCCATTGTACCTCAACCACAGTTGTAAAAAAACAAAGCGCAACATAAATGGTAATTATTGGTAATGTCATAAATATAGCGTTTGGCTAGTATAGTCGTACATAGGTGAATACTGCGAGTAAGTATTGTATAGGTATACTATGCGTATTATGTGTATTATAATACTCGAATACCCATCATTAAACAGCTGTGCCGTTTTAATTATGTGCAAATAAAGAATTCGCGTTTGCCTAAAATAGCGTTTAGGTTCGCAGTTCAATGTGGTACCTACACGATATACATATTTTATACAGAATATCCTCCGTTCCGGCGGTTAACACGGCTTTAGTAATTTTACTTTCGCCGTTATATTATCATAGACCATAGTCCCATCAAAACAGACCACGGGTACAATAATACTACTATATAATTCGTGACGGGTTCACATGGATTTTATCCTATGATCGATATGATCATTTTCTAAATTATATTTTATATATTTGTATCCTCTCTGATTATTGGAAACAATCAAATCATTCGCAGAGACGTAAAACATCTCCGAACCGCAATAATAGGTACGTCGAGCTAACAAGCGAAGCAATCGATAAATCGAACACACACACAAACACACACACACACACACACACACACACACACACACACACACACACACACACACACACACACACACACACACACACACACAGACGATGAGATGGTTTATAGTTTATATACGCATAAATTAATATATAGTGACTAATGGGTCATGACTAGGTAAATTTTAAAATCGTAAACAACTTTAATGTGATTGAACCTGTTCGTATCGCTCATTTTATGGTTCCTATATACTTCTAACGTCCATATAGGTAAATCTTTATTTCAGATCTCATTTCATATAACGATCAGATATTGCGTGTTATGCATATTTTATTTTTATTAACATCACACACTGTGTTTAGTTGTTTAGGTATATAATTGATAGGGCATCTGCAGCTACCAGTATCAAAGCTAGATGTTGGTGACGTGCAGGGTGATCGCTAAAGACGTTGAAATGTTTAGGAATTAGGGCGAAAAACCCGCCCACAATACTTAGGTTTGCCTATATAAATATATAATAATTGTCGGTAAAATACGACTGAGAACGGTTATAGAAACTTAGTTATACCATTGAAAACGCTCAAATTATACTATTTTTTCGAACGTTGTCGCATTTATAATATTTTTTATCTAACGATTGAGTATTTCATTTGATATACTGTAAGCCCGGGTAAATAACAAAAACAACTTTGAAATTTATTTAAAAAGTTTTATGACTAAGGAAAAGTCGTTTAAGTTGTTTTTGGTCAATTTTTAAGCCACAAAGAGTCATACATTTGTTTTTAGAGTTAAGGAGCTACGGTATAGAACAAGACAAAAAAAATAAATAACCGTATAAATAAAAATACAAAATAATAAACATTTGAAATAAAATTTATAATACGTTACACAAAATGTCTAAGTGTTACTAGGTAATTAATTTATTAAAATATTAGAATATGTTTGCTTACTAGATACGTTATATAGGAATTGACATATATTGTCCATGTTAAAGGTACCTATATGCACCTAAGTATAATTATTTATTACCTAACCCAATATTTATATTACAGTCAAATTTTTTATAAGACTATAATTATTATAATTTATGACTATGACTGTGAACAATTTTACTTCAGATTTTATTTATTTATGTAGGATTTACATTCATATATCTAGACACGCGGTAGCGTGTCAAGCCAAGTTCTAGCTAACAGAACTGGCGAGCAGCACCGTGTGTAATATTACACGAACCATTTGGAGCCACTTTTGACCCCCTCATAACTCAAAAACTATTCCACATAAACATGTCAAATTTGGCTCATATATTGAGACTAACGAGATACATATGTGCTCTAAATTTCATAAATATACTTCAAACCGTTATTTAGATATTAACGTCCGAAAATCGTCATTTTTATCACTGACTTACCTATAGATCAAAATTCTAACCCAGTTCCAGATGACCTAGAAAGTTCAAATTTGGCATACAGATAGGTAATTAGGTAAATACAAAGGAAAAAATCAGAAACTTGAAAATTTTAAATTTTAAATTTTAAATTTTTAAATTTTAAATTTTTTAATCAATTGATTTTATTATAATTTTGCAATTATTTTATCTATTATGTTTAATTTTTCAATTTATTAATGAATTGCCTCTAATTTAATGTAATGTAATGTTGACTTAAATAACCTTTCCCGTATCGCCGCTCCAAAAATACGACTAGCCGAATATGTGTCGATATTGTCGACCCGCGCGCAGCAACATACTTTTTTTTCTATCTATGTATGTAATTAATATTATTTTTTTTAATATTACAATTAAAATAATTAAATAATTATTCTTACAAATTATGAATTATCCACCCAACAGTAGAAACTACAGTCAATAAAATTATGATAATTAAAAATATACTCAAAAAGAGTTAAAATAATTGTATATTAATTTTACATATTATATTTTATACTCTGTATATACAACGGAAAATATTTTATAATAAATATTATTATTAATATTAGTAACTGAATTATATTATATAGTAATAAACTTTATTTATAGAATACGTCATGGCTAGGTTAGGTTAGGTTATAATAATTTACATACAAAAAGTAATGATATCCCACCAAAAACATATATGTAAAATGAGAGCCAAGTTCAATACTATAATATATGCCTTGGTTGTTGACTTCAACGACAAAAGAAGTGAGATCTAAATGGGTGCCAAGTTAGGATAATATATTGAAGCCTAAGATCTGACTTGGCTACGAATTATATATTATAGCATTTGCAAGTTCTAAAGCTTTGAGTTCTTATTTTATTCTTCGGAAAATCATCTTCACTCTTCCATTACTGTTTTAGTAGGTACCTACTTATAATAATAATTCGTATATGAAAAGTAGCCAAGTCACACCTTAGGCTTCAATATATTATCCTAACTTGGCACCCATTTAGATCTCACTTCTTTTGTCGTTGAAGTCAACAACCAAGGCATATATTATAGTATTGAACTTGGCTCTCATTTTACATATATGTTTTTGGTGGGATTATATATTACTATTATTATTTTTCGTTACATGCTTAATATAAAATAATATAACTTTCTGAATCGTCCGATACCCAATTAAATTATATGGAAACTTCGCACGTAAAGTCATTCTCAATTGTTTTCGTTTTATAGGTTCTAACTGTTCTAAGGTACCTAAGCTTTAAGTTATTTTTAATAGTTATAGTTTTTTTTTAGTTATTTGTGAATATTAAGTGTTGCCTCAATATCTCGTTTGGCCAAATATAAAAATATATTATGACGTTTTCAATAAGTAGTCAATAGCCATAATTGATTGTAAATATTTTTAAATCATGGATTTTTCGAATCGTGTGTACCTAAATCAAATTGTATCACAGTATTTACAAACTATTAAAAAAAAATAATTATCGTGTATCTGTGAAACTTAAGAATTTTATATGTACCTATATTATTTACATTTTCGATCGACGTTTAAATGTGCAATACTTATGTCTTAGGTATATATCATATAATATACATATATAATATATATACTAAATATATTGCAGTTTGTAAGTTTAGGTTTTTAAGTATATTAAGTAGGTATCTTTAATACTCAATGAACAACATGTATTCTCGACGAGTAGGTTAGGTTTGTTATGGTGTATTGGTTATAGGTACGTGAAGAAAAAAAATCCATCTTTGCTATTATAGAGTTTTGTATTCACGCTGCAAATACTGCGAATATTTTCGTTTTCATTTTTACTCTTTCTATACGATTCGATTTTAGATCTGACTCGGTAACTATATATTTATGTTATTTTTGCACGTAATGTTATTAGGCCAACCGGCGAGTGAAATCTATTATTGGATGACGTGCACAGGAAATGCACACCGAAACCCGTTTGATTCTGTTTGTTCTAAATCCAACAAATTTTTTTGGTTTGGCATCAATCCAACACGAATAGAAAGGAAAACAGACTACTATACGAATCGATCGAACTCGAAACGCAAAAACTGATATTACCACAAAAGTTTCCCCGTCCGGTTAAGCGCGGTTTTTGCGTGTTATACATTAGCCGATTTATGTGATGTGGAGGATGTGATTAAGCACCAATTTCGATTTTAATTTAAAAACAAAACAGTTCTCGAAAAGTCGTTATTCTATCGATGTACTTCATACGCACTCACCGTGGTATCGATGATATAGCATTATTAGGTATAGCTTAGGTATATACAATTCACTTTGATGTTAATTATAAATCAAACATTAATATTAAACGCAGAACGTTTCAACCGAAAAACCTACTTATATCTAACATTTGAACTCCAATTTCAACCTACAATATCAGTTAATCACCCAGCTGCGATCATTATTTTACTATAATATTATATTTACTATTATTACTATTATTGTGGCCTACTAATCTCGTGCACGTACTAAGAGAACGTACCAAATACCATATGGCAATGACAAAACGTGTATACGGGTGCACAACTTTACATTGTTTCAGGTGAATGTCCAAATGTTTTGCATAAACGACATTTAAATATTAAACTCAAACTGATGAATTTGTAGAAACTAGATTTTATGACACTAGGATAAAGGAGTAAATTATTATTGTCCACTGACGATTTAGTCGATCAATTTGCAGTACTTATCTATTTTTCTGTATAGGTGAGCGTACCTAGGTTAGATACCGTGGATATATGTATGTAATATAACAGACAATAATAATATAAAATTAAAATTATTTAAATATTATTCATTAGATAATCATTTTAGAATTAGTTCTACTCATAATTAGGCACCTATAATTAATCCTAAATAAAGTGATATTTTAAATAAATTTCTTTTGATAATAACAGTTATTCATAATTTAAATTTCACAATTTGTTTTTTTAACGTCGATAGAATAATAATATACCTACATAGTGCTGTCCGAATTATTGTTATTAAATAATTAATACACAGTAGTGGTTTGGCTGTGCAGCTTGCAGCAGTTTTATATAATGTTTCATGAAAACCTATAGTTGAAACGGAAGTAAATAATTATTCGTGTGTGTAAAATATGCACATATTATAAAATAAAATATATATATATTATATACATAGATCGTTTAACCGGCGCTGCAGTCGGTAGGTATGTAATGTAATAATATAACACATGATTTGCCTTGAACAAAATCCGTCACACGACTGCACAATAGAAATCAATAGAAATCTAACTAATCGTCGTTTATATTGTTATGATTCAGCCAAACTACTTATAACAAGTCTAATATAATATAATTTTAGTTTATAAAATTCTTGCTGATGACGACGTGTTATTTAAATTTTAAACATAAAACCCTTATTCCAACAGTAATTAAAATTTGACTATCCTGTATGTAAGTACTTTGTGTGATGGCCACACTATCGGATGAATGTTTATTTTTAACGTAAGTATATCGCTATTTCAGAAAGATTGAATTGTCAACTTTGAAAGATAATTATTAGCAGAAAATACCTGAAGTATAAAAGTTAGTTTTGATCCAGATTTAATAAATATCAATACAATTTTATTTGTTGAGTCAAAATTCGTGAAATTGAATACGATACTCCTGATATATTGTTACAATAGCTGTTTAAAAATATTAAAAATACATACCTAGGTACATTTTTTTTTATAAGCATTTAAAGTTATTTTATATGTTTAAATTTGGACGAAATTAGTTATTTAAACGAAGAACGATTTTAGTTTTGTGTTATATTTAAAAAATATTATTCTTGGGTACTTGAACCTTCTAAAGTATATTATTATATACAAATGTGATGATAAACAAATAATAATAATTCAACTTAACCGGCTACCTTATTAATAATAACAATAGAAATATAATATAAAATATCATGGCTGACTGACCGTTTTCGCTCAGAATCGTTTTTCTTATACAATGATAATTATATCATAATATTCAAATTTAACACCATCCATTACAGTCACCCACTTGTAACCTACTGTACAGCAGAGTGACTTACATTTTTCTCTATAATTGTATTAATTCTAAATTTAGATTCTATAATCATTTTTACAATTCAAACATGATGAATAAGTAAGTAATTCGTAATTCAATTTAAAATAAACTTTGTAAACCTGCAGCCTATTATTTGAGCCAGCTTGGCTACCCGGATACGTTCTACATAGGTAATAATAATATGTTCCATAGGTGTATTTGAATATAGACGTGTTATATAAGTAATTATTAGAATAATATGACGGTACTTTGGTGTGGTGACTTAAGTTGACAGTGGGATCAGGGGCTTAATTAGAGGGGGGGTTAAGGGGATAGATCCCCCAAAACTTTTTTTTACTGCTAACATTTTGATCAAAGTACCTACTGATAATGACCATTCGTGTTTGCTAAAAACGTATATCCCCCCCCCCATACCAAATTCCTAATTACGCCACTGAGTGGGATAAGGTATAAAAAAATAAAATAAAATTTTAAAATTATTAGTGTGTCTATTCTATAAATTTTATCGCACTACCCGACGCCCGAATAAATGCATCATGGTTTATTTTAGGGATGATTTGGACTTACATTTTCATGTACCTACTCAAACTTAATTTTTTTTACAAACTTTTTTATCTTAAACTCTAACTAGACCTTTTGAACATTTTGAACTTTTAAAAATGCATCCATGACAAATTTTAAAATAAACATACTAGTAAAGAGTGGGCAAGTAGGTAACCGCTTTACGTTGTTCAGTAGGAGTAGAGTGTACCTCTTCATTGAGTAGGTCACTGTAATGAATAAGCTAAATTTAAATTCAATGATAAATCATACTAACAACTATTCTGAACTCATATTACTCTAAGTATATTTCATTTGTTTATTTTATTTTAATTGCTATACCTACTAAATCGTTATTCATTGATTGAATATCAAAATATGTTTTCAACATTTAACATTAAAATATCTTGATACAAATAGGCAATAGGTTTTTTAGATTAATGAGTTTCAGTATGAACTATTATTATGAGGATCTATGTACTAAATTCTCAAGCCTTAGATATAAAAATTGAATTTATTTTAATACATTTTTAACTTAAACATTTTTCTTGATTTTGACGAATTTTGTAAAAATTTGAACTTAACCCACCAATAAAAAAATATTATGCCTGTGTATTACTAATATTTTTAATTTTCCAAAAGAACAACTTAAGTAACTAAATATATACATACTTTTTGACCAATCCTGAAAATTTTAATCCAAACTTCAAAAAAAAGAAAAATCTAACATTCAAATGCCTATAAATAGCTTACAATCAGTACAAATATTTAAAAAAATATTTTTAAAGTTGCTAATGTGAATTCTCTTAAAATTATATTTCAAAAAAACTAATATTTTTGATGATTTACGCTGATGTGGATTTAAGCTTTTTTCCCAGTATATAAGCCACTTTACTTATTCTTATTCAATTTTCAATCGCATTGATCGAGCGTAATTTGTTTTATAAAAATTTAAGGAAAAAAAAAACTAAAAAAACTTGTAAATTTCAAATGTCTATTAATAGCTCAAAAAAATCAAAATATTATTGAAATTTTCCCGTATCTACGGTTATTCGTTTTTGAATTACAACAAAATAAGAAAATCGAATATATTAAAAACTGGTTTGGTTAAACCTAAACCTAGCCCTCCCTCCACCTCCCACCCAAAGTACCAACTATATTCACTTTCCTATCAGAAAAGTTATTGAAGTTCAAGTCGAACATTTTTATTACTTAAAAAAGTGATTACAGACACAAAAATTAGTAAAAACCAAATCACATCATTGTAAAATCAATACTTTAATTGCTATCCGCTCAGAATCTATAATGAACAAAAAAGAATAACAGGGTACTTTTGTACTTACTCTTAACAAAAAATATATTCAAATTAATCGACTGTTATGCTCAAACATTTTGAACTTGATTATAATCGAACTATTCGTAAACAGTACTATAGTAGATACCTACTGCAGGTCATACTTCTGACCAAGTTAGATTTTGTACCTACATTTTTCTCGAACTTCAAACACTTCAAGCTCTTGACATTTCTAGGAGTTCAAGGGTTCGGAGAATTCAAGAACCATCCCTAGTTATTTTTAATCAGGACACTTCCTTACGTCCGGATACATGTCAATGAATATTACAGTCTGCACTATTTTCAAGCCATAAAATACCACATAAAGTACGACATTTTCTGACAAAACTGTAAGACTTTGGCATAACGAATTTTAATGATTTTGAAATCGGATTTTGATTAACAACTTTACTGTTTGCGTAGTAATAAAATATAAATTTTAATTGGATCTTCTGCAGTTAAAAAACAAATATTAAAAAATCAAAAATCAAAATCACCGAGTAGAATATAGTAAACTTGTTAATGAATCGAAATACATTTTCAAAATTGAAACCCATCTAACCAAAGTCTGAATCCCGGCGGTAGCGTTAAATATAATATATTAATATGTTAGTACTAACAACTAACTACACAACAATGAAGGAAAGGTCAAGTTTAAAGTCCCGTATCCATCATGCGTCATCTTCATACCGAAAAGTACTTAATTTTGGTATCAATGAGTATAACTTAAATACATAATTACTAATATATATAAATATTATATTTTGAATAATTTACGTACATATATATAAATTATAAATATATAATATAAGTACTCGATACACCTACAAATTTCAATAAATTTTACTTGATTAAGGTAGATATAGAAGAAATATAGGTAATACTTTTGACACTATTTATTATGAAACACAGTACGTGCTAAAATGCTAAAATATGCTAAAATCAGAAATCATATGTTCGGTGTTCCAGAAATCACTTTTTTCAGAAAACGACAAAAACTAGAGGAACGGCCGGTACCTTAAGTCCGTAACATGACATAAAATCAAAATGCATCATTATTGTATAATATATATCAAGAAACACAAATCTTTCATAAGAAATATGATTTTTGTCGTTTAAATACTTGGAAATTTGGAACATGTGAGATTTATATCAATATAATATGGAACATACTATTTGTGAATTTTGGTTATAACTAATAACTATAATGGAAAATGTAAGTTACGCAATAATTGTTTTTTTTAAATGTTATTATTAATTACAAAACTCACATGGTCCAATGGAACATGTTACTTTTGACACTACTAGTTTTTTAGTGATACCTTTTTACATGGGATTATGTGGGTCTTAAAACCAACTAAATATAGATTCTAATTCCCCATCAAAAGTTCTATAAGTCACATTGTTGATAACACAATTTATCTTTTTTTGGATCATGTGACTTTTGATTATAGCCTACTCAAATAATTTAATGATAATAACTTAATAATACATCGAAAAGTAGATATCAATAATAATAAATAATAATATATTATATGTATTTATTATGTATTTTTGTATATAAAAACGTGTGGATGACATTATTATGTTGAATTAATGGACTACTATAATATTCACTTATATCACTTAAACATTTAAATTAATGATGAACCGTTTCAATAAAAACGATAAATCTATAAAAAAGAAGAATACTGAACGTGTGTGGTGCACACTGCATCACCATACAACTAAAACCTTAAAAGCTTAACTTTGTGATAATGTAATAACATTTTATATATTATAACATAGGTACATATTATAATTTTAGTCATTGCTTGAATATAACAAGATTGTTGTTAAACTAACAGTATATTATGGTACCTAATATACTGTTAGTTATTATACGAGGTGATTCCTTCATCAAAGAACACTCATTATAGTAACTAGTAGTTACCTACTTCAAAACTATTTAACAATTTAATTTTAATTTAAACTTTTACATAACATTATTGTCATTACGAAAGAAGATTTTTGAAATAAATTATATTTTTTTCAATTCCTTTTATATACCAAAGCAGAATATTTTTTGGACTAATATATAAAAATCAAATTTTGGAATAGTGTATTTATGAGTATTTAACTTATACCTAAGTGTTGAAAGTATCATGCAAAATATTGGTCCACTACTTAGGTCATCAAAACTTTTAAGTCATAACTTTGAAATAATGAGTGTTCTTTGATAAAGAATTATCAGGTATATACATAATACGCATTCATATAGGTATAAATGTTAAATATAATTTAATTATTATACATACATTTTAAATGTAGCTGGTACTTACTTTGAAAAAATATCTAAAAGTTATATTGGTAATTGTTTAGATTATTAAATATTGATTCTCATCGACACTAATAATAAAACAAGTAAATACATTTAGAAATAAATGGTTTTAAGCCAAGCATGGTCTATAATCGATGTACATCCAATTTCCAATAATTTGGCTATATACAATGAAAAAATACGACTTTTATTATACAACCCTATACAAATTATTCGGATCGTAAAAATCTTATAAAAACAATTGTTTTTTTTTCGTTCATTTCTGTTTAATATCCAATTGAAAATTATTCTACCTATTCATTTATAGCTAATAATATACCCTCGTGAAAATGAACGTTTTTTACAATGTAATCCATGTTGTGGAGGTGTTCATAGTTTATGAATTATCAATTAAAATAACATGTGATAAAAATTAAATGATATTCTCATTATTAGCAGACGCGCATTGTCCAATATGTTTAAATTATAAGTAAGTAGGTACCTATTACAAACAAACGATCGTTTGAGACTTTGAGTTAAATTAATAATCAATTATTATTGTAAAAAGTGCCCAGTGTTAAAATATAGAAAACTGTTTTTTTTATTAAGCATTTGAGACAAAAGTCCAAAATAAATATTCATACTCAAGAATTCTATTAAGCAGTTAATAGCATGAAAACAATTTATACTTGCAAACTCATTTGTACATTTAAAAACATGCACGCACAGTTCAACAGTTGTACCTTACATGTATACATATTTTATAATGACTTATTTTTAAAAAATAACGTGTACCTATACGTTTTTTCTGGATTTTTATTTTTTTATACTTTAGTGTTTGAGATTTTGGAAATTTTAAAATTGTTCACGACCGAAGTAAAAAATATAACTACTAAAATCGTTCGAAAATAATTTGGTTATTATTATTTATTATATTTTCGTTTAATTATCCAAATTTAAATCACAAATGCCTATGGTATTCGATAGTTTTAAATGTTTGTAGAATCATTCACTGAGAAGTTTGTATTAATTATTTAAGTCTTATTATTAGGTTTGAATATTGAAAAATGTTATACATTTCTAACCACAACACAATTTATAAATCTTCATGATTTTTCAAATTTTGAAATACAAAACCGTATAAAAAAAGTACTTAGTGCATTTTATGTATTTTCGATAATTTAAAATTGAATACTAATTAGGAACATTTACATTTTCAAAAATTCATCCTTCCTATACCATTAAAACAAAATGCTGACCACTGCAATATTGTATATATTGTTATAGGATATCAAATTATGAGTAAATAAGCAAAGGTGTATTTTTATCATATATTTTTGCATATTAATATATTATCATAATATTGATGATATTATATATACTCACATTTTTGTCATTTTGTTCACAATCGCATAAAAAAAAAATATATTACTGAAAAATCACTTCGGGAAAAAAGTTCGTTTTGCCTCGGAAGATAAAAAACCGAATTAAAAAATATAATTTTTTGTAGTAAATACACGAAACACGACCACCGCTAATAATATTCGCGATGCCAAACCAAGGAATCCTTCGAGACTTGTGCCGTGTGATACGTGAGAGAAGTGTGATTATTACAAGTGTGGGTGCACGACGATACAGCTACCTATCTAACTCTCTTTCGAACGTTCACCGGTCGACTGAAGACGCTCGTCCGGTAGATCGGCTACATCGTATATTATCATAATACATTTATATATACATATAGGTATATATACAAACATTATATGTGTGTGTGTGCATTAAAACCGTTCAAACGAAACCGGTACTACGCTATATGACGCCGCCGCGACAAAATTACGTGTGAGCAGAGATACATAATAATATTATAATATTGTAGGCACCTACTATACTACTATTATGATTATTATTATTTTACGGATATTTTAGGTATATAATGCAATATTATATATACACACGAGAGCATTTATCTGGGTCAAGCATGATGCCGGACGTTCGTTTCGGAACCGGTTCCGTGACACTGTGGCCTATAAAACCGATTCCTCTCGGATGCACCCAAACTATCTTTTGGTTTTTACGTATATATAGGTATATAATATGAATTATATTACAGCTTTATAATCGTTTTAGAATTGATAGATAATAATATACTAGGTAATAATATAAAAGTCGTCATTGTCACGCAGCAACCACGTTTAACAATATATGCGGACGTGAGCTGATGACATTATGACGAGGACTCCCCTGATGTAAAACTCAAGCAAAAAACAGGAGGGATTTAGCCCCCTCAAAAGTTTAAAGTAGAGATCTAAGTCCTCGAAAATATAAGGTGCCTAAATGCCTAATATAATTATCATAATTGTATTTTAAATTCTGAGTAAAACGATGAATGTATTGATTTTACAATGATGAGTGTTTTTTTTTTGTGTCTGTGTACACGATAAGTAATCGAAATAATACTTCGATTTTCAACTTCAGTCTCTTGTTTGATGGGAAAGTGAATGTTGTTCGTGAATTTATAAAATTCCCAATAGTTTTCAAAAGCGCCTGGAAAAACAAAATAAAAATTAAGGAAAAACGGGAATTTTTACGCAAAATCGATTTTGGTTTTTGGTGTAACTCTAAAACAAACGTAAATACATGAATCACTGAATATTTATATTAAGCTTTTCTATACATGAAAAAATTTTCAAAATATTTTGTCTTGTTTTAAGCTGATTACTAATATACTCAGTTTCCAACTTTTTTAGGTTTTTTTTCTATGAATGTCAATAAAACTTTATTTGTTGGGTAAAAAAGTTTGAAAATTTAATACAAAGCTTCTACTATATTGTTACAGTGACATTTAAAAAATATTAAAAAATCCTTAGTCACAGTTTTTTTTTTAAGCATTTGAAATTCAAATATTGACAAAATACGGAAAAATCACGAAAATTAGTAAATTGTTTTGAGTTGAAAATGTATAAACATTTTTCTTTTTAAATCTAAAATCTAAAAATGTAATACAAGATTATTCATAAGTTTGTCTACCGTTATCATAGAGTTACCAAAAAATATGTCTACAAGCAAATCAAATTAAATTTTTATGAGCGTTTAAAGTTCATATTTTTACAATACTGGATATTCATCGATTTTTCATGTAGAAGTTTTGTTATTTTATTGTTATTCAAAAACGAATAACTGCAGATACATCATACATGAACAATGAACATTTTACTGAATGTTTATATTTTCATTTTCTATAAACCATATAATTTTGAAAATATTTTGACTCTTCTTGAGCTGTTTACGGACATTGTCAGTTTTAAATTTTAGATTCTCAGTGGAACGATGAATGTATTGATTTTACAATGATGTGTATTTTAGATTCTGAGTGAAACGATGAATGTATTGATTTTACAATGATGTGTGTTTTTTTTTTTATTTTTTTTTTATTTTTTTTATTTTTTATTTTTATTTTTATTTTTGTGTCTGTCATCACGTTTTAGGACAGTAAAAGTGCTTGGATTTTCTTCATCAGTAGCTTTTCTGATAGGAAAGTGAATCTAGTTGGTACTTTGGGGGGTCAAAAGTATAAATTTCCCAGTAGTTTTCACAAGCGCCGAGAAAAACAACATAAAAATTAAGGAAAAACGGGAATTTTCACGCAAAATTGGTTTTCCAAAAAATCGATTTTGGTTTTTGGTGTAACTCTAAAACAAATGAACGTATATACATGAAATTTTCACTGGTTGTTTATATTTGCATTTTCTATACACGATAACATTTTCAAAATATTTGGATTTATTTTGAACTGTTTAGGGACATTTTCATTTTCCATTTTTTTTTAGTTTTTTTTCTAAAAATAGCAATAAAATTTTATTTGTTGGTTGCGAAAGCTTGAAAATTTAATAGAAGGCTCCTAATATATTGTTTCAAAGGCAGATGAAAAATATTAAAAATCCTTAGTCATAATTTTTTTTTATAAGCATTTAAAGTTCAAAAATTGACAAAATATGGAAAAATCACGAAAATTAGCAAATTATTTTGAGTTAAGAATTCGTAAAAATTTTTCTTTTTAAATCTAAGATTTGAAAATTAAACACAAGATTCCTTATAAGATTATCTACCTTTATCAAAAAAAAAATGTCTATAAGAAAGTCAAATTAAATTTTTATGACCTTTTGAAATTAAAATTTTTACAACATTGAATATTCACTCGATTTCCCATGTAGCGATTTCCTTATTTTGTTGTAATTTAAAAACAAATGACTGTAGATACATGAAAATTTCACTGAATGTTTATATTGGCATTTCCTATACACCATACAATTTTGAAAATATTTTGACTCTTTTTGAGCTGTTTATGGACATTTACAGCTTTCAATTTTTTTTAGTTTTTTTTTCTATAAATATCAATAAAGTTTTATCTGTTGGGCCAAAAAGTGGAAAAATTTAATACAAGGCTCCTGATATATTGTTACAATAGCAGTTGAAAAATATTAAAAATACATAGGCACAGTTTTTTTTTATAAGCATTTAAAGATCAAATTTTGACAAAATTTATCAAAATCTCGAAAATTATCAATCATTGTAATAAATAAATTATAAAATGTTCAGTTTTTATAGCTAATGATTGCAAATTTTAAACAAAGGTTCTCATAAATAGTTCATACTGTAACCAAAAAATCTAAAAAATATATGAACACAGTTATTTTTTATAGACATTTTAAATTCAAATTTGGACGAAATTACATATTAAAAAAACCTAGAATAACTATTATAGTTATTTTGTTGTGATTGAATAATATTATTCGTGGGTACTTGAAACTTCTAAAGTGTACTATTATATATCTATGATAGTATCACGGTTTTTGTTGATGTATAACGCGTTATAAGTACCTAATGGACATTGTGATATGATTAATTTGGAATTTATTATAGGTACCTATTATAGTTCAATTTTTTGTTTAATACCATAGATATGTATATAATATGTCTTATAAATAGACTGACATACCGTCTCCGCTCAGAATCGTTTTTCTTATACAATGATATTATATCGTTGAATTCAAATTTAATATCATCCATTATACAGTGACCCACTTGTAACCTACTGTACAGCAGAGCGACACCCACTTGCCCACCTTTTTTTTTTTTTTTAAATTTTTGTGTCTGTCATCAAGTTTTAGGACAGTAAAAGTGCTTGGATTTTCTTCAACAGTATCTTTTCTAATAGGAAAGTGAATCTAGTTGGTACTTTGAGGGGGTCAAAAGTGAATTTCTAGTAATTTCCCAATAGTTTTAAGAAGCGCCGTGAAAAACAAAAGAAAAATTAAGGAAAAACGAAAATTTTCAAGCAAAATCTGTTTTCAAGAAAATCGATTTTGGTTTTTGGTGCAACTTTTAAACAAATGACTATAGGTACATGAAATTTTGACTGAATGTTTATATTAGCATTTTCTATACACTATAACATTTTAAAAGTATTTTGACTTATTTTGAGTTCTTTACGGACATTTTTAGTTTCCATTTTTTTTTTTAGTGATTTTTCTAAAAATGTCAATAAAATTTTATTTATTGGTTAAAAAAGCTTGAAATTTTAATAGAAGGCTCCTAGTATATTGTTTCAAAGGCAGATGAAAAAAATTAAAAATCCTTAGTCACAATTTTTTTTTATAAGCATTTAAAGTTCAAATATTGACAAAATACATCAAAATAACAAAATTTGAAAATTATTTCGAGTTAGAAATTCATAAATAATTTTCTTTTGAAATCTAAGATTTGAAAATGGAATACAAGATTCCTCTTAAGTTTGTCTACCTTTATCAAAAAAAAAAAAATGTCTACAAGAAACTTAAATTAAATTTTTATTAGCATTTGAAACAAATTTAAATTTAAAACAAGATTCCACATAAGTAGTTAATTCTGTTACCAAATAATCTAAAAAATACATAAGCACAGTTTATTTTTATAGTCATTTTAAGTTCAAATTTGGATGAAATTACATAAAAAAAAACGTAGAATAAATATTTTAGTTATTTTGTTGTGATAGTAGGTATAATATTATTCGTGGGTACTTGAAACTTCTAAAGTACACTATTATATATCTATGATAGTATCATTGTTTGTTGTTGATGTATAACGCGTTATAAGTACCTAATGGATATTGTGATATTATTAATTTGGAATTTATTATAGGTATCTATTATAGCTCAATTTTTTTTAATACCATAGATAAGGTATATGGTATGTCTTATACCTAGACTGACATACCGTCTCCGCTCAGAATCGTTTTTCTTATGCAATGATATTATATCATTGAATTCAAAATTAATAGGTACCATCAATGGCGTAGCCAGGATTTCTACAAGGGGGGGGGGGGCCCAAAAAAAAAATTTAATAAATAACATACAAATAACAGTGTTTTTAATCTTTTAAAAATGTTCAACAATATTTTTATTTTGTCCAGTCCAATATGTGTACCCTTCTTGGAGATCTTTTTATAAAAGCTGGTAAAATGTATTTTTCAATATCATCACAGTCTAAATCATCTTTGTTTATATTAGCTAGAGCTAAGCCATTTAATCTTTCTCCAGTCATAGTAGCTCTTAAATAAGTTTTAAGTCGTTTTAAGACTGAAAATGTACGCTCAGGCGTAGCTGAAGTTACAGGCAATGTAGCAAACAATTGTAGAAGTTTCTTTACATTTGGCAAGAGCTCTGTTCAATGTTGAAGTGCTTCAACGGCAGACCCTGGAAGATTTGTTTCTGATTCCCACTGTTTTTTCCAAATAAATATTTGTGCTTTTCTACATGACATCATGCTAACTGAAAAATCATTTTCATAAACAGAAGCAGCCGCTAAAATAGATGTATCGTCATAGTATCCAAAATTAGTTGGTATTAATCCTTCTAGTGGCATAATTTGTTGAAGTCTTTTATCAAATCTATAGTGTAACTGATTTATTAAGTTATCAAGAAATTGTATGAAAATTGATATTTTATAATACTCTTCAGGGTCCTTAGCATTAACATTAACTCTGTTAGTTTGTCTCCCACATGTTCTAGGCATGGTTATTTCTGCACCAACTTTTAAAGCTAATTCAGTGAATATTAATTATAATCTTTTCAACGACAGTACGACACAATATATCAACATCACGTCATCATGTCACTAACACCAGCATTACCATGTATAACGTAACCTAATCTGTAAATAAGTTGTCTATAAAAAAAATATTAGTGCAAGTGACACTCTTATCAATCTATGGTGTTTTGATAAACAACAAACATTAATTTTTTTTTTTAAATTTAAACTCCAAAACGGTACATAGCCAAAATTTATTTAAAATTATTTACGATTATTTTTTATATATTATAAGATACGACCAATGGGGGGGCATGGCCCCTGTAGCCCCCCTGGCTACACCACTGGGTACCATCCATTACAGTGACCCATTTTTTTTTCTTTAAATATCAATAAAATTGTATTTGTTGGGTAAAAAAGCTTGAAAATTTAATGGGAGGCTCTTGATATATTGTTACAGTATCAGTTGAAAAATATTAAAAATACATAGGCACAATTTTTTTTATAAGCATTTAAAGTTCGAAGTTTGACAAAATTTAATAATTATTTTGTAGTAAAAAATGTATAAAATGTTTAATTTTTATAGCTAAGGATTGAAAATTTAAAACAAGATTTCATGTAAATAGGTATAAATATATAAATTACTTTATTCACAATAATAACATCAAAAGACTTAGTAATATCATAGGTTTTCGCTCAGAATCGTTTTTTATATAAAATGATATTATATCATTAAATTCAAATTTAACACCATCCATTACAGTGACCCACTTGTAACTTACTGTACAGCAGAGTGATATCCACTTACCCACTTTTTTTAATTATATTTAAATTTATTAAAATGCATTACAAATAAATATTTTGTGCTAAAAATGTTATGCGTATACCAGCTTACTATGATTTTACAAAATTGTCATCAGGTCGGTCGGTAATGCGTTTTTCTTGTAGCATTGCAGTCCTCCACATCACGCAGTTTCGGATTTGATGAAAATACGTAATATTTAACTATTTTTAACTAATTAAAGATAATTTATTTAACTGAACTTTGAAAAAAGCAAGTCATACAATTTATATACTATATTACAAAATATGTAATGATAAATTTTTCAAATTTTGTTTAATTTACTAGCGATCTATTATAGCAGTTCCTAAACCGCCCTAATTTTCGTACTACATATTTAAATTAATAAAGTTCTTTGAAAGAATTTTCTATAGAACGCAGAATTGGCTAATATAATATTAACATACTTACTCATTTCATACTACAAACAATTTTAATGATTGATTATAATTTACACGTAGTATTAATAATAATAGATACATTATGATTTATGACTTAATAGTAGATCCTTTTTTAGGGTTACGTAGCAAAAAACGGAACCCTTATAGATTCGTCATATCTGTCTGTCTGTCCGTCATGGTGTCACAGATACTTTTCTCCGAAACTATGAGAACTCTACTGTTGAAACTTGGTAAGTAGATGTGTTCTATGAACCGCATTAAGATTTTCACACAAAAATAGAAAAAAAATAATACATTTTGGGGGTTGCCCATACTTAGAACCGAAACTCAAAAATTTTTTTTCTCCCAACCCAACGTGCGGGGTATCTATGGATAGGTCTTCAAAAATGATGTCGAGGTTTCTAATATAATTTTTTTTTTAAAACGGAATAGTTCGCGCTAGAGACACTTCCAAAGTGGTAAAATGTGTCCCCCCCCCTATAACTTCTAAAATAAGAGAATGATAAAACTAAAAAAAATATATGATGTACATTACCATGCAAACTTCCACCGAAAATCGGTTTGAATGAGATCTAGTGAGTAGTTTTTTTTTTTTAATAAGTAAATAAATAAATAAGTAAATAAGAATAATAATAATAATAATAATAATAATAGTAATATGTATATAATATAATATAAAATATGTCTATTTTGTCATGTATATATTTAAAAATGTAATCTCAATCACGGGCTAAGATAGACTAAGATGGGCTATAATGCCATAATGGACTGAGACTTGGTATAAGACTTCTGTTCTGCTGGACCTTGTGGTGGGGCCAAAGTTCGTGCCGGCCGAACGAAACGACTTATTATTTATGTTACTTGCTGCTACGGAACCCTTCGTGTTCGAGTCCGACTTGGCCGACTTGGCCGCTTTTTTTTAGTTTATTATTGTAATAATTGTAATAATTTAAAATCGGAAATTACTTGTTAAAAGCTATAAAACATGAACAACTAGAAAAACATATTTTCTTGGAGGATTTTAAAACTCAGATTTTTGTAAATGCATGTTTACGGTTTACCCAAATATTTTTAAGCTTAACGCAGGTATCCTTAACGGCTTAAAAATGAAAATTACCTTAAAGTTCGGTTACGGAACATGGTGGACAATGTTTGGAAGGAACCAGTTCCAAAAGAAACGGTTTCTGGTTCGAATTCCTTATTAAAGAAAGCGAATTCCTTCTTATAAAAAAAAGAACGAGAAATGAACGAGTTTTTTTCAAGGAAAATTAACAAAATATTTCGTTTCTTACTAGTTATGTTACTTTACACTCAGATATGAGATATGTAAATAATTGAAATTAAGATATATATTTTTTAATGTGTATAATTGTTATACTAATATGTATGTTGGAAATTAGTGATCGTTATCGAGTATCGACGTTAATCGTTACTCATTAGTCATTAGTCACTTTATTAATATTTCTCATAAGTTATAAGTTATAATTTACATAGACATGAGTACTTATATAAAATATATATATTTATAACAATAAACGATAAGACAGTCGGTCAACAATTTATTTTGAAGAAAATCTCAAAATAGAATTTTAAAAAATGTACCTAGGTATATTATTTTATAATTAAAAATTAAAGAAGTATGAATATGAAAAAAAAAACATTAATCATTAAATAAGAATTTTAATTTTATTTGGAACTAAAAAAAGAACTAGTTCATTTTCCAAAGGAACGACAAAGGAATACATTTTTTTTTTTTTTTTAAAAAACGAGGAACGGAAAGAATTACTTTTCATAAGGAACTTGCCAAACAATGGAAAATGCCAACATGTGAGTACTATTTTTCTGCTATGCGGAGAATAAAAACAAGGATGCGATATACAATAGGCTTCAAAATATATTTAAATATCTGTTATACATTTTCAGAAATATTTGGCCAAATCGCCAAAAGATAAACAATAAGGATACATTTGATTGCTTTTCAGATAAAATTGATACATTGTACTGAAATGAACATATTCTGACATCTGAGTATTTATATATTAAATAATATATAATAATATTATTTAGGTAAGTAGGTTACTATTTACGTTTTAAGTATATGTTTGGGCTGCCGGCTATTCACTAGCATTTGGCCGGGCAACTACTTAAATAAAAGAAAATGGTGTTCACGAGTTGGGGTGGATAGGGTGACCGATATAAATAATAGAACGCCAAGGTTGTGGTAATAATAATAATGGGTATCTATTGCAACACGAACGTACATAAATGTGAATAGGTAATAATAAATGACAATGACAATAATTAAATACCGTACGGCACATGCGCCGCGGTGGGGTGGTGTATCGGCGGCGACGGTGACTGCAGCGGCTGCGGCGACGATGGTGATGATACGCAGGTGAACGGGGGGACGGCGGCTCCGACCGGATTCTGTAAGACGCACGGTGACGTAATCACGGCAATGAAGGCGGCGTCGCACGAGGGACTTACGCACACAAGGGTAATAGCAACGGCGAACGATATCCGACTTGCTGGTCGCGGCACGAATTATGGCCCGTCGGAATCAGACGACAACTGATGATCCGACACGAAGTAATAACAACGGGCGCGAATGTCGGCGGCGGCGAACACGCGACAATGAATAGCAGTCGCACAACGGACAACAGGTCGACGATGATCGGAACGACGTCGAAGACGAATGATGATAATAGCGAAACGCAAGCACGGTGGCGGACACGACCGTCGGCTAACACACCGTACCTAACGTTTATAACTTCGCGGGTATACGATCTATAACGACCACGAGGTGGTCGCAACGGAAGCGAACTCGTCGCTAAATGAATAATGAATAAACGCACGGATTATACGGACCACGAACTCGTCGCGAAATGACAGCGAACTCGTCGCTAAAGATGGCAGCGAACTTGTCGCTAAAATGGTATCGATCACGGTCTGCTCGCATGGAGCGTGCGGCAAAGACGCACGACAGGTCTGCACGCAACGAGCACACGGCAAAGACGACTTTTTGTCGCCGGCGGAGATTTGGCCAAAGCCCGGCGTCCGCGGGCCGCGCGGTGCGCTGTCTCGCGGACCGGTTGCCAAATGTTGCACCGAAAGCGGCGGGAAGTTCAAACATACTCCCCCATGAGAGGCGCAGCTTCACATCCCTCTTTGAACGCCGCCGATACTGAGACCTAATTTATATAAATTGAAAGGCCGAAAAATAACATAAATATAAGTGTAAATAAAACATGAACAAATTAAACATTTCATAAAAATAACAATTGTACCAGAATATGAGAAGGGACACAATAAATTAACAATAATAAGTAACGTTAAGCACGTTAACAAGTGACAATAGGGTCACGAATAAATAATACGAAAGAAATAAATCGACACGACTAAACAAAAGTTGTAGTCCAAATAATAATTATACAAACTACATTATAATAGTGCAACATAATAATACAAAAAGACAAATAACGCAAACCACAACAGGTAAGGCGAATAATAATTTGACATAATAACATAATTGATCATGAAAAATGAAAAAAATACAATAATTGAGGACTCCCCCCGTCATAAACCCAGGCTACGCCACTGACAGATTAGACCGTACAGGACGCCAGTTAGATAAATAAGTGGTTTAGGTTGGGGTACGGGAAGTATATGTGCTGTGATTGCCCATGGGGTATAATATTTTTTACAACAATATAAATCGCAACCAGATAATTTAATAAACAAAACATAAGTATAGATAGGTAAACGATTACGGCGTAATGACGGTACAAGAAGGTAACGTTATACGAGGCGTCAAGCCTGAATGGTGCACTAGTATATACACCAGAACATAACAATACTAATAATAATACACGAACCAGTATAAATAATAAAAACAAAATGAATTATAATTTACAATAATAAATGAACGTGATAAGGTTCGTATAATTACAATATCTATACACAAAATAAATAATATCAATATAAAAATATAAACAGTCGATCACCCGATCTCCACCCACGCATTGTGTATGACAAAATGCTACACTAAATTTACAGTGGGTAGGGTCGGTGAGATGGACGCGTCGTGTCACGGAGCACAGTGCTTATAGGTGACACAGAGGGACGCGACAACATATATTATTTTTAAGTTATTGGCGGATAATAATGCCACCGTGGACAAGCACCACTCATTACGTTTGCCCGCAAATATAATTTTGGCGGCGACGGCACGTACCAAAGACGGAAGCGCGCAGGTACACGTACCGATAACAACGGAAGTGCTAAGCGACGGCGTTTCGTAACTCGTACAAACACTGCAGGTCGACGGCGCACCACGGAATGACATGAGAACGACGGCGGAGTCGTGCACACGCGCTTTAACATGGCCGGAGCTTGAACGCGGGTCCCTGACTACTTAGTGGTTCCACTGACAGCAAGGGCTGCACAAATACCATCGGGAGAGAGAACGTCCCTAACCAAGTCATGACTACACGGCCGTACGAGAATCGGAGATACGACTAACAGCGCGACACGGGATACAGACGATAATAACAATGTATGTACGCGCCAATACGAAATAGAACGTCGCACTCGACCGCCTCCGTCATAAACTGCATACGGCAACAAATTACTTGAAGGTACATACGGTACCCAAGCTCCGCGAACGGCAAGAAGAAACGACGGGTCACAATTACGTCGACAACAGACGGCAGTCGTACGGCGCATAATATAAACACCAGTGCGCAACATGCGGTCATAATAATTATAAATGCGCGTAAACAATTTGTTAGTCCTAACGACAATACGCGCGATACACGAACTCCGTATTTTAGGTAGGTCACACAAGGCTAGCGACGGTAGTACGTCGTCCCATTCCGACGGTTTTCCGAATCCTACCTGTGGACCACACCAATGCATAACCGTTCGCGCTCGGACAAACGAATTTACGTCATAAGACGCGTAATAATTGACGGGGAAATGATTTAGCGATTTAACGTGCTGCCAACAACAATCCGTTAACCCTGTACGGATGTTGAGCACGCAGCTGAATACATATTTATAGAAAGATTCGTGAGGGCCGCTTACCCGAAACACGATAATAGTCACGTCTGCCCACGGACGTGATAAACGCGGCAAACGCACGTATCGCAGACGGCTGCGCGCTGGTACACAGACCAATAACGACGGACGCGTAATACGACGGCGTTCCGTATTCCGTGTAAACAAAACGGACTGACAACACACCCGCACAACAACGGAGTGAAGGGGGGAAACCGGCTGCGGTGTATACGACACCGGCGGCGGCGCCGACACGGCCGGACCTCGAAAACAGGTCGATGACAATGACGAATTATTTGTTATACTGATACTGCGCTTGACACGAAAGATCTCAGGAGGGAACCCGTCCTCCAACGTATTACATTTAAAAGGCCTTACGAAAGTCGGCGATACTGCTATGGGCCCGAGCACCGAGATCAACTTGGTCACCGGCATAGTGTGAGCTACAAAACTATAATCGGACACGAAAACGCGATCTAACGATTGTGTGACTATTTTACCGGACACGGCTGACGAGGTATCGATCGCTGACGTATTATAGGACGATAACACTTTCGAAAAGCATCCACTTGGATAACGACTACCTCGAACGGTGATAGCCCTTGGCGATAACGAAACTGATTGCCGAGTCGTCGGATGCTCGTTACGACCACTACGCGAGGGATTCAACGGCATAGGCTCAGTCGGAACTTTCGCACGTGTACTACATAATTGGGCCATACCTACTCTGGCTACGTCGATTAACTCACGCACCGCAATACGTAAAGCGGGCGAACACTCATCTGCCCGGTTAAGCAATGACAAACAGTGAGAGACGTCCGAATCAGCGGACACGAATTTCGACCATAACAAATCTAGCGCGCGTAAAGAATAATAATACGGGGCGCAAAGTTCGCCTGGATAGAAACCTCCTAGCGTGTCGTGAATTCGCCGAATTTGTGTGACGAAACAGTCCCGCTTCGCGACGCTGAGGTTCAGCAACCGTGTAAGGCGGACGAGCTCGTTCTCGTCGAACATTGTACCAATATTGTTTATATCACAGCGACCGATGCTATTAGTTGTTACGTAACTATAATCTATAATAGGTACAGCTGATATACCGGAGATATCAACTCAACGACCGTCGAGACCTTAGATCATATACTATGGATGGAGCCACTGCATATTATTTTGAAGCCGATATTAGCGACGAGTCACCGAATTAGGTGATCGATATGCGCATGCGCGAAACAACTCGTCGCATAATTATCCATAGATTACTATCACCACAAATAATAATAATAATCATTAATTCATTACCTATCGGCTACGGTAAATTTATTATTTTATATCTTACTTCTTACTTCGTAGCTAGTATTTTCGCTTAAAAGTTAATACTTATTTTATTTTGTTATTTTACTAATTAGTAATTATTATATTATCATAGTAGGTACCTATTGGCTATTATACCATTTATTTTTTAAAATATATAATTGTTAAAACATGGTAGTCATTGAATTGTTTGTCATAATATTATTTATTTGAATCATTTTACTATTTTCATCATTATTATTATAATAATTAATAACAAATAAAAACAAAATTGTGATTACAATATCAACAATTAGAAAATTTATTGGTTATGGAATAAAATTTGTTTTGTATAGTTATGCCTTATGTTACGACCACTAATTGCAAAAGTATGTGATTTCGCAAAGTGGTGGAGTCTCAGGGTAATATAACAATCAACTATTAATTTTAGTAGCTGGCTACGGTGATTATCTAACAGATCTTGTTGTAATATGTGCTCTTTTATTTCTTTTGAATTGAATATGGTGTTGTCAGAGCTCAATTCATTCAATGCTTTTAAAGATAATATTAATTTAATATTTTTTTTCCTCAATAAATCTTCATTACATATTCTAATTATATATTCTGTCACTAAACATGTTTTGTGAACATCGGAAGATACGTTTATTAATTTCCCTCTATTTTTTAGCTGAAACAACTTTGAAGAATTTTGATTGTTATTATCATCAACTGTTAGAAATGAATCACATGTCTTACAAAGTGCCTTATTTTTTTGAATCTTTCGTACAATGAAGCCACTTGTGTAGTGTACGACATCCACCACATATTCTTCTAGCTCAGGCATATGGTAACAATTATAATCATGATCAAATTCATCAAATAAAATTTGCTCCTCAACGTCGATTTCAGTGTAAATAGCGTCTGCGTCTGTCCTTTTGCTTGCACTAACATAAAGTATATTAGAAGTATCAAGTGGCGAACAATTAGCATAAACTGAACCTTCTATATTATGTCGAACCAACAAACGCTTGTAAGCGGATCTGAATTGTATCACATTCGGGTTGTTATTAAATCCGCCTCTGCTTCTCATAGCACTAAAAAATATCTCAATATGATCTTGGCTAAGCTTATAAGTCAATAAAAATGACATTCTTTCCTTTTGTAACTCTTCAAATAAATTTATTGTATTAGTAAGACATATGATGAGACCTAAAAACCCAGTTTTTCTTTGGCTTTTTAATACCAGTTCTCCTTCTGAATTTGTTGTTAATGGTTCAAATTTTAGACCCTCAATATATAATTTGAATTGTTCAAGAAATTGCTTAGCTTTAAAAACAGTTTCTTCATTTATTGGAAAAGCATAATCGCCTTTGCACAATTTGTTTCGACAGTTTAATAAATCAAAGACATTATTCATGTATTGACAAAACTCTGCGGTTGCTTTTACATTTTTCATTAACCCTAGCTCTTCACAAAATAATAAACTTGAGCTCACACTTGAGCTTAGGGTTTGAGCTGCCAAACGAACATTCATTTTATTATCATAGTATTTAATATGTGGTTTTCTTAGTTTATTTGCAGCATGCAATCCTTTGCTCTCTTGAATTTCATGTAATTGAACTATGTTATCCCATTTAATATATTGGCCATCACAATTAATGAGTACTTTTTTATCTCCAAGTGTATTTCGTACTAGCTTAAGCATATGGCAAGCATCCCATAAAATATAGACTGGTTTGTTTTGTAGCTCAGAAGTTGGGGAGAAATTAAACCAAGGCTTAAAGTTTTCAGAATAATAATCAAAATTGGCTCCCATTATTTTGCACATAGACATATTTGATGATGCTCCGTCAAAAGTGATTGAATAACACTTTGCTCCTGTTTCTGCAAACAATTCTAAACATTTTGTTAAGAGGTTGGCTCGTTCAGTTCCGGTAAGACTATGGATCAAAAAGTATCCTAATGGAATCTTCCAATGTCCATTTATACAAGTCGCTAAAAAAACTAAAGCATTACTAGCTTCTTGAACATTATCTGTAATGTTTTCAGCACCGGTCCCTAAATCGACTCCTCCATAAAATTTTCCATTCAAAAATACAACTTGTTTCCGAATGGCCATTTCGTCCAGAGCTATGTTGCAAATTATGGGATTTGGCGAATGTTCTACTTTGGATTTTATGGCCTGAAAAGCTTCATTTGTGAAACCAGGTTCACCTCCGACAACAGAATACCATTTTTTCAATGTAGCTGGATGAGGCAATAACTTTCCGAATGTTTTCCTAACAAAAAAGTAAGCTTTAGCTGAATAAAATTGCAATGTTAAAGCAAAGGAACGTATTTCTTGTGAAAATTTAGCATTTCTTGATCGAAGACTTCTGTTCAAAATTTGTTTTATTGTATCAGAAGTTTGATTCTGTAAAGTAATTAATTAAAAATAAATATATTTTCATAACTAATTATACTTTTATTTACCATCACCTCCATGTAACTTGTTATAATTGTCATTACCGTTACCTTAACATTAGCAAAATATAAAACTATTTAAAAAAAATAAATCACTTACAACAAAATAGTCATTAATCACTGTATACATGTAGTAGCAATATGTACTGCTTGCATCTAGTAAATCGTGCACTTCACTTCTTTAATTTGTGTAGTGAGTGGATATTAGTTGGCAAAAAAAACAAATACAGTAATATAAAACGATTAAGTACAAACATATACTGTTTTTAGTAACGAATAATTATTTTGATACTTTTCAACATAGAGTATTTTTTAAGGTATTTTAAACACACACACAAATTAATTTTCAACATAACCCAAAAATTGTTAATAACAACATGCATAAACTTTATTGAACTTTCAGATATGTAATTTAGATTATTAAGATTATGGACTTACAAAAAATTTAACAAATACATTAATTGAAGAACTTTTTCCATTTCTGTGTGTAAGGTGGACTAACTCGATCAGAATTATTTTTATAGAAATAGATGACATTAGGTACATAAAACCATATTGTTGTAACATTTAAACTCTCGGACACTTAAACCATGACAAGTAGAATAAATATACACACAACAATCTTCATAAATAATTAATACCAATATCGAATCATGAGCTTCTTCAGTGAGAAGGTTTGTTGATTTTAAATGCTTTAAAAGCGCTTCTAAAGATGACAATTTATTTTTTTGCCGTCTAATGGTTTGATTTAGAACTTTAATATTATTTCTTTGAACCATGACCTGAAGCTTAGCCCTGTTGAAATGCCTTTTAGCTCTCCTTGGGGTGGCAAGGTCAGGTGTTTTAATATCACCAACAAAGCATTTTCTTTTTTTATGAGTAGGTGTATCAATTACTAAATAACAAATATATATAATTAATTGAGAAAGAAAGAAGTTAGTAACATTTATTAGTTACCTTCAGTATTACTAGTAATCAAAATTGGTGATGATGGCTCCTCAGACATAATTTTATCTGGACTCAAGTCGAGTTTGCGTTTTTGAATTTCTAAAATTATAAGAAAATTGATTTAAATTAGTGATTTATATTGAAATAAAATAAAATAAACTTAAAAGAATAAAGATAATCATAAGAGAAAGATATTTTACAATAGGCTATCTCTACATTTAAACAAGGCCATAGGTGATTTAAATAGGAAATTTAAAAAAATTCATTGTTACCATAAGCATTATGCAGAAATTAAATTAAATAACTACATAGTATTTGTATTACCTGCTGAATTGTCAATGGAAGAGGTAGGTTGTACTGGAATTAAATCATGAACCCTAGGTGTGGAAGGAGCATTTACTGTTTCATTACACTTTCTAGACAACATTTTTAATATACAAAAAAACAATTAGGTACAAGTGTTTATAGTAGAATATGAGTTACTTAATACATAATATATTAATACAAACAATACCTAATAATTTAACTAACTTTTTAATATGCAAAGTAGGAACTGAGCCACGCTTCAGAACATTTTTATTTAATCCAGTATAGCAATTTTTTTCAAAATGAACTGAACATAGTTTACGCTTAGGATAAATGTCTGATTCACTAAATCCACAGGCCTCCATCCATTTTAGCCGTAAAGCTTGGTCTTTAGGAAAACTAAAAATTTTTAAAACATCATAATTACTTAACACTCAAACTTCTTTTAGATTCTGAGCGGAGCGATTAATGTATTGGTTTTACAATGATGTGTGTTTTTTTTTTTATTTTTTATTTTTTTTTGTGTCATCTATTTGGTACTTGGGGGGGGGGGGGGTCAAAAGTAAACTTAAATTTAAAACAAAGATTCTCATAAATAATTCATACTGTAGGTAACCGAAAAATTTAAAAAATATATGAACACATTTATTTTTTACAGACATTTTAAATTCAAATTTGGACGAAATTACATATTAAAACCAAGAATAACGATTTAAGTTTTTTTGTTATAATTTAAAAATATTATTTGTTGGTATGTGAAACTTATAGAGTAAATTGTTATACTTTTATATACATGTAATGACATTTTAAAATGTAATTTTTTTGGGAAAAATGAATTTAACCAACTATAGTAAACACTAATGCCTAAAACTAAAATTAATTACTTTATTCACAATATAATCCACCTTTTTTTACTAATTTACTTACTTATGTAAAGATAAACCTGGATTCAACTTAATGGACCGTAAGCAAAATATACACGCATTATAATTATTCACTTTCTTACTCATGATTTATTATTTAAATTTTAAATATTTAATTATTTAATAACACTATGATTTCAAATTTCAATATTTCAATATTATAATCACCAGCTGATAAATATGCGAGAGGTTGCGTTGCGCATGCGCATATCGAACACCTAATTCGGTGACTCGTCGCTAATATCGGCTTCAACTTTTTGTATTGCTATAATATGCAGTGGCTCCATCCATAGTATATGATCTAAGGTCGAGACTAATGAGCTCTGAAATAGATAACGTTATAATAGCGGGCGGCGCGTATACGCGATAATAATAATACCTGCACTACGGATCTATGGACGATACCCAGGTAATGATTGGCGCAAGGTGAATAATAATAATTTATATTTTATAATATGATTGATAAGTCGGTGATATCAAAATGCGACCGACGCGGCTTACGCGTAATAATAATTGTATTGTAAATACCTATATAGGAGATATTACAATAACTGGCACGCGGTTCGCCTGAACTAAACTTAGACTTAGCTAGTGCTACGAATATCAACGCATCGGGGTTGACCGCAACGGCTAAAACAGCAGCGAACTCGTCGCTAAATGAATACCTATGATAAGCACTGTACTCTAGACCCAGGGAAAACACAACTAACGTCTCAATCACACGTTACCGAACCCACACCAAACGTGAACACCTAATATAACCACGCTCTGCTACCAAATGTTTGGGCTGCCGGCTATTCACTAGCATTTGGCCGGGCAACTACTTAAATAAAAGAAAATGGTGTTCACGAGTTGGGGTGGATAGGGTGACCGATATAAATAATAGAACGCCAAGGTTGTGGTAATAATAATAATGGGTATCTATTGCAACACGAACGTACATAAATGTGAATAGGTAATAATAAATGACAATGACAATAATTAAATACCGTACGGCACATGCGCCGCGGTGGGGTGGTGTATCGGCGGCGACGGTGACTGCAGCGGCTGCGGCGACGATGGTGATGATACGCAGGTGAACGGGGGGACGGCGGCTCCGACCGGATTCTGTAAGACGCACGGTGACGTAATCACGGCAATGAAGGCGGCGTCGCACGAGGGACTTACGCACACAAGGGTAATAGCAACGGCGAACGATATCCGACTTGCTGGTCGCGGCACGAATTATGGCCCGTCGGAATCAGACGACAACTGATGATCCGACACGAAGTAATAACAACGGGCGCGAATGTCGGCGGCGGCGAACACGCGACAATGAATAGCAGTCGCACAACGGACAACAGGTCGACGATGATCGGAACGACGTCGAAGACGAATGATGATAATAGCGAAACGCAAGCACGGTGGCGGACACGACCGTCGGCTAACACACCGTACCTAACGTTTATAACTTCGCGGGTATACGATCTATAACGACCACGAGGTGGTCGCAACGGAAGCGAACTCGTCGCTAAATGAATAATGAATAAACGCACGGATTATACGGACCACGAACTCGTCGCGAAATGACAGCGAACTCGTCGCTAAAGATGGCAGCGAACTTGTCGCTAAAATGGTATCGATCACGGTCTGCTCGCATGGAGCGTGCGGCAAAGACGCACGACAGGTCTGCACGCAACGAGCACACGGCAAAGACGACTTTTTGTCGCCGGCGGAGATTTGGCCAAAGCCCGGCGTCCGCGGGCCGCGCGGTGCGCTGTCTCGCGGACCGGTTGCCAAATGTTGCACCGAAAGCGGCGGGAAGTTCAAACAGTATATAATACCTATATAGGCACTTATAAAATTGAAGTTATGGTAAATAAAATAATATGTTTAGTAAAGAAGATATTTGTAAGCAGTATTATTTATTATGTTACTTGGCTCTTTTTTGGTTTGAAATGTTTGAAAATAAATAATTATAATAATTATAATTTCAAGTTTGTACTTTTTTATGGTTACATTTCTTAACGGTATTTTAGTAGTATCTGTGTAACTGATTGTTTAGTAAGTAAAATTTTGTAAGTTGTCTTGTTGGAATTAATAAATGTAAACGGTTATACTAGGTACTATAGGTGTAATAAGAATGAGAAGCTCTCCCAATAATTACACCAAATTTCTGCCTAAACATAGTACGTCTTATAGGTACTGTACTACAATTATAATACCTATATAATATGTGTATTGTGCACTGTGCAGTATATAGGTATAAAATATAATGATATTAAAAATATCAAAGAATAATACTTTTATATTTATAATACTTCAATACTTGTTTGAAGACTATAATATTTTGTGTATTATATGGCATGCGTTTTTATTGATATTATTATGTATGAAGCGGCAGCCGTAACGTTCGTTCATTACAATATACAGCTTAGCTGGTTTATATCGGTACAGACGTTAAACGTGAACCGTTCAGACATAATAATATTATAATAGATATGTATTTATATTTCTGTGGTTGTAGTGAGTATCATTTTAATGCTAGATGAGAACTACTTTGGAGGAGATCAAACAAATATTTCCTATGGGTTAGGTTGTATCACGTGAGAAAATAGTATTTTTCATTTGTTTTCACATGTTGACGACAAATATGAAATAATTTTGTTAAAAAATAACACTGGGCCAACTTCACTATATTATAACTTGTAACGTTGTAATAAGAGCTATCAATTTAATAAATTATACAACTATTAAAATTAAATAAATATATACATGTAGATACCTGTACTTCTATGCAATCAAAATTATGGAATTATATGCAACGTTCGTATACATTTTAAAATAATATGCAAAATTATGCAAAACACATTTAAAACAAACTGGCAATACAAAATTATGGTTTAAGAAGTACGTAGGACATGGATAGTATAGACTATATAGATTTAGGGATCATGAAATGTAGTCTGACTTTGAGATCAAATGTCAATTGATAAATATAGTATGTATTGTATCTCGTATGTATCAATAAATATGTTTTACATTTTGCATTTTTAAAACACGATATTATGTTCGTCGTAGTAATTTGTGTCCATGATATCCATGATAGCCAAAAATATAGTTATTTAAAAAAAAAAAAAAACCATTTTGAATCCGATGAGTCGATTAACTTCTACTACACGTTGCTGTTGGGCCTACTGAATATTATAATTTATAGTTTAAATTATTGTGTATATGATTTGTTTTTTTTGTGGTGTGTAATACGACGCTAATAAATCAGTACTAAATTTGACGAAATGCATTAAAAATATAGAGAAACATCGTTTAATTAAATGCCTTGTAAGTTGTAAGTAGGTATATATATTATAATAACATAAACAACTTTTTTCAGTTACCTATAAGTAGGTATAACTACTAAATCAAAATTTCAAACCAATATTAAATTATAGGTTCTGCCGGTTCTGGTATACTATTACCATAATACCATATAGTTAGACCACGTATCTACTATATAATATACTATATTATGTTATTAAGATAATATTATATTCATCATCAGAGCGTAAAAATGAAATTTGTTCGTATTACACGATATCGGAGGCTTTTACTTTTTAGTGTCCTGCCAATAATTGCCGATCGCATCTCTCAGCGTGTCATTATAATATTATATATAATCATTATTATGTCTGGCTCACGTGTAGCCGTGTAGGTTTTAATCATAGATAGTATACAACTTAACAACAATATTATAATGTATCGTCGTTAAATTAATACATTTCACAGTAAAGTATTCGTGGTGTGCAGCTGACTTGTTCAATGTTTGACTGGCGTGAAAATATGAGATGTTCAATATATTATTTTATATTTGGCAATCAAGATAGGATAGGTATTAACAATAAAATCCAAATTACGAATCGTTACTATATAACGAAATTTCACTCTATCGGAAGTCTGCGGACGTCAGATTGTCCGAGGCCAGAGCTGTATTATATTTATATAAATCACGTGTTATATTATAGATCGCAGATTTTCATTCTAAATAGTATCACATATTAACTAATTATGATGCAAAATAAAAATTGTAAACAAAAATGTATTCAATTAGATTGTTTATTTGATAACTATATTAATTTATTAGGTACCTACAAATAATTTTAAAAACATTTAACAATATTTAATTATATACTTAATGTGAAACAAATATTTTTTCAGTGATATCGCCTGACAAGATTATGAACAAGATAATTCACTTCCTGTTGAAAACATCAAAATGTACCTATATTAGTTTACCGATAAACAAAAGTTTCGTAGTTTAAATATGTATTAAGTATTAAAATTAGATAATCCGATGAAATATTTTTGTAAATGGTACAAGTATAATAATTAATAAGTGTTAAAAACAGTATTTAATTAAGTATCATTTTAATATGTAATAAATATCAAATTTTATCAAAATATGTTTAAACATATATTTTGTATGAGTAAAAAAACATTTAAATACTACAATTTTTATTTCAATTTAGTTGAGTTGTAAAAAAAATATTATTTTTTTTGTACATTTAAAAATAAAATTTAAATAAAAAATAAAAAATTATAAACTAATATAAAGGCATACACATTTGGTTCTCAGACATTACAATTTACATTCAAAGATTTTAATAATTTTTCAAATATAAACGAGCGCCGGTTATAGGCCAACATGTTTTTGTTTACATTATTAATTATTATGCTCCACTCCACTCCACTAATAAAATTGAAGCGTATTTAAAAGTAATTTATTTTGATAAATAATTTTATACGTACTTAATATGTGCCCATACTCACGTTATTTAGGCGTTTATTCACGGCTTAACTGCTGCAGTAGTAGTATTATAGGTAGGCGTACTAGGTAGTATCAATAATATAGTAGTAATATAATAGTCGTTATAAGTCGTCGTCGGTGTGTATGTGTAATATGGTGTGTGTAGGCATTATAATATTTATATAATACTGCAGTGGTATGGTACATATATCCGGAGAATAAGACGTGTCCGACGACGTGTGAAATTCGCATCCATCAATATTTTATCGAAATCGAAAAAAAAAATTATTTTATTATTATATAATAAAGACCGATCGTTAAGTGTCTTCGCCGACATATTATATACGTTTGTAACAAAATAATATAATACATTATTATATATAGGTGCCTACCTACATGTAGGAGCGTGCTGATAGATTATTATATTACAACTACGGCCAAACGACGTGTAAGTTGTAGTAGGTAGGCTATATCACTTATTGTTTAGGTTTTTTTTGTAGGTATACCAATCATAATATTAATATAATCGGTGCATTTGACTGCAGTGCGCCAATGTGCAGCAAAGTGAAACTTTTATTAATTTTTTTTACTGCGATGTATTCCGGAGTATTATAAATTAAAATACTTTCAAATGACTTGAGAGGTATTTTGGGGGAAGGAGGTGTGGTCAGAGCGGACAAATAGTTATTGTGAGTCATCTGAATGCATCGTTCATTTTTTTTCCAGTTACAGAATTTAAAAAACACAAAAATACACCGACTTGGTACAAAAAAGTTCTAGTTCTTGAAATTTTGAAAAAAAAAATTAATAAATTATATATGTATAATTATTTATATATATTGACAACGATTGGATAGGACTGGTTAAAATGATCAATTTCCAGGCTATAAGAATAAGTAAAGAGATTAAAATACTTCTAATATTTCTTTTTTAAAAAAAAAAAAAAACACTTTAGTTAGTGTATAGGATGAATACTATGGAACTGATTTGATTTAAAAATGTATGGAATGAAAAAGTATAATATTTTACTTTAACCAACCAATAACGCACTAGTAAAATGTCTGCAATTAAAGCATTCTAACAAATATAGCCATATTTATTTTTAACGGGTAAAAAGTTTTATCTGCAGAACTTTTTCAATGTTTAAAAATATTCTGCAGTTCTCACTCCTCCAATTATCATTTTAATTTGTGATGCTTCCTTAAATTATATAGGTAGAGGTACCTATAGAGTTTGAACTATAGCAGTGCATTGGATGACAACTTGCAGTATTTAACATCTATAATTTACTTTCATAAAATACATATAATATACATATACTACATGTTACATGCATATTTCTTCCAGGTCGTACGATGAATTCCATAAATAATGAATATAATTGGTATATTTTGCTTTATTGCTGCAGTTGTGAAAAGCATATTTTCGTCGTATAAAGTATGTGATTTTTACACGGCGCAAAAACACACGCGATTGCGATTCGTCGTGAAACGCATTGCATTACGAGTTAGCCGGCCTGTACCAATTATATTGTTGTTTATTATTCATTATTAAATGTTATACAACATAACTCCTATTGTAGTATATGACTGTGAATGCCACATAATGTCGACTGGGTTCTGAGGTACTCGAGAAAACAAAGTCACATATAAAATACATGTGACCATTCTTATATACGTAACAACATGTCAATGTAGTACGGTTCCAAAACGACCAACACCAAAGAAGCAATATTATAATGTATAATAGTAATATCATAACAATATGTAGGTACTCATATAGGATATGCAGAAATACAAGTACCTACCTACGGAAAACGATTTTTAAGTTTTGTGATTGATTTGTAGAAACGATGTGTTTTAATTTCCCAACGCCAGTGGAGCCGTTCGAAAAGACATTCGAGAACTTTCGAAAACTTTAAACTTTTTTTAAATATAATTTTACATAATTTTATATCATTGCAAAAACAGCATTATAGGAAAAAATTACATTTATTTTAATTGTTTTATTGTTACATATGTTTAAGTTATCTAAGTTTTTGACTTTTTTTGAATAACATATAATATATCATACAATTTTAATTTCATGTCCTGGAACAAAATATTATTTGGGGTAAGTACCTTCTTCGATACGTGAAAATTTAGCATTTCGAACGAGTAGTCTAGGTCCACTAATATTTTCAGAAAAATTATCCTCTAAATAATTAACTGTAGAAAAGGGAAACCCCCACAAAGTTAACTGAAAAAGTAATCTTTTGAATTTTGATTTTGATACTTATCTGAAGAATTTAGAGTAGAAATGGGGGTTTTCACTGGAAAGACAGAAGTTTTTAATTTTAATTTTTTGGCTTTTGCATTTGTCTTCTTCAAGCTTTTCAATCCTTAGTTATTGGTTTTCACAAGTAAATAGTAAGTATAAGTACCTAATCAATTATTTAATATATTTTAGTTTTTAAATTGATTTTTACTATTTTAGTTGACTCGCCCCATGATCTATGGAAAAAATTGAAAGTAGGATAATGTGCATAGGTAAATCTATTTTTATATGGCCTGTTTGAAACATCACATGCCCGAAAAAAAACTGAAATAACGCCCCAGCCTTTGTATATTCATTAAATTTATGAATTTTACATTACTGATATACAATTTGTATTAACTTTGATTATCGGCCAGACATAGTAATCGTTTTCTATCATTGTCCTCCGATCATAGTTACCAATAATAATAACGATTCATGATTTCTAGACTGCAGCGTATTAACAGAAACTACGAGACAAGAGTGTTTATTTTAGTATATTATTAATAGTTTTGTTTTCAAACGTACAGACGCCAAACTGGGGAGGTTTTTTTAAAGATTTTATTGTAAGTTGTGCGGTCAAAATTGATAAGATATTCATTCCAAAGGCTTAAATATATATATAAACCTACGTTGTATAACATACATTATTAAACATGGATCAAAATACGGGACCATCAATGTCGACCCTGTGGACTCGCTGTAGAATTGTCGGCTTTATAAATGTGGTAAGTAGAAAAATTAACATAAGTAAGTTGAAAATAGGTAACCCCAGTAGTTTTCAACTACCTATTTGTAAAAACAGATAAAAAATAACTAGGATATTAACGTACCTAACACGAGTTTTGACAAAATGATTTTGATTTGCCATTGTAATTCAGCAAGGAATAAACATATGACTCAAAATGTACAATACAAATATATATTATATAATTTTCCTGACATAATTAAATTTTCAGAATAATATGACACATTTTGAGCTATTTATGAACCAATACACACCATACTCATAATACGTTAATTATTGACTTATAGGCTATAGCTGATATGCTTGCTATGTTTTTCGCCATAATCAGTTAAAAGTTAAATCATATACAAAATAAAGAAACTAGTCAAAATTCTAAAAACAATATAATTATTATTTATTAATATATACAGGTACCTAACATAATAATAACTATACTTCCATACAATTATATTATATTTATTCACCCAATGTCCAACAATCAGAATCGTTTCTACATGAATGTCTTTTGATTTATCATGTCCACAACATAAAGTATTGGTAAGATGATTTTTTGTTACACCGTGGTGATATGTTATCGTGCAGTGCAACGACTATAAGTATGTATGTCATTATATTTATGATTGTTATGAATATTATGATGAATGCGTAAATTATAATATAGAAAACATTATAACATATACATAACATATTCTTCTTTTAATTCTCTGCAATTCAAAAATTGCGCGGTGAGACAATTTCCCTCACAATCAGGAAAAGAAAGGTTCTCTACTTTTTTTCGTAGACAATGATTTATCTTTGAATTCAAATACAATAAGTATATTATCCATTAAAGTGTTAAGTGACCAGTTCAATACCGAGGTAAAGCCAACACTTACTATACAGCAGCTAGTAATGAGAGTCTCTCTATTTTTTTATTATCATTTATCAATTATCACTATTATTTATGAACAATGAACATGTTTTAATAATCATTTTTTTTCAGCTGTTTTTTGGTTTTAATCTTGTACTTGAATTGGTAATCACTGGGATTTTGTTATACGGTATGTATGAGTAAATAATTTGAATAATTATTAATTTTGTTACAAAAAAAGATAGGTATTATATTTCGAGTTGGTTTTCCCGCTGTGGCATAAAAATTGTGAAATCAATGTTTACACAGCTATATATATATAAGACAATTAATTCGTCCCGTAGTACCAACGTCTCTATTAAATCCTGTATGCACATAAAAAAGAAAATTGTTTTTATAACAGTTGTTGTTATATTATATTATTTCACGCAATCCTTATATTTTGTGTTATTAAAAAATTAACAAAAAAGAAGATTGAGTTCTAGAGATATAGAGGATATTGTCTATAATATTGCTCTAAAATATGGTTTCTTGATGAAGACTACGGGATTGTAAGACAGATTTTCTGTTAAATTTTATAAATCAATCCATAATTTAAAGTATTATTGACGAAACCAAAATGCTTTTTTCCTACAAATAATTTGACGTTTTCAACATTTTCAAATAGTATATCATTTTAGATTCTGAGCTGAGAGAGGAAGCTAGTGGTTTTAAAATGGTGTTTATTTTTATTTTATTTTATTTTTTTATATTTATACCCTGTGTACAAAATGTCTACCAAAAGGAGTTCTTCGATTTCAACATATAGTACCTTATCTTTTAGAAAATTGGATCAAGATGGTACTTTAAATAGGTCATTTTTCGATTTTATCAATAGTTATTTAATGGTAAAAACCACCGAAAAATTACGAATAACCGCTAAAAATTGGATTTTAATTTCTAACGCTTTGTTTATTACCATGAGAACGAATAAAAAATAATAATATTATAATATGAATTCATCTTACATGATATAATAATTAATGACAATATAAAATATTCAGACTGACAAACTGTCTCCGCTCAGAATCGTTTTTCTTAAACAATGATAAAATATTATTGAATTCAAGTTTAATACAATCCATTATACAATTACCCACTTGTAGTGGTGGACTGGACGACCGGGATACCGGGAAATTTCCCGGCGGGCCGCTGCTCGTATAAAATATATATTTATTAATATTATTACTGTGAAATTTTAAATTAAAATATTTTCTAATAAGTATTTTAATTAGTGGGCCGGGATCTTGTGAATGTGTTGAAAGCAAGGCTGGGCATTAACGAGTTAATAAGTTAAAGTTAAGTTAAAAAGTTAAGTTACTTTTAACTAAGTTAATTAACGAGTTACTTTTTTTTAGAAGTAACTTCTAACTTAACGATTTACATTTTTCCCCATGTTATTCAGTAACTTAACGAGTTAATTAATTTTATTGGCACGTTAAGTTAATTTTTTCCCAAACCACATATTATTTAAAATTAATTCAATTTTGTAAAATTAATTACATAAAAAAAAACCCGAAATATTAAATATAATATTTTATTAAATAATAATTTATAATAATAATAGTAAGTTTTTATATTGCATATTCACAGAAAATATTTTATAACTATATTTTTAGAGGGAAATATCATAGAGATGACTCTAACCGCGTCAAAGAAAAATATAACAATTTACTCAGTACCTATCCCATACACGACATATCACCTAACCTATACCTAATCATTATAATTATCATTACTTATTATTATATTTTTATTCATTCATAGAATTACGGTGATAACTTGGCCCGTCGATGTAAATAATACCCGTAGTAGCATGGTATTTACTATTTACCTAATTAAAGTATAATACACAAAATTAATATAAGTACCTACAGTAACTAATTTTATTACAAACATTTATTCAAATATTGTAAGACATTTTTTGATTTATTGAATTATTATGTTATTTGTTAGCCTTAAAAAAGGTAGGTAAGTATAATTGTTAATTTTATTTTTAAAAAAAAGTAACTTATTTTTAACTAAGTTAAGTTACTTTTATTTTCTAATTAACTTGTAACTTTTACAAGTTAAAAAAAAAATGAAGTTAACTTTTAACTTTAAACTGAACTTACATTTTTCTATATTAACTTAACTTAACGAGTTAAAAAAATAGTTAACTTGCCCAGCCTTTTGAAAGTAAATGAACATTAGTGTGTTTAATTCATAGTACCGATCACTTTATATAGGGGCATCATAGTGACCGGATATTATGTACGTCTGTACTTTTACCTACGCGCATGCACTAGCCAAAAAATATTACCTACTTTATAAAATTACAATTTTTTTTTTTTAAATTAGTGCCACTGACTTCAATCACTACGCTCATTAGGATGTTCCGATTTAAATTTTGAAAGCAGATTTTAACTCTCCTCTAAATTTTCTATGACTTACCTGTCGCACACATTATTGATTTACTCTTTTTGTTAGTAATTTTTTAAGTAAAAAAAATAAAAGTCAGAAAAATTAAATTGTCAATTCATAGATAATTTAGTGAAAAAATTAAATCTGCTTTCAAAATTAATATCAGAACATTATATTGGGCTTAGTTATTGAAGTCGTGAGCTATGTTTTCGAACGAAAATAAATCACTCTCCCTTAAAATCAAATTTATTGTATTTTAAATTATATATATAACAATTATTTGGGATATAATTTAACTAACACATTTACAATAGTTATTTTAGTTGGTTTTATATCAATTAATAAAAATAATTAAAAATTTAAAAGGTAAATTGTGTTTAAAAAGAAAATATATACAAATATATTATATAAAGTGCCGTTAGTATACTTCGGGCCTTTAAACTTATGATTTTCACGGGCTGTTTTTTTCTCCCAGTCCGCCACTGGTCACTTGTAACCTACTGTACAGCAGAGCGACATCCACTTACCCGCTTTTTTATAAGTTAATAATTTAATATAACTTAACTTTTCTGATGAAAGAAAGTAAATAAGTAGAAAACAAAATTTAAAAAAAAGGTGGGCAAGTGGGTGTCGCTCTGCTGTACAGTAGGTTACAAGTGGGTCACTGTATAATGGATGGTATTAAATTTGAATTCAATGATATAATATCATTGTATAAGAAAAACGATTCTGAGCGGTGACGGTATGTCAGTCTATGTATAAGACATATTATATACATATCTATGGTATTAAACAAAAAATTGACCTATAATAAATTCCAAATTAATCATATCACAATATCCATTAGATACTTATAACAGTTATAACGCGTTATACATCAACAAAAACCGTGATACTGTCATAGATATATAATTGTACACTTTAGAAGTTTCAAGTACCCACGAATAATATTATTCAATCACAACAAAATAACTAAAATCGTAATTCTTGGTTTAAATATGAAATTTTGTCTAAATTTGAAATTAAAATGTCTGTAAAAAATAAGTGTGTTTATATATTTTTTAGATTTTTTGGTTACAGTATGAATTATTTAAGAGAATCTTTGTTTTAAATTTTCAACTCTTAGTTATAAAAACTGAACATTTTATAATTTTTTAATTCCAACGATTGATAATTTTTGAGATTTTGATAAATTTTGTCAAAATTCCAACTTTAAATGCTTATAAAAAAAAATCGTGGATATGTATTTTTAATATTTTTCAACTGATATTGTAACAATATATCAGGAGCCTTGTATTAAATTTTTACACTTTTTGGCCCAACAGATAAAACTTTATTGATATTTATAGAAAAAAAAACTAAAAAAAATTGAAAGCTGTAAATGTCCATAAACAGCTCAAAAAGAGTCAAAATATTTTCAAAATTGTATGGTGTATAGGAAATGCTAATATAAACATTCAGTGAAATTTTCATGTATCTACAGTTATTCGTTTTTGAATTACAACAAAATAAGGAAATCGCTACATGAGAAATCGAGTGAAAATCCAATGTTGTAAAAATTTGAATTTCAAACGCTCATAAAAATTTAATTTGACTTTCCGGTAGAGATTTTTTTATTGATAAAGGTAGATAATCTTATAAGGAATCTTGTGTTTCATTTTCAAATCTTAGATTTAAAAAGAAAAATTTTTACGAATTCTTAACTCAAAATAATTTGCTAATTTTCGTGATTTTTCCATATTTTGTCAATTTTTGAACTTTAAATGCTTATAAAAAAAAATTGTGACTAAGGATTTTTAATATTTTTCATCTGCCTTTGAAACAACATATTAGGAGCCTTCTATTAAATTTTCAAGCTTTCGCAACCAACAAATAAAATTTTATTGATATTTCTAGAAAAAAAACTAAAAAAAAATGAAAAATGAAAATGTCCCTAAACAGTTCAAAATAAATCAAAATATTTTGAAAATGTTATCGTGTATAGAAAATGCAAATATAAACAACCAGTGAAAATTTCATGTATCTACGGTCATTTGTTTTAAAGTTACACCAATAACCAAATTCGATTTTTTGGAAAATCGATTTTGCGTAAAAATTCCCGTTTTTCCTTAATTTTTATGTTGTTTTTTCCCGGCGCTTGTGAAAACTACTGGAAAATGTTTACTTTTGACCCCCCAAAGAACCAACTAGATTCACTTTCCTATCAGAAAAGGTACTATTGAAGAAAATCGAAGCACTTTTACTGTCCCAAAACGTGATGACAGACACAAAAATATAAATAAAAATATAAATAAAAATATAAATAAAAATATAAATAAAAATATAAAAAGGTGGGCAAGTGGGTGTCGCTCTGCTGTACAGTAGGTTACAAGTGGGTCACTGTATAATGGATGGTATTAAATTTGAATTCAATGATATAATATCATTGTATAAGAAAAACGATTCTGAGCGGTGATGGTATGTCAGTCTATGTATAAGGCATATTATATACATATCTATGGTATTAAACAAAAAATTAACCTATAATAAATTCCAAATTAATCATATCACAATATCCATTAGATACTTAAAACGCGTTATACATCAACAAAAACCGTGATACTATCATAGATATATAATAGTACACTTTAGAAGTTTCAAGTACCCACGAATAGTATTATTCAATCACAACAAAATAACTAAAATCGTAATTCTTGGTTTAAATATGAAATTTTGTCTAAATTTGAAATTAAAATGTCTGTAAAAAATAAGTGTGTTTATATATTTTTTAGATTTTTTGGTTACAGTATGAATTATTTAAGAGAATCTTTGTTTTAAATTTTCAACTCTTAGTTATAAAAACTGAACATTTTATAATTTTTTAATTTAAACGATTGATAATTTTCGAGATTTTGATAAATTTTGTCAAAATTCCAACTTTAAATGCTTATAAAAAAAAATCGTGCCTATGTATTTTTAATATTTTTCAACTGCTATTGTAACAATATATCAGGAGCCTTGTATTAAATTTTTACACTTTTTGGCCCAACAGATAAAACTTTATTGATATTTATAGAAAAAAAAACTAAAAAAAATTGAAAGCTGTAAATGTCCATAAACAGCTCAAAAAGAGTCAAAATATTTTCAAAATTGTATGGTGTATAGGAAATGCTAATATAAACATTCAGTGAAATTGTCATGTATCTACAGTTATTCGTTTTTGAATTACAACAAAATAAGGAAATCGCTACATGAGAAATCGAGTGAAAATCCAATGTTGTAAAAATTTGAATTTCAAACGCTCATAAAAATTTAATTTGACTGTCCGGTAGAGATTTTTTTATTGATAAAGGTAGATAATCTTATAAGGAATCTTGTGTTTCATTTTCAAATCTTCGATTTAAAAAGAAAAATTTTTACGAATTCTTAACTCAAAATAATTTGCTAATTTTCGTGATTTTTCCATATTTTGTCAATTTTTGAACTTTAAATGCTTATAAAAAAAAATTGTGACTAAGGATTTTTAATATTTTTCATCTGCCTTTGAAACAACATATTAGGAGCCTTCTATTAAATTTTCAAGCTTTCGCAACCAACAAATAAAATTTTATTGATATTTTTAGAAAAAAAACTAAAAAAAAATGGAAAATGAAAATGTCCCTAAACAGTTCAAAATAAATCAAAATATTTTGAAAATGTTATCGTGTATAGAAAATGCAAATATAAACAACCAGTGAAAATTTCATGTATATACGTTCATTTGTTTTAGAGTTACACCAAAAACCAAATTCGATTTTTTGGAAAATCGATTTTGCGTAAAAATTCCCGTTTTTCCTTAATTTTTATGTTGTTTTTCCCGGCGCTTGTGAAAACTACTGGGAAATGTTTACTTTTGACCCCCCAAAGTACCAACTAGATTCACTTTCCTATCAGAAAAGGTACTATTGAAGAAAATCGAAGCACTTTTACTGTCCTAAAACGTGATGACAGACACAAAAATATATATAAATAAAATATAAATAAAAAAAAACATACATCATTGTAAAACCAATACATTCATCGCTCCGCTCAGAATCTAAAATATAAAAACATACATCATTGTAAAACCAATACATTCATCGCTCCGCTCAGAATCTAAAATTCACAAACAACGCTATTACCTAATTAGTTTAAAAATAATTTAGTTTTAAAAGTGTAAAACTATATTGGCTTAAATCAGCAGCACAAAACCTGATAATTAATATTTTAAACTAAAATAGTATGTTAAATAAAACTGGCTTCTCATTGCGCCTAGGTGTATAACTATAGAAGTTGTTTTTTTCCAAAATGATAATTTATATTTTTTTTTTTTACAGCTAGTTTTAATTTAATTTTAAATATGTAACTTTGTTTCTTAAAGTGATATTGGCCATAAGATCAGTAGAATCAAAAGCTACAGAAAATGAAACATATGTGACAAATTTGATACAAAATCAATTTGTTTTAATTATGATATTATTCTTTTTAGTTGTTTCCATACTACTAATTTTCTTGATAGTATTCATTTATGTTAACTATGGAATAACATCTGGAACCGAGGTAAATAATTACATTTTAAATAATAATATATTTTAGAATATTGAAAAATGACTTTGGATATTGTTGTTACAATTAAAATTAATGCATACTCTAACAACAGATTTTTTAATTTCTTAAAAAACACTTTTGGTATATTGCTATAAGTTAAAATAGGTACCTCCTATACTGTTTTCCTATATATATGAAGAATATGATTTTTTTGTCATCTATTAATTAATTAATCAAAAAATAAACTTGTATTCAAATAGAGTTTTTATATTTTTTTGTGAAAAAAAGAATGTTGCACTTTGCATTTTTTTTTGTTAAGTGGGGTTAGTGCAAAACCAGTTAATTTTATACTGTTTATACACCCTAATTCTTTTTTTTGGCAACAAACATAGACAATTGAATATCTGTAAACAAATTTTGTTGATAGAAATCAATTATTTATACATATTTATCATAATTTTACAGATCATTCAAGTTTTTTTTTAATTTTTATGAATTTTTAAAGAGTTTATACTTCATACATTATATTTAAGTTTTAAGTTGATTCTTAAAATGTTAACACACATTAAAAGTAGGTATCAATTTAAATAACCAATAAAATTAAAAATGTATATTTTCGCTATTAATTAATCCAATGAATGTATGTGTCAGGTGCAATAATGCATGTAAAATTTTCCCTATTAATCATGTCATACTTTCCCCACTCACCATTTTTACAAAGAATGTATCAAATTGGCTTATACTCATTTGTAGTGTAGAATTAAATGAATTAAAAAATGAATGAAATGAAAATTAAATTTGTGACATAAATATAAAATAACTTTTATTAAAATAATTTGAAACGATTTCCAACAGTTTAAGTGTGAAAACTAGATCGTTAAAATTACATCGATTTATAAAAATATATTATAAGAATTGATATTATATAACTGAGTAGCTTTTCAGATAGGTAACTGCTATGATAACTATATATGATAACTGCTGTGTTTAATAACCTGTACATTGTCACCAAAATTATACAACAGTCAATGAGTGTGAATTTTCATCATTATTATATTATTATCAACATTAAAATTTAAAGATTGTATTTAAAATTATTCATAACCCGGTAGGCTCTTAATTCTTATCCTAATGATCTTATATGTCTAAAATATGCATATGCCATATATCATGAATACAACCTGGATACAATATGAATTTTTCATATTTTTTTAAACCTAATCATTTTGTAAGAATTATTTGGGAGCCGATAATTCATTAACATTATCTTGATTCTAAATATATTATATATATAAGTTATTTGTAAGTACCAAAAAGTATAACCTAAGTTATTTTTTAAAACCATTTAAAACAGTATAATATTAATGACAAGACTTTGTTAGGAAATAAGTCTGATTAGTAAATTATAAACATTTACATAATATGGGAGAATACCTAATATTATAATGATAACCGATAAGGTCATATGGAATGTATAATAAACATATATATTTGTATATTAAATAAAATTGTTCTTTTTTTAGCCTGTTAATGGAGTTAAGACTGGAAGATGGCTGATTTATCATAAAGTTTTATTTTGCATTTATATTATTTTCGTAGTTATCTCGGTAATTGAGTCACCTTCATATATTTTCGTTGATGTTTTACTACTTATAGGTACGTTATTTAAATTTAAATAATTTATAAAACTAATATGCCTAATGTGATGTAATTTCCATAGTACTGGCAATACAGATATATGTTGTCGATGCTTACCACACAAAAGTTACTCAGACTGGTAGTATCATATAGGAATTGTACTATAAAACGTTAAATCATAAAATTTAGGTTACCATAGCGAACGACTACATAAAATATTTCCAAAATCAAATTCCGGATAATCACAGATTACCTATATAATATTTATATATGAAAAAGAGCCACTACTAAATATCTTAATCAGTACCTAAATTAAACAACGACAACAACAACAGCCAAAACTGATGACTACAACAAATGTCTCTAAAATGTATTTACTGATTAACATAACTCACACGTGTCATTTTAATATTATTAATATGTACCTATTAATAAATGTATCACATTTTATTTTTAATTAATAGTTATACTGTACCAGAATAATTGAATAATTAATTTAGATTTTAGAACCTTGTGCGTAAGGTAATCGGTTATATACAGGTAACTTCCGAAAGGTGGAAAAAAAATTAAAACATTTTATTCAACCTTGTATGAAAATAATAAAATGTCAATCTTTTTGACCAAACAAACATTTTTTTATCTACATTTTTCGAAAAGAAATCATAAGTTTCAAATGTAAATTGTTTTTAAAATATTACATTTGTATTGAAAACAGTGTCAGCTTGGCCATGGCCGTTGGGCCGGCAACACGGCCGGGGAACCAACGATTTTTTTTAGGGTCTCGTACAATTTTAATACAATCCATTATTTATTGACCCACTTGTAACCTACTGTACAGCAGAGCGACATCCACATAGCCGCTTCTTTTTTTTTTGTTTGGAGTCTCTTAAAATTGTTCTCTACAGGGCCCAGATGCTTGCCTATTATTATAGTGTGAGCAGTATAAATTATAAATTATAATAGTACAAGTTTCAAGTAATAATTAATAGGAGGTTCTTTTGGATTAATTGTGCTAGGTACTGCAAGTTAAGTAAGGTTTTTTATATCTCTCCTTAAAAACAATGGGCTCAGAAGAGGCCACGAGGGCCCCGCTCACCCACCCTGCAGCGGCCTGTTGGATCAGCGATCATGACAATGTTGCATACAAAAATATGTATATTTTATTTATAATACTATACATCTATTTATACTTATATACAGTGGCGGCTATGCTATACTCGAGGTGTATCCGTCGATACACCTTATAATTGGGTGGGTGGGTGGTAAAATATTGGTTAGGCACTAAATTGTATACCATTGTATACCAGAGTTGGTGGGTGGGTAACTAAATTCAAAATTTGATACACCTTTATTTTGTTTGATAGCCGCCACTGCTTATATATATATTATATAATTAAATATTAAGCAATGATAAAGATTTTACATTTCTTTTGAAAGTGTACCGTGTACGTGAGTAATATTATGCATATGTATGGTATATGGTGTATTATATAAAACACAAAATATACACTCTTGCTCGTACAGCGCTGAATTTTAAGAAATCAAAAATCAAAATTAATTGATGCTACAATAGCATAACTGGTGTTTCATCCGATAAAATGTTAAATAGAAATAAGGTGACAAATATAATAGTATTATAAATAATTGTCAAAATAGTCTAAATATCTGAGAAAAAGTAAAAATGGATAATTATTGTGAAATAATAATATGTAAAAGCATATTGTATTTATCACGAAATATGTAAAAATATGTAAAATCAAATATAACTCATTGAATTGAAAATCACGCGAAACGAATTTATCACTTGCCCAAATTAATTTAACAAATATCAGTGAAAATACGTATTTATACATATAATTCCGTGCCCTAGACTTATTATTACTATTTACCGGAGACGAACAGTGGTATACACCAACACCAGTTACCATTCAGATTATAGGTAAGTACCGGATAAATAAGTGATAACTTAAAAACTATGTTTACAAGTCGGGTTGTTATTTATAGTAACCTTAATCTCAAATATAGAACTCAAAATGCCTGAAAATATTTATATATTTATGCTTTGATTTTTGTGAGTAGATATTACTTATCACGGTGGAATTTTGGATCTTGGTTGGCAACAAATAATATTACTGTTTAGGTTACTTTTTTATTTTTATTTTTTTATTGATCTTAATTAACATCGGCGACAAAGGCCATTAGTTACAATACTGTTTACAATTACATTTTTTTTTTTTTTAAAGTTAGACTTAAATTTTATTATACAGATTAGTTTTGGTTAAGAATTTAAGGACTTGTATCGTGGTCTCTGCGTCTGGTCCGAGGGCTGCATCTAGTGTGTTGGGTATGTGGCAGTTTCTGTGTTCATCTGCGTATTGAAGGCATTCGGTGATTACATGTTTGACTGAGAGTTCGGTTCCACAAGAAGTGCACTGTGGTTTTTCTCCTCTGTCCATGAGGTATCTGTGTGTAAGTCGGGTGTGTCCAGTGCGAAGTATGTTTATAACTACCTTATCCCTTCTATTCGGAGGGAAGTTTGGCCAGTCGAAAATTGTGTTCTTTATTCTTCTTAGCTTGGTATTCTGTTTATGCCAGTGTATTTTCCATTTTAGTTGTATGCGATCCTTGATTTGGTTTTTTAAATCTGCGGATGTTGTAATATTTAATTTTTGGGCGTCTGGTGATGTTGCTGCTTTTTTTGAGTATTCGTCTGCTTTTTCATTCCCTTCTATGTTACTATGCCCAGGAATCCAGATGAGGGCTATGTTTGTTCCCTAGGATTTTAAAAGGCTTATTTCAATAATATTCATATTATGACTATTTTGTTATGATATTTATACTTATTTGACATATAATACACTATACACATAGGTAATATATATACCTAATATAATTGGAATAGCCCAAAAGCACTATATTATTAAAGTATATTTTAATACGATGAAAAAGCACCGCAAATGTTTGTTAGTATAACTAATATTTTTTGATAATAGGTAGGTACCTACTATATTACTATCACATATCATATTTTTTTTATTAGTTTTTATTAAACATAATTTTTAGCCGTTTTTCGTTATGATAGTATAATTATATTATATTGTTCATGTTTGGTGTATGCAAGTAATTCGCCCTGTATGTTTATCATTAAATTATATTTTTCTAATAATCTTATATATAAAAATGAATCGCAAAATGTGTTGGTAAGCGCATAACTCAACAACGCCTGGATCGATTTGGCTGAAATTTTTTTTTAACTGTTCTGAATTGCCAGGAGAAGGTTTTTATGAACGAACATTTTTAAAAAGTCTACCGAATAAGTAGAAAAAGTGTAAAAAATATTTATTGATGTCTGTGATTTGAACCCGATACCGTTAAAATATAAAAAATAAATTAAAACTATAATATTTTTTTGTTGCCATGGAAATGTTATAGACAATATTTATTCAATTTGTTTGAATAAAATATAAAAAAAAATTACTGGGAAGACCTTAAAAAAATTTGTATTAAAAAAACATAATAATTTAATTTTGATATGCCTCCTATACGACGAAGCAATTTAGGTAGAATAACCCGAAATGCTACCAACCAAGCTAATTACCGATCTAACCAAAGTCCACAAGAACGTGACGACAGAAATGAACGTGAAAGAATTCGGATATCACAAACGCGTGAAGTGCGAACGCGAAATTCAACTAATAATCGCGTAAAACTTGAATCGAGCTGCTTTTAGTTACGATGTGTCAATTGACTACAGTAACTACCAGTGTGTTAACATCCCAATGATTCCGACTGATGTGCCATTTGAGTTTAAACGCCTACAGTTTCCAGTGCGGCTTGCTTTTGCTATGACCATAAACAAGGTTCAGGGGCAATCATTAAGTGTTTGTGGTATTAATTTGGAAAACCCATGTTTCTCACATGGTCAATTATATGTTGCCTGTTCCCGTGTTGGGAAACCATCAGATTTGTTTGTCTATGCACCAGGTGATTAAACAAAAAACATCGTATACCACAAAGCACTACAATGAATATATAACTGATTTTTGTTAATAATTATAATTGAAATGATTAACAAAAAAGGAATTCCTTACTTATAAATGATTATATATGTTTTATTTAATTATTTTTTATTCACAACGCACTATCACCAGGGTGACGGTTCTGTTCAGGAGAATTTTTTGCGTCGAATAGAACATGTGTAGGAACAAAAAAATTGCAAAATTAAAAATCTATTGGACAGGATGAGTCAGGTGATTGGGAGGTGATACACAAATATGTAATTATATTTGTTATTTTTATTCATTGAAGAGGTACGATTTTTAACGAATAAATTTTGAACACCATACACCGAATATTAAATAACGAATTGAACAGAGTTTGAGTCATAAAGGGTTGGCATACATTTAACGGGAAACGAAGTGCACGGGATCAGCTAGTATTTATATAAATACTAGCTGATCCCATGCACTTCTTGTATATATTAAATATGTTATATATATATTTATATTGACAAAAGATAATAATACAAATCAACAAACATGCCCGATTAACCAATAGCAACCAATATAGTATACTGCACAGGTGGATTTTCCTAAAATTGTCTTTCGTATACCACTTCTCCGTGAAATACTCTTTCGTTAAAAAAAAATCAAGAAGATCTAATAAGTAGTTCCAGAGTTTAGCCTGTACAGAGATTTTCATTTCATATTTTTACATTACATTATAATTTAGGTATATTTAAAAAGTAGGTAAAGCAAATAGTTTTAGATTCTGAGTGGAACGATGAATGTATTGATTTTCCAATGATGTGAGTTTTTTTTTAATTTTTAATTTTTGTGTCTATGTACACTATAAGTAGTCGAAATAATGCTTCAATTTTCAGCTTCAGTATCTTGTTCGATTGGAAAGTGAATATTGTTGGTGCATTTTCCTAGTCATTTTCAAAAGCGCCGTGAAAAACAAAAGAAAAATTAAGGAAAAATGGGAACTTTTACTCAAAATCGACTTTGGTTTTTGGTGTAACTTTAAAACAAATGACTGTAGATACATGACATTTTAACTGGTTGTTTATATTTGCATTTTCTATACACGATAAAATTTTCAAAATATTTTGATTTGTTTTGAACTGTTTAGGGACATTTTCAGTTTCCAATTTTTTTTGGTTTTTTTTTCTATAAATGTCAATAAAACTTTATTTGTCGAGTAAAAATACTTGAAAATTTAATACGAGGCTCCTACTATATTGTTACAATGAAATTTGAAAAATATTAAAAATCCTATGTCACAGTTTTTTTTTATAAGAATTTAAAGTTCAAAAAATGATAAAATATGGAAAAATCATGAAAATTCAAGAAAATTAGAAAATTAGAAAATTATTTTGAGTTGAGAATTCATAAAAATTTTTCTTTTTAAATCTCAAATTTTAAAATATTATATAAGATCCCTTTAAGATTATCTACCTTTATCAAAAAAAAAATGTCTATAAAAAAGGCAAAATCAATTTTTACGAGCATTTGAAATTCAAATTTGTACAACATGTCAACATCGGATATTCACTCGATTACTCATGTATCGTTTTTATTATTTTGTTGTAATTCAAAAACAAATATATTTAGTTACACGAAAATTTCACTGAATGTTTATTTGATCAATTCTTATACTTGATAAAATGTTTAAAATATTTTGACTCTTTTTGAGCTGTCTACGGGCATTGTCAGTTTTTAATTTTTTTGGTTTTTTTTTCTACATTTGTCAATAAAATATTATTTGTTGGGTAAAAAAGCGTGAAAATGTGTTAGGTACAAGGCTTTTGATATATTGTTACAATAGCAGTTGAAAAATATTAAAAATTTAAAATACATATACACAGTTTATTTTTATAGTAATTTTAAGTTTAAATTTGGACGAAATTACATATTAAAAACCTAGAATAACTATTTTAGTTATTTTGTTGTGATTGTATAATATTATTCGTGGGTAATTGAAACTTCTAAAGTATACTATTATATGCATATTATAGTATCACGGTTTTTTGTTGATGTATAACAAGTTATAAGTACCTAATGGCTATTGTGATATGATTAATTTGGAATTTATTATAAGTAAATTTTTTTTTAATACCATAGATAACATAAATGGTATGTCTTATACTCTTATACCTAGACTGACATATCGTCTCAGCTCAGAATCGTTTTTCTTATACAATGATATTATATCATTGAATTCAAATTTAATACTATCCATGGTACCGCCAATGCTCAGCCACCCTGGTAATCAATGTGCGAAAATTCGATTTGATGCATGATTGTACCTGATCTGCCCGATTAAACAATAGCAACCAATAATAAATAAATACTATTTCTATTAATTATTTCTCCTATAACCAATAGCAACCATTTATAAACAAATATTTCCATCGTAAATCTCAAAATCCCTGTTTGAGCACTACTATTAATTGGTCGTAGCGTGATGTTGTATAGCCTATAGCCTTCCTCGATGAATGGATTATCCAACAAAAAATAATTTTTCAATTCTAACAAGTAGTTCCTGAGATTAGCACGTTCAAACAAACAAACTCTGCAGCTTTATATATTATATAGTACTAGTACCTATAGATTATTATATTAATTATCATAGTGCATAATATTATAGGTGTATCATAGGTGATAGGTGTATAATATATATATATATATATATATATATATATATGTAGCCTGAAGGTAATAGTCGTGTACATAATTATTAATTTTGAATTGTTTCATCACGCACAACACACGTGTCGGATTTTCCGCTGGAACGAGCAGTATAAAGAAAGGGCAGGTATCTATAAAAAAAAAAATAGTTTAAAACCTACGCCAACAAAAAATTACGAATAGATGGCACGTTTTGAATAAACATAATGTGTATATTATAATATATTCAACTTTCTTTTATAATACGAACCAACCGTATAACAGGAAGAAAATTGTTTGAAATTCCGAAACGACAGCGCATATGTATACCTAATATAATATGTATACATTATAGTATTATACATAGATACCGTTAGACTGTAGGCGCATACATCCAAATAATTATAAACTTATCGTGTAGGTATTATCTGAGTGTAGTCAAACTAATTTATTAATTCGTCCTTGAACTTCATATATATCACATTGGTTGAACGGGTATTGAATAGGCCATACCGCCGTTGTTATGGGAATCGGTTACTTTTTCTTTTTATGTAAATTTTTCGAAATACTACAACTACCGATCGACCGGATTTTATCATGTCAAGCTAGCAGTTTTCTCCTCTAAGTAAGGACGTCGGGTATATTAAACACATAAAATATAGTATATCCTCCTCTAATCAGATTCCCTTCCTCACTCCCCCCACCCTAACGATCCTAACAAACATTTATCTACTCCGGTATAAATACTAAAAAAAAATCTGAGCTCCCATATAAAAGAAAATAATCAAACACGTTTCTTGTTGTTACATGATGATTTATCACAAATGTATAGGTATAATTAATAATTTAAAAAAGGTGGACACAGCTCTGCGGTACCTACATTATAGGTGCCTGTAGAGCCCGGTAGAAGGGTCACTGTATCGAAAGTACACCTAGTATGAGAAATCTTCTTTTACATTTTAAATCCTTAGCTATAAAAAATTAACATTTTATACATTTTCAACTACAAAATAATTTGTAGATATTCATGGTTTGATGAAATTTGTCTACATTTGAACTTTAAAATACTTATAAAAAAAATTTTTGTCTACGTATCTTTAATATTTTTGAACTACCTACTATGTTTTCAACTTATGAGGAACCACTTGTATTACATTTTCATAGCTATCTGATACAGCATTTTATTTTATCAATATTTATAGAAAAAAATTGTATAGGTATAAAAAATTGATAATTAATTATAAATAAACATTTGGTAAAAATTTCAAGTACCTTTGGTTATTCATTTTTTGAATTACAACAAAATAAGAAAATCGTCCCATGAGAAATCGTCCAACAAATTTGAACTTTAAACTCTCATAAAAATTAATATGACTCAAAAAACCCCATCATTGTAAAATCAATCGCTCAATTTTACAATAATATGTGTTTTATTTTTGTCTATAAATATTTTTCCTAGTAGATATAATGCTTCGATTTTCAACTTCAGCATCTCTTCCGATGGAAAAGTGAATTTAGTGGTACACTAACTTTAGAGGTTAAATTTGAAAATTCACAGTAGTTTTCAAAAGCGTCGTAAAAAAAGGAAAATGAGCATTTTAACGCTAAACTACTTTTTGACAAAATCTTGTTTTATTTTGGTGTATCTAAATCAATTGACCTAGGATACTTTAAATTTACACCGGATTATGTTTATAATACAATTTTCTATACACAATACTCTATTATAATATAAAGAAATTGAAAAGAATTTGTTTGTGAGCTATTTATAGGCATAAGACAATTATATATGACCATTTTCCTTGAAAATTTTCAAAATATTTTAATTCTTGTTGAGCTATTTATAGGTATGGAAAATTTTGGATATTTTAGTTTTTTTTTACTCATTTACTCAAACATTTTTTGCTTGGTCGAAATACTTGAAAATTTAATATGTTCTTCATAAGTTGTTGTTAATTTAATTCAAAAAAAAAAAATTGAGAGTTATTTCATAATAATTTTTTATAAGCGTCTGAAGTATTAGAATAAAATTATAAAAATGTATAAACTATTTTGAGTAAGAAATGCATACAAAATTTTCTATTTACATCTAAGATTTGTAAGCATAACTCAAGATTCTTCATAATTTTTCCCAACATTAAAAAAAAAAAGTTTACTGGAAAATCAAAATTTTTTATGAGTGTTTAAAGTTAAATTTTTTTTGCATTGGATTTTTAGCCATATATTAAAGAATGCTCATCGAACGTTTTTCTCATTTTTTTGTAATTCAAAAATAAATATTCATAGATGGATACATGAAATTTGCACCAAATGTTTATTTTTTCATTTTCTGTAATTTATATTTTTTATGGTTGACCTGCCCAAGTCGAAATCCGTTATAGTTATATTATTTCATATTTTTCTTTTGTTTTTATATTACTATAGAGTTTACTCAATTATAATTATAATAATAAGGAAATAACTAGGTAATCAAAATTAAATCATCACAAACACTCGTATTTAAATACCTACTGCAGTCCTAGACTATCCCTATGCCCACTACTAAAAAATCATAATATTTTCCTATTTATGTACAACAGTGGTGTATTTAGGGGGGCGACGAGGGGAAATTTCCTCAGGAGCCACATTCTGAGTCCCTCAAAAGTCAAAGGGGCGCCACCATACAATTAAAATTTTTTTCAAATTTTTATATTTCATTGGATTTTTTGAGAAATTATGTTATTGACAACTGATAAGTGATAAGTGATAACCTGTATCTTTTCTTATTATATCTTTTACATTTCTATACATATAAATATATATAATGTATTTTATTATATTCAATATTGTAATTTGTACAATTAAGAAAAAAAGGCTAAAATTTAAAATTTTAATTTGTTTTATTTAATTATGAAGGTCGACTTTTTTATTAGTAATAAATGGTAATATTAAAGTGTTCTATAAACTAGTTGAAGCATAAGTACAATAAGTGAAAAAATATATATATTTTGTTGTATCACGTTTAACGGAGAGAAAAAGTAAATTTTCCAATTAGGGGGGCTTAAAAGTTCTTTTGTGATAGTGAGTAAAGGGAAACTGAGAAAAAAGGGGCCACAAAATGTGTGTACAAAAAATTGCAAAAATTGTAAATACTCCTCTAGGTGTGTACCTACCTTATTATTCTGTTTAGTGTTTCATAATATAAATATTGAAGATATACATACAGTTATAAAGGCTTATAGCAAAGATATTGTATAATAATTAATTATAAATTACACAAATTAACACAATTTTTTCATTTTTTCTTTTCAAAAACGTTATTTAAAAAATAATATCTTCGTATAATTACATCAGTAGTACGGTTGAACATATGGAACCTTACCTAATCTATATAAAATCTTAGGCAGGTGCACATTTTTATTTTTCGGTGTGCACATTGAGATTTCAAAAAATCAAAAATGTCAGTGATGAAGTTGCTTAAAATTATGTCGATATATTTTATATAATAAAATTGTCCATATGAAAATGTCCGAAATCAAAAAAAATTAAGTACCCAAAATGGAATAAAAGAGGAATATAAATAAGTTTATTAATTGATTAAATTAGGTCAAAGAGAAATTGGATATAACATTCATATAAAATAAATAAAATCATGTTGATTTAAAATTTCCTTTTAAATTTTAAATTTTACTTTATACGTTTTAAATAATATGTGTTATGTGTGAATTATCTGACTTTTAAGTAAGTAGTCGAAATAATGTTTTGATTTTCAACGTCAGTGTCTTGTACTCTTATTCGATGAGAAAGTGAATCTAGTTGGTGCGTTCGGGAGTTCAAAATTTAAAATTGTATTTGTTGGGTCAAAAAACTTTAAAATGTAATAGGTACAAGTCTTCTAATATATTGTTACAATGGTAGTTAAAAAATATTTAAAATATATTAGACTAATTTTCTATATAAGAATTTAAAGTTCTAATTTTGACAAAATTGATCAAAATCTCGAAAATGATAAATTATTGAAAAAAAAAAATTATAAAATGATAAATTTTTATGGTAAGGATTGAACATTTAAAAATTTCAAACCAAAAATAACGATTTTAGTTATTTGGTTGTACCTAATTTAAATAATATTATTCGTGGATTCGTGGATATATGAAACTTTGTGAGTATATTATCATATTTTATACACACAATGACATTTTCAAATGTATTTTTTTGGCAAAAATGAATTTAACCTACTGTAATAGATACTAGATACTTACTAATAATTAATACTAAAATTAATTACTTTAATCACAATATTAGGTATATCATAAAATATTCCTACTTATAGTAATATTAGGTATAGGCTGACAGACCGTCTTCGTTCAGAATTGTTTTTCGTATAGGTAGGTACAATGTTTTTATATCATTGAATTCAAATTAAACACCATTCTTTACAGTGATCAACTTGCAGTCACGTATATAGGGGGGGGTTTTTGGGGTTAATTTCTTTAAAAATTAAGTCAAATTTATTATATTCCTAATATTATAAAATATTTTTATAATTAGCTGTTTGTGACTGGTTTTCTCTGTTTATTAGTCGGGTATGAAATATACGTTTATACCTATATTATAGTATTATAGTTGAATGATCGAGGTGATTACTGAGAACTACGCTCGAACACAGAACTGTATAGTTGCGATTTGCGATATACCTAGAAAACTCATACTTTTAGGATAATCTTATCTTATCTTATTTCCGTACCTACTCGATCGAAACAAAAATTTCTATTGAATTGCTAAACTACAGTCTACAATAATAAAATCATTAAACGATGACGATCGTTTAGTTTTAGTCTGTGTTCGGTATTAGAACGGTAACGAGTGCGATAGTGTTTTGGAACAAATATTTTCTAATGTAGAAGAGTCTATGTTAGAAGGAATTATTGAGGTACCAAGAACGGTAGGTCGACAAACTGCACGTAACAATATTCCATCTGATTCTCCGGAACAGTATTACAAAAGATCAATATTTTTACCGTTTTTGGATCATTTTATTTGTCAATTACAAGATAGATTTACTAATCATCATCATGTAATGGCCAAACTACAATCACTTATTCCAAATTTTCTTAAAAATACAACTGATATAAAAGATTTTCAAGAGGTAGCGCTTTTTTATAAAGATATTTTACCTAATTATGAAACATTTGACGCAGAAATTAAAATATGGCTAGCTAAATGGAAAAATGTATCTGATAGAGACCGTCCAACTACATCATTGACTACTTTGCCTGCAATGCCTTATGATTTTTTCCCAAACATTCACAGTTTTTTGGCAATTATGGCCACATTACCTGTTACAATTGCTACTGCTGAACGGTCATTCTCAACTCTACGGAGACTCAAAACATACTTACGAAACAATATGGGAGAAACGAGACTTACTGGATTGGCTTTACTAAACATATACCGAAATGTTGATTTAAATGTGGAAGAAATTATCGATAGATTTGCAATGTTACCACGAAAATGGGATTTTATACTTTAGCTTGTATTTTTTTTTATATAAAATATGGTATAAATTGTTTGATTTTTTTCTTCTATCTATACTTAAAATGTTAATATACCTAGGTAATTGTATGTGCATATAATAATCAAATACATTTCTGTTCTGTTCATAATAGGTACATATTATTTAAAGTTTTATTTATTTTTATTACTATTATTATTCCAAATATTCCTATTTCCTAAATATACTTCTGAACACTGAACAAATGACATAAGTACATAATAAAGTTTGAAAATGTAGCAAATAATTAAAAAATTAAAAATAATGAGTAAGTAGGAAGACATTGTTTTATTATGTTGCTGTACAATTTGTATTGCTATATTTTTTAACCCCCCCCCCCCCCCCCCCCGAAATTTTATTCTGTGTACGTGCCTGCCAACTTGTAACCTACTGTACATCAGAGTGAAATCCACTTACTTCCCTCTTTTTATTAAAATTATAGATTTTATTTTAAATGTTATAATAAAGACAATTAAAAAAAAAAATATTTATTGTTTATTTTTAAAATATAAACCAATGTTATAAATACACTTTTAGTTATTTAATATGTATAAAATAATCTATTTCATCTATTTATCCTATTTTTGATGCTAAACAATTTTGCCAACGACAGTTTATTTTTTACAATTTTTACAAAACATTTTTTTATTTTATTCATTTTGTCCTTAGACATATTTACTTATATTCACTTAGATAGCCCAGTTGTATCACCCGTAGGTATATAGGTACAATCACACTAATTATTATTATTTATGACTAACACAATATGAGAGGCAGTGATGTAATTACATATTACCTAAATATTGCCCATTTTAAGACCCACTAAGTCCACTTAAGACCCCTGCAAATGTGTCATTCTTAAGGAGTTGTGTTTAGGCAATTATTTCGTTCTTTACTAATCGTATTTGTGTGTGTAGTACATGATCATTAGTGTGTGTATACAGGTATACTCCCCTACCATTACCCGTGAACCCCATCAATTTACAATACATTGTTATTTCTTATATGGTTTATGGTCGCACTCACGAACATACACAAGTCATTTAATGTCTAGATCAAAATATTCAAAACCAATTTATGGATGAAAAATAGCCGTCGCACTGACAAAAATTAAGGTACTTCTAGTCTTTCGATATGAATAATGTAAAGATGGCTGTGTTGTTAAACAAGTTTACTTTGCATCGGTCGATGCACTTTTTCAATTTTAGCAAATTCTTGACTAGAATAAATATTTTACGTTTTATAAATTTATAAATTTTTGGTATTGAATATATTCAAAAATATAAAAAATATAAAAAATATGCTAAATGGTAGGGGAGTATACAAACACTAATGATCATTTACTACACACACAAATACGATTAGTAATCGCAGGAACGAAATAATTGCCTAAACACAACTCCTTATATTTTGATTTGTTTTGAATTTTTTACGGACAATTTCATACTTCAATTTCATATTTTTTTTTCTATGAATATCAATGAAATTTTAACTGTTTTGTCAAAAAATGTAAACATTTAATACTAGGCTGCTGATATATTGTTACAATAGCAGTTGAAAAATATTAAAAATACTTAGGCACAATTTTTTTTAAAAGCATTTTAAGATTGAATTTTGACAAAATTTATCAAACTTAAAATTGAATAATTATTTTGTAGTTAAAAATTTATAAAATGTTCAACTTTTATATCCAAGGATTGAAAATTTATATCAAGATTCCACGTAAGTAGTTTTTCTGTTACCAAAAAATCTAAAAATACATAAGCACAGTTTATTTTTATAGTCATTTCAAGTTCAAATTTTGGACGAAATTACATATTAAAAACCTAGAATAACTATTTTAGTTATTTTGTTGTGATTGTATAATATTATTCGTGGGTAATTGAAACTTCTAAAGTATACTATTATATACCTATTATAGTATCACAGTTTGTTGTTGATGTATAACAAGTTATAAGTTACCCTAATGGCTATTGTGATATGATTAATTTGGAATTTATTATAAGTACAATTTTTTGTTAATAGGTACCATAGATAAGTATATAATAGGTATGTCTTATACCTAGACTCACATACCGTCTCCGATCAGAATCGTCGCAGAGCCACTTTTTAATATTAAAGATATAAATTCTAAAATGAATTCAGGCCTACAAAGTTGACACGAGTCGTGAAAATATTGTAACAAAAACAGTGGATCGCGGGTAAAAAATGTTGAACACTGTACTAGTGAAAATCATAGAAAAAATGAAAAATTTTTTTATATTAAAAAATATAAAATTTTTAGGTAGGTATGTATAATATCTTTGAATACAATTTAGATCCACTCCAAATTGTAATAAATATTACTTGGGCATACTTTGTACCATCAACCCCCCCACCCAAGTAAAAAAAAATAGTAAGTATACGCAAAAAAAAATAATAAAAATAGTAGAGGAGATCCGTCCCCTCCCAATTCGAGGACAGTGGTATTATAATTTATTGAGTTTATTGACTCTTTGATTAAATAAGTTTTGTTGACGACGAAGTAGATCCTAACTTCAATGAATAAATACCTACTTAATTTGAATGTATTCCTAAGTAATGTTAATAAAATAATAATATAATGTAGTATTGTAGTGTTTTATAATAGCCATAGGTTAATTAATTATATATACTTTTATAAGAATCATAAATGTACTATATATCATCCTTTATATATTGATGATGTTTGTTACTATTGTTTTTTATCATTTTATTTTATAGTCACCATTCATACTCGTATTAACCAAACTCATCTCATCAGTTTCAGAATCGTCGTATTATATCTTATTATTCATTACTTTTAATATAAACTTTATACATGTTTTCTGTTCTCTTTCTCAACAAACCTACATTATTTTTATAAATATTTGCAAATGGTTCAATGATTGTAGTTTAGCAATAACTTTTTGCAGTCGATGTACCAACCAAAACAGATAAAGTGTTAAACATTTTACATAATAAAGCCACTAGTAAGTGGTGTTTAAACGGTTTTCGTATTAAAAATAAATTTGAATAAAGATGTTTCGTAATATCGAACAATTTAATTATTTAAAAATAATTTAATTCCAAGTAAAGTGTATTGGTTTAGATAAAAATAATTCAATTAGAAAAGTAAATATTCTAAATACATTTAAAAATAATTATATATTAATTGTTTATAATGAATAATCGGTATTCTTGTCGTATGCGGTGTACCGCATACTTGCTGTCTACCACACATGTTTCTATACATCATATGCGGTCTACCACACACGACACACGTCTTGTTGACTACCTATGACTGTTCCCAACGATTTGACGGCAATGATGATTAACCTTTTTCTTAACAATGTAATTTCTATATCAATAATAATAATAATTATAATACTATATAGTAAGACCTGGGGCCAGAAATAATCATGACTGAAGTCGTAAACGTATGAGGTAATCAGTTAAGTTTGTGCTGTAATACCTATGTGATATGTTATCTGAAGTTTAGACACTTTAAACATTATGTTAGCCAAACATTTCAATGTAATTATTCAATCAGAGGAAAATAATATAACTTTTTTAAATAAAAAAGGACTTTCACTATTGAAATGATGGCAGAAAACTTACTGATTCATGGGTGTTTGTCAAAAAGGCGAAAGTGTGTTATCGAGCAATAGGTAATTGGTTGCAGAAAGAAAGAAACAGACAGACATTGCACGGAATAATGTAAAATTAAATTTATATTGGTACAGAAATACTCTCAGATGAATGGCTTGCATATAAAACATTAGAAACCAAAAAGTATGTATATAAAACCGTGAACCATTCCCAAATTTTTGTCAATTCCATCAGTGGTGAGCACAACCAAAGCATAAAAAGTTTATGGGGAAGGCTTAAAAGTGAATTGTAAAAAAAAATGCATGGTACATCACCATCATTGCTGCCCTCGTATTTAAATAATAAAAATTATGATAGAATTTTTTGATTTTTATATATATGGACATATTATAATATTATATTTGTTATGATTAATTTAATTTCTTAAAAGTTTAAAATATGATGCTAATATGCTCTAAAAATATCCTAAAATATTCTCTAAATATTCCTTAAACTTGTAAATATGCAAATAATATGATATTTTTTTTCTTAAATAGTTCAATAAAAACAATAAATAACTGTTACGGGCCATTCCTTTTGTAACAGGTAAATAATTTAATATAAAAAAATTTAAAACAGTTTCAAGTAGGAATATAAATATAATAAATTATATTTTATATATATTTTTCAACATATATCTATGTATGCACTATGTATGGGAATGAATTATTATATATAGTACAATATGTAAGTTTTATAATATGTTTAGGTGTTTGTTTATTGTTATAATGATTAATGAATATAATAATACTTTTTAAAATGTTGTGTAAGTAAATAATATGAGCGTGTAAATTATTACAGTTTAAAATGGTTATAAATTATATATCAAGTTACATTTTTTAAATTTAATTATTAACCATTACACCAACAAATTGCAAGACTCAATATGTATATAATTTGAAATGTTGGAAATATTATTTAATTAAAAATGTACATTTCAATAAATACAATAGTTATATAGTTTATATAATTTGTTATTTATACCAATGAACATCAAATGTTTATTCAAAATAAAATAAATAAATAGTTTTTAAATAAAAACAAAAAATGTTCAATCTATGCTCCAATCAAGTGTTTTCTATACCAAAAACGGGCTCTAAAGTCGTCTGAACAAGTCAAAAATGCTGCTGAATTTGGAGAGTGCACAATTGAACCAACAGGTCCATTATGGCCTGCAAAATAATTCACAATTAAAACATTTTAAGAGGATGCTACATGGGCATTTGTTGTCATCGTCTTACAAGTGCGTAAAATAGCAAATTTACGTTCAGGAGAAAGCGTTTAGCTCTAATTTAAAAATTAGAGTGAATTCACCTATTATAAAACATGGTAGTAGGTACATTATCTGTGTTTATATGTGGGTTTTTCTACGACAGTTCAATTTTTTAGAAAGTGATGAGTATATAATATAACGTAAATTAAAAACGCTCATAACTCATTTAAAAACTGTATAATTGTAAAAAAAATCCCACGAGCAAACACAGATAATGTTCTTACCATTAAGTTTCATAATAGGTCGATTCACTCTAGTTTTTAAGCTAACTGAGTTAAACGTGATCTGCTGAGCGTAAATTTGCAATGTTATGCACTTCTAAGACGGACCAATATTTGTGTGGAGTGCTCTTAATAAAATAAATGAATTTGACAAAACAAAATACCTAGAGATAAAAGTTGCTGCCGAGAAGCATTGCGTGCATTCCATGAGCACAAAGTTGTAGTGACTTCATCTGGAAACATGACATACTCCTCAGTATGATTAAACAATGCTTGTGTACGATGTACTTGTTTTCCTATTCAGAAAAATTGATTATTTATACAGTTTTAATGAAAACAAATACTAGTTTACCAGTTGTTCCAGCTCCTGGAATCTACTAGTAGACATCTCCTAAAGTTTCACTAAAGAATCTTTGCCTGATGATAAGATTTACTACAAATGATAATAGAAAATTATTTAATATAGGTAATGTTTATAAAAATAAACATATTTATAAACATTTATAAACATTTTCACCTTTCCATTTCTTATGAATGCCACAGAATACACTTGACTACCATCATGCGCTTTTTAAAATGTGTTAACACATTTATTAAAAATACCGTCCCACAATTTAATTGAACCATCTCGACTAGAAGACACAAAATACCTGGCACCTGGTTCATACCTAATACATCATAATAAGCAATACAAATAATTGAATAGACATAACACATAAGATAATTTTTGTATACTTTATTGATGTAACAGGACCAGTATGTTGATGACTAGGAACTGAACAAACATAACATTGAACTGTATAGGTGGCATTGTTTTAAATTTGTTTAGTGGTTAAACTAACCAAATTACTATAATACGTAATTGAAAAATCTAACATTTTTTTAGTAACTTCTATTATAAAGGTTTTTAGTAGGGAACAAAATTTTCGAAAAAAAAGTTTTTTCCGAAAAAAATCTGGGTTTTTTCGGAAAAATTTGGTTTTATTTAAAATTTCCGGGAAAAATGGTTTTGACGAAAAAAACTGGATTTAATACATTTGGACTAAACAAAATCTTGTATATAAAATGATAGTTTAATTAGCTATAATCATAACTATTGTTTGCATTTCAATTAGGTACTCAATTGACTATTCAGTGAGATACTAAGTGTAAATAGTTTTTTGTGGGTCTTCGTAATATGAAAAAGCCACATTGTAATCAAGTTTAATGAATCCCATAAGTAATGTATATAAGTGAAAATATGATTTATTTCAAAAATTAAACATCCAAGAAGTTATAATTATTTTAGTTACATTCATAAAACATAGAAAATTTTGGACATGTTAAATCTCAAAAATACAATTATTCAAAATATAATTTTAAACATGCATTTGACAATACTAATTCAAAACATTTTTTTAATTTATATTGAGAAAATATTATTAAGGAACTTGTAAAATCCATAATAATACATTCATATATTCAAAATAATTTATATAAAAAAAATTTATCGTCTGGTTATTTTGTAAACAATTTTATTGATTATGTAATTTTTTTTGTACCCTTTCTAACATTAATTAATTTCTGATTTTTGTTTTATACTTCTGCAAGCCTAAACTTTATTTGTGATCAAATTATTATTAGTAAGCTATATATAGATAGTATATTAAGCATTTAAATGATAATAAATTAAATTTAGGTTTGCAGAAGTTATGTTTAAAATTATAAATCACAATGTATAAGGGTCATTTAATAGGGCATCCACATTGAACTCCATTACTTTGTCTGCAATTGGTTCTTGATTGTCCTGTATACTTCTAATAACTTCTTCAATATCTAAATCACTTATCACAGGCAAATCATCCACGTTTTGATCAGCTACAAATAATAATAATAATATAAATATTATAAATTGTGATTAATGACAAATATAATGACAGCATATTTAAGGTGACATCCATATTGCATGAATATGATTAATAAAATGTATGATACAACAAAAGTTAATAAAAGTTAAAAATAAAAATTGAATGGGTTTTATGACTTTCTAATGACTTATAAAAAACTTTGTTCAAAAATGTATTAATTTAAAATGTGTTTCATCAAATATTTAAACATATCATAAATATCTGATGTTTCAATGATGATTTAGTAGCACCAAAATTAAATTAAATAAATAAAATTACATTGTGTAGAAATTATATTATCAACAGCTTCATTTTGTTGAGCTTCATTTATTGTTCCAGATGTTGATGTCTTATTGATGTTCTTTGGCACGCTTTGTCCAGAATTCTATAAATAATGTATATAAAAAAACAATTAATAAATAGTCTTAATAGAGAATGTTAAAAGGCATGCGCAAACTCTTGCTTCCACGGAAACTCATAAAAATGAGAGCTATAGGGCCCAAAAGCATTTTGAAAGCCATTAGATACAGGCAAAGTTTTTTAAATAAAGATAAAAAAAAATTGGGCTAAAGTATATTGCTCTGCTGTACATTAGGTATGATGTGGGTTAGTAATTTATTCAATTTGATAAAATTTTCAAGATTTTGATGAATTACTTTTTAAGTGTCAGGAATAAAAAAAAAATAAGGAAAAATGGAAATTTTACAGAAACCAGTTTTCAACATACCTAATTGATTTTATTTTTTTTACAAATATTAAAGTTACACGAACAATTTTTTTTTATAACTATTTCAATTTTAATTTTTGACGAAATTCATCACAATCACATACATTTGAAAATTATTTTAAATTTGTTAGTAAAAATTCACAAAATTTTTAATTTGTATAATTATGGAATGAATATTTAAAACAAGGTTTCTTATAAGTAGTTTATGCTGTCCAATAAATCCAAACAATATATAAATACATTTCATTTTTATAAATATTTTAAGTTCAAATTTGATCAAAATTAAATATTTAAACTAATAATAACGATTATAGTTATTTTGTTGTAATTTAAAAATATTATTCTTTGTGGGCATTTGAAACTTTTAAAGTATATTATTATAATTTATACACACATTATTATCAAATGCAGTGTCTTGGAAAAAATCAATTCAACCTACTGTTTTAGTAATAGTAAAATAAATTACTTTAGTAGCAATAATATCCTAAAATATACTAAGTTATATAGGCTAACTGACCATCTTCGCTCGGCAATAGTTTTTTGAATACAATGATTTTATATCATTGAATTCAAATTTAACACATCCATTTGTGACTTAATTGATATAAAATGATGTAAATATATGTTTTGTTTAATGCCTCATTAAATATTTCTCAAATAATGTTTATTGTTACCTATTTCCTTAAAATTTAGTGGTTTTATGTAAAAAATCAAACTTATCATATAGCTCCTAAGAAACAAGACCATCTTCATGATTAGGAAAAAAAATATGAATATAATATAATGGTTGAAACTGTATTTTTAAATTATTTAAAAAATTGATAAAGTAAACACACCTTTTTTGTACTTTTGTCAATAGAGAAGCTCAGCCCAGCTTCAATCGCTAAAATCATTAAATTATTCATCAAGATTGAATTTTCAAAAAAAGTATATCTACTCATTTTTAAATTAAAAAAATTATGCAACCTTAATTTTTTGAGAAAATTTCCTATGAAATTAATATATGGTTGAATTAATATCTACTCACAAACTTAATAGGATGTCAGCGCACTAGTTGGTTTCTCTCTCTGACCCACACGCAACCTAACAAATTTTAAGTTCACAATAATAATTATAATCATAATGATTTCTAAAATGTTGTGAAAAACCTCGTAAAAATTTAACAGTAAGGTTTAGGATTATCTAGGGCATCTCATAAGCTTTTTATTATATTTTAATTTTAAAGTGAGTTAAAAGTATTTTTAAATTGTAAATTGTTTGTACATCCTCAAATACTTATAACCAGTGGCGCAATTATCAGGAGTGTTGGGTGTGCAATTCACAGGGGCCCCCGATTTTTGGGGCCCTGCAATCTCATATACGATATTCCTACTATAAAATAATATAATAATAATTAAATATTTATACAATTAATATAATATAATCTATTAATCTATATATATACATATATATATGTATATTAATTATTATAAAATAGAAGCCCCTTTTTTGAATGTATGAGCATATCTCGAAAATAACTCTAATTATTTTAATATGGTTTTCACTAATAAATCGGTCGAGTCATGGGAAAGGTTAATGTATAAATGTATAATAATTTTCTTTGGTAAAATTAATCGGGTGCCGGGTAGCCGAAAATAATAACAATTTATGTCTATATATATATATATATACATACAAATAAATGTTTGTCTGTATGTCATTGATCTCCTCCTAAACCAACTGGACATTTTTTGTGTGTTTTTGAGTGAGTCCCCGTATGGTTTAGATTCACAACTAGACCCAGTTGGTTCACCTGGAGAGGTATTTTGAGATTTACGATAGATATTTTTGTTTATAAATGGCTGCTTTATTGGTTATAGGAGAAAAATAATAAATAATTAGTAAAAATTACTATTTTAAATGTTTGCCAATAGTTATTCTGGCAGATGAGGTAAAAGGATCCATCAAATCGTCGCATGGTTATGGTTTAAAAAAAAATAATAATATCTTAAAACAAACATGAGCGTTATGTATATATTTGTAGGCAGTTGCTATTATATAGGTTCTCAAAAACTACTTGACCGATTTTGTGAAAATTTCAAATTATTCTTGGAGATATCAGGAATGTTTAAAGAGTAGTTTAAATCACGTTTGATTTATACCAAGTGCTATACTGTTTGATTCTTGCTAGCAGGTAAGGGCCCAGGTCTAAAAATGTTCACATGGGCCTCTTATTATCAAGTTGCGCCACTGCTTATAACTAGCTTTAAAATAAAAATATCATAAAATGACTAGAGATGCCCTAGATAATAATCTTACCTTTAAATTGTATAAAAGGTAATTTACTCTAATTTTATTTTAGAAATTATTATGGTTATAATCATTATTGTGAGAGCAAAGTTTGGTATGTTGCGCTTGGGTCAGAAAGAAAACAAATAGTGCACTGACGTCTGACACCCTCTTAAACATGAATTTAATATTATTTCTAGTATGGTTTTAATAATAACAGAATTGGGCAGACTATTAAGGTCAGACTTTGGGCAGACTTTGCAGAAGCAATTAACATCAATAAATGATTTAAAGACATTCACAAAGTTTAAAGCCACCTTTTACACTATTTCTAAAATTTTTCTTAACATAATTAATGATCAATGTATATAACTGATTTTTCTACAATGAACATTAATATAAGGTTTTTCTTACAACCAGAAAGCCTTTAATTTAGATTATTAGGTCCATACTGAAATGTATTAATTACAATAAAAGTTAGTACACTTTGGTATAAAAAATTATGATTTGAGCAACTTGCAACAAGGGAGATATTCTATACCAGTACCTAGGTACCAAAATTAATTAAATAATTTTAAGATTAAAAATAAATATTATATTACATCAAGTGGCGGAGATGTAGGATATTCACGTTCTTTGGCCATTTGAATTGCCATATGGACATCATTAATATCAATTGTATTCTTGCCCATTAATTTTGTCAATGATCTATTTTTTTCCAAAATCCTAATTAATCAAAAAATAAATTTGTCATCGAAAAAAATACACATTGATTCAAAGTAGTTACTGTTATTAAATTCCACCAGTAGTTCATCGTATTCATGTTCTAAATTTATCACCATCGCCACAATGATTTGAATTTTGAGAAACTTTAGGCAACGATTTTTCTTGCTAAATGATTTTGCCAAGTCAAAATCGATAACGTATGACCGGACTTCGGATTCCTGTGAAATGAGTAGGTACAATATTTAGATATAACTTAACGATACAATAAAAATGTATAAAACACATTGATACCGTACTAAAAATGTGGAGGTACTAACTACGAACAATTATAAAACTCAAATAACTAACGAAACGAAATTACGACTTCATGCACGGTGACGTAAAATACAACTGAGGGTCAAAGCACGACACAACTACACAACAGTAGTATGCGTCTAGGGTCCGATGGCGCGACTGACTCGACTGACCAGTGACCGGTCGTGGCCAAACGATACCTAAAAATTATATTATTGATAATCAGGGACTCGCATGATAACCATTAAATGGTTATTGGTTAATATCACGGACTAAGATATAATGGACTGGAAAAGACAAGGTGGGCGGGTGACGAGGGACGGCCCGCAAAAGGTTCCTCTGTTATCATCAACACTCATAATCGAAAGTTTTCAGCGCTACCAGTGGTTTTATTTAGCGTCATATTTTGTATCTCAGTCCGTGTTTTATACAGATGGCGCTGTAAACTCTGGATTATGGTTGCGACCCCCCGCATTTGCTTCTTGTACATACTTTCGAGGCCACTGATAAGCTGCTCGTTTCCAGTCCATTATATCTTAGTCCGTGGTTAATATCAATTTCGAATTCGATGTGAACCACTGTTCAAGATAGTAGCATTGTAATCAGTGATAGTAGGTTGCCCAACGAATGATAGTCTCTACCGAAATCACTATTCAAAACGGCTGGAAAATTCACCACTAGGTAGCTCTTGTATGAAATTTAGTGGCATTTATACCGCCCTGGCTAGCCCGTAAATTATGCTTTTAAGTTGGCACACATCATGGAGCAAGCGCTAGCAGTATAATGCTTATAGACGGTGGCATTGATGGATGGGTGCGGTGACGGCAAACTGCGTTACAGTGATAAATTATTATAATAATAATAAGTCAATATAACGAAAACGTTGAAATCAAAAACGACTTATGAGACTAGCTATTAGTAATATAAGTTTATTCATAATTTATTTAATTCGATTCAAACTTGTGAGAAATATACATGAATCATGATAATATAAAGGCGGGTTCCCACGGCGCGTGGCCCGCGAGCTTATACAAACCAATCAGAGTTCCCTTAAAATTATTTAAAATTTGCCACCAAATTATTCAGTTTAAAATAAGTACCTAGTACTCTATAATGCAGACCAGACACAAATTTCTGCTTGTGCAACTGCGTATTTTTTCATGTTAAGGTGAGCATAGTTGCAAATAACGTTTGAGATTTGGTGAGGAAGGGGTTAGCTTCCTAGGACTTTAGCAGTCCTACTTTAATAATATTGTAAAAGTTAAAAAAAAAAAATTTTAAATGTTTGAGTATAGTTATTGACATTTTTTTGGTGGGGGGGGGGGGGTTAGGGGCGAGCGCCCCAAATACCATAAAGCTCCTATTATACCTTTAATGGGGGCATGCAATAAATTACAAAGTCCCCATAAACTACCTATAGGTAAAACTAGAGATGTAAGCTTGAACATAATATTTTTATTGCAATTTTCTGAAAAATTTAATGTATTTTTCTTAATATAATTAATTGTGCGGTGGTAGGATTGATATGTGAGTTGAATATTAATTATTTAACTAGGAATTAAACGACTGTGGCTATTAAATAAAATTAAAATATACTTAAACGGGTACAAAGGTGTTAATATGCTTACAATCTAAATATTAAATAAAATATATTTATCAATTATAAATAGTTCTTAATTGTGGTCATGTGTTACAACTATAGATAACATTTAATTTGTAATAACTATTAACTACTCATAAAAAATAGTTAGTGGAAATATAGGTAACTCAAATAATAAGTATCAAAAAACGGAAAATAAATAAATGTAGGAAAACGTTTATATATTATACACTCGTCACTTATCGTTTATACTGAAGTAACATTACAAATTTTTTAACAGAAGATTAAAATAAAAATTTATCGCCGAGATAAAATTATTTGAATAATTATGGATTTCTTATATTAAGTTTAATAGTATGTACCTATACCTACCTAATTTTAAAATAATATTCAAATCGGTAAATGGTAATACTAGTAAATACATAGTTTTAAACATAATTATGTAGGTTAAATATATTATAAATTTATAACTATGTAATATAAAGAGATTTATTTTATAAGAAATTATTATGAGAAATTTTAGCGTAGATTCATTTTCACCGAATAATATGAACATTTTATGTACCAATATGGAAACATTTTCAAAATATTTTTGCTTTTTTTTTTAACTTTTTATAGGCATAAGAAAATGTTGCTGACTTTCACTGTCAAATAACTTAAAAATATTTTACAATTTACAAGGCTCATCATAAGTTGTTTTTAGTGACAATTAAAAAAGTTGAGAATAAATCTACAATAAATTTTTATGAGTATTGAGCGTATGAAATTGGAATTTTGACAAAATTCGTTAAAATTAAAATCACAAAAATTTGCCAATTATTTTGTGTTAGAAATTCATAACATTTTAGATTCTGAGTGGAGCGATAAATGTATTGATTTTACAATGATGTGTGTGTGTTTTTTTTTTTATTATTATATTTTTTTTGTGAGTACTGTTTGGGACGGTAAAACTACTTAAATTTTCTTCAACAGTACCTTGTTCGATGGGAAAGTGAATCTAGTTTTTGAATTCAGGAGGTCAAAATTCCCAATAGCTTTCAAAAGAGCCGGAAAAAACAGCATAAAAATTAAGGAAAAACGAGAATTTTTATGAAAAATCGGTCTTTGACAAAATCGATTTTGGTTTTTGGTGTAACTCTAAAACAACTGACCATAGATACATTAATATTGACTTGTTTTAAGCGGACAATTTCAAATTTAAATTTTTTAGTTTTTTTTTCTAATAATTTCAACAAAATTTAATATAAAAAGCTCTAATATATTGTTACAATGACATTTAAAAAATATTAAAAATCCAGTCACAATTTTTTTTAATGAACATTTGAAGTTCGATTTTTGACAACATTTATCAAATTTAAATTTCAAAAATGATTTTGTAGTTAAAAATTTATTAAATTTTCAACTTTTATAGCTAAGGATTGAAAACTTACAACAAGGTTTCACATAACATTTTTATTTTTAAATTGTAGATTATGAGTGGGATTAAAGAATACAGTATTTATGTTTTTTTCTATCCGGGGAAATAAAACAGCGTCAATTTTCTGACACGATTTCTTATGATAAGCATTTGACCCCCAAAAGTAGGTACTATGTAATTAAATTCACTTTCCTACCAGAATAAGGGGTGCTATATAAAAATTTACGCAGTTTTATATCTCCGGATAGAAAAAAATATAAATATCATTGTAAAATAAATACTGTATTCTTTAATCCCACTCATAATCTAAAATTTAAAAATAAAAAACGCGACGTAATAAAGTAAAATTTCGATCTATATGGTAATCGGAATTGAGTGTAGGTTTCATTATTTAACTCCAAAAACTCTAGAACCTTATAATTTCCCCATTCCGTGTTTATTAAGTTAAATTTATCTAATTTTTTTTAAATTTTTTTAGTTTAAAAAATCAAAAAAAATGTGTATGAGTGTACCTATATCAAATTGCATATACAACATAAAATAATAATGCTCTACAGTAGGCTCCCGAACCGCAAGCCTGTGGGAACGTTGTCTAAATTCGGGGCTTGTTTACTTTGGCGCGGACACATCGGACCGACAATTTTCGGATAGACACTAGCCTGGCCGAGCTATACCACGCGAAGACGAGCAAGAGCGTTCCCACGGAACGTGTAGTGCACCAAAGCCAGCACATTTGACTCGTGGATCGGCGAGATTCGCGCATTAGGAACCCGCCTTAATACGACTATTACGTACTTATGCTGTTTTTGTTTTTAACTATGCACAACCTAGTTTGTTTTTCCCTCATGCGTATAGAACAACAATCGCAGCACTGGTTACTTTCGCCTTATACTTAAAGGCGCACGCAGGTCGCAGATATAGATAATAAAATATAATAGTAATCTAAGTAGGTAGTGATAACTGATAACGTCAGACGGCGAAAAAGGCATGATGGTTGCAGCTGGCTCCACTTTATAGTTCATCAGAATTCTATGGTATGGTTGGTTCCATAGACCATAGGCACCGACTAGATAGGGGCTCGGGGGCCGCAGTCCCCATTGAAAAGATTAATCGGGGCTCATGAATATAATAAGGGCAAAAATGAAGGCTAAAAAGTAGTAAGTTCGGTCCCCATTGATATTTACGAAACCTGGCGCCTATGGTTGGTACTTGGTTCTGTATAGTGTTATCCTCGATGTAGAGACTCTTCTAACATAACACATGATTAACGTAATATCCAATTTATCAACTGGCAAGTACTTCCTTCAAATCCAATCATTCATACTAATATATTCCGTAACAAAAATTATTATCCTATTATGAGTTATTACTGTTATGTACTAATTTTGTTGAGTTATAACTTAATGAGTATTTTAATACTATTGCTGTGTTTATTTATAATTGCATATCTTTTTTTATAGTAAACATTTTTTGCTTTTTATGAATTAGACTATTTATGTGTATATTATACTATTTATGATTCATTTTATTGAAAATATATTTTGTTTATAAAACTTTATTATTATTTAAAAAATAATATTTTACAATAATTTTATTAATTTTAAAAACATCGGGATACCTACTTATATTTGGGATAAAATACGACTAACCTGAATTCGGGCCGCAATCGCCTGGCTACCTGTTTATATACTGTTCGCATAATCACAAGGACAAGCGAGTCCACGGGTTTCCTATTTTGCACGGGAAATGCTGGGTGGGATGCCTATAATATAATTATTTAATCGAACGTGTCTCCACTGACTCGCTGACTGATCAACATAGAGCCTAAACAATGATACCTTGAGACTTGCAATTTTCACTGTACCTTCGAAAATGTAAGTGTCCACTGAGAATGAATTTTCCAAAATTTGCATTTTAAAGTGGTGCTTCCACAAATATTTTGAGATTCACGATTGTCGATGAAAATGAAAATTCTTTTTTCTGTTTATAAATAATTTATTGTTATCATTGGTTATAGCCTATAGGTTATAATAGAAATAGTAGAACATTTTTAACTTTTGAACACCATTACACAAAATATTAAATGACAAATTGATGACATGATGAATTGAACAAAGTTTGAATCATATACCTATAGAGTTAGGGAAAATAATTGCGTATAGTAGGTATAATATGTACCTTTTTCAGTGTAAAAATGATATTAATAAGACATTACAATGCTTTTTTATTTTTTTGACATTAAGGATGGTCATTTATGTTATTTAATACATCATATAACACAAATGACCATGCTTAGTGTCAAATAATTAAAAAAAGGATTTAATAACTTATAATAAATGTAAAAAAACGAGGAGGTTTTCAAGTAGGAGCATCAAAATCGTCAAACTAAATGAACAATTCTTTAATAATAAGTGAATTATTATTAACAAACGGCAATTATTTATACAAATATCGATCAAAAAAAAAAAAAAATATAATGGCAAGCCTTTTAAATTTGATACGAACTAGTGAACTACAATAACTTTAGAAATAGAAATAAATCGGTCGTGTAATATAATATATTAGAATATTAACCATCTACCTAGCTACTTAGGTATATTGTATAAACTTAAGTATAGTCCCTATTCCTTGTAGCGTCACTATACCGGTCTGGACATAGGTCGGTGTCTAGACTCCGCGTCATGAAGCTGTGCTGTTCCACTATTTGAGTTTGACACTGCAAGGAAACCGTACCTTAGCAGATGGATGTTAAAAAATGTGGCGTGCCGGGATATACTGACTACCCCAAGCTGGTGGTTATAATAATATATAGATATATAAAAAAAATATGTACAATGTACTTATGTACTAGTATTGTATTGTATTAATTTCGAACAAAGAATCTTGCCCGAGTACATCTAACACATGTTGTGTGACATTCCAACACAACACACAATGGTGACTCTTATACAGTTACATAATTTATACTAGGGATGGCCAAATGATTAATATCTACTGAGGGTGTATTTTTTCTTCTAGGATCAACTAATGTAAAAAAATATTTTATATTAATAATAAACATAGGTAGGTAGGTAGGTACTTCTATAAATAATAAAAGTGTAGTTACCTATAAAGTTATCTAAAACGATTGTTTCTAAACAGTTTTAAAATGTATTAACGTTATACTGTTGTTGTGGAAGCGAGTCGTAAGTCGTTTACTCGTTTTATATTATGGCTAGTTGATTATAATCTTGGTAATAGTCGCTACCTGCTAAACGAAGACGTGGCTCTAAATGATCATTAGAAAGTATAGCTCAGTTTTATTCAGCTTTCATAACTTTCATGTGAGAAAATGCCATTTATCAAGAAACGGTTAATCCAAAATATATATTTAATAACTGTAGGTATCTAAAATATTGAATAAACTCTAACAAGGGAATCGAATTAGAAATCTTCCAAGATCGACCGTTTGACCATCCCTGTATTACCTATATAATAATATGTAGGTGCGATCGGCACAGCAAACATTCGGTATAATCGACGTTGGTGGCCACCGGGTGGTCAAGGTTATATGGGGAGAGAACACAATACAAAGGGAACATGGTATTTGGCGCCACCGATAGCCGCATTAGTCTCGATTAAAATTTTTCAAATACTACCTACTATGTGAGTTATACTCAACCAAATATTAAAATACTTTGACAAGGAATATTTTTTACTGAGTTTTCAAATACCTACGTATTTTAAATACTTTTTGAAATAAGATTCTGAATCTGTAACTTGTAAGTGAATACTTTTAAAAAGTATCTCTTACAATAGGTAGGTACTACCAATAGGTACCTAAATTTAAGATGTAGATAATCTGTGCCAAAATATAAAAAAATGCATGTAATTTGTGCAACATCTAATCATCTAAATTTTAAATATTAATTTGGTAATCTGTGCCACAATAGAAAACGAAATAGAATGATGTGCATAAGTGCAAATAGAGTTTGAGATTTAGGGAGAATGAAGCCCTACTATGATACCTAATATTGAATAATCTTTAAAAAAAATGAAGGAAATGTTTAAGGAGACTATTGAAACATTTGTCCTTAAAGCCCCACTTCTTTATTTGTGACTATGATAGTATGCATATTTTATTATTAACCGAAATACTACTCATTTATGCACGAAGTACATATAATATATAGGTACCTACCTACTTACATTAAATTTTAATATTTTTCTTGAAATGTATGTACTAAAATTAAATTGATTGATGAGTAAAATACATATTAAGTAAACGAGTAAGTTAAAAAAATGATAACTTATTGTTTTAAAGAATAACAATAAATTTTGATATGGTCAGAAATGGTACCAGCCTTAAAAAGTCACACAAATGATGTATTTCCATAAAATGTGTGTCTGTTAGGTACTCAACTTATAAAAACAGGTCTGAATGGAATTGTGAACATAAAAACAAGATTCCGTACGCTTTGTACCTAAGACTTATAAGTGCAATGTTGCCAAATTTCGGGGTTTCGTTGGTATTTACAGTGTTGAACCCAGGTATACTTTAGGGTGGGGCATTTGCCCTGTATTGTTATTGTCGAAAAATCATAGGTACTTCTACGATATATTTATACATTTATTATATTAAGAATTAAAAGAATGTAGGTATTCAAATAAATAAAAAAACTTGTAAGTTATAATAAAGTAATTTATTTAGTAATTGTCTACAAAAGAGTACCTAACTTAAATTACTTACAATTTACTTGCAATAAAATGTAATTAAATTACCATATTATCATAATCATATATTATTTAAAAAGTGATTTAATTACAATAACTACTAACTTCTGACTTGGGTCCAGTCGTACAGGTTAATCCCCACAACGCTGGATATTTTACCTATAGTTTGAACGAAACGCAGTTGCTTGTATTTATTTTGAATTTGGGTAGGTATACCTAGAATGTCACTGGTCACTTTCACATTTTATGGAATAAAGTAAAGTAAATTTTTCACTAATGTGACTATTTTATTTAAATATTTAATTTAAATTTTTATTTGATTAAAATTAAATAAAAATATTATAGGTAGGTACACAAAATACGTGGTTTAACAACAACTATAAAGTAAACGTTTCGTGTCCCTTTTTTTGGCTTCACAAGTCCGGTTTTGTTAACATATAACATATATACCTACCGGGGTGCACTGTATAGTGAGTACCTACAGTATATATGTTTATATAGTATATTATATATTATATATATATGCAGTTAAACTGTCAAAGAAACATAATATATTATAGAACTACACGAGTGACCGTGTGCAGTTCATCGGGTCTATATTATATTTATTATACATTTAACACAGAGCCCTTTATTGTAATGAAATAAGAAAAATAAATTCGACGTTTTCACCGAGGGGAATGTTCCTCGTATTGTACATTGTCACGTTTATTGCAGGGTGTGGGGATTATGTGGGATTTCGTGGAAATACGACACATCTAAAATCTAACAGATGGTAGGAAAAATAATTCTCGGGAAAGAAGTCTGTTTACTAAAAAAACTAGTACAGTTTTCAAAAAAATTGTAGTTAATAATATTATAATAATTGAGAAATAATAATAGCTAATAAAATATAAAACAAAATACTAAATCTAATATAGATGTATACAAATTATAAACAAGTCTACTTAACGGCAAAACCTTTGTTTTTGAAATTTTTTTTTTAAGCGTTGTTTTTACATGTTTATTTCAAAAATGTTTGAAAAAATTTGCTCCGGCCGCCCACACACATGATTGTCACTGGTAATCGTGTCATGAAAAGAAACTACAATTAGGGGTTCGACATATTATACAAATGCAAACACCATTTTTGTTATATTTTGTCAATATAAAACCGAAATATCCCTCGACTATTGCTATGCAACACCACCTCAAGTAGGTCACAGGGTAAAAAACTGCATACCTAAGAGCGATGCCATCGTGGCCTGCACTTGCTCGCTGTGCTGAGCTCGGGTAATAAAATCGAGGCCAGACGGATAAACTAAAAGCAGTGGTGAATTGGTAAATATATTTATGGGTATACTATACTCACTAATTATTAATTAAATATGTACCTAGTACCAATGTAACCTAAAATTTTTTTTCTCGCTACTCACGATAACCATTCATTAATCCCTGATACGTTAAGAACTTCTATATAATATTACGTTCGAGTTATACCATCGTAAATAACGTTATTGCAGTTCAATTAGTAGTTACCTTTTAACATTAGGTATTTTATTAATTTTTTAATAATATAACAATAGAAAATAAAATAAAACCAACTTGCATATCAAAAAAAATTAAATAACAATAAAAAACTAAAAAGAAATAAAAGAATATTATGTTAATAATATTAATATTATATAATCTATCATAGACTTTTCCACAAAGCTGTTTTGTATTTAATATTTTTTTCATCCAGGGCCGTATTTAAGGGGGGCAACGGGGACATTTGTCCCGGGCAGCCAATTTTGACACATTTAGGAGGCGGCCAGGCGCCGGTGTATATTATATAAATACAATTTTTTTTGGTAATAATTTGTTTGATTACATATCTCGGTACCTATACTTTGAATTTTTGCATTGCATGATTATGATACGGCCATTTGGCTGTATTTAGGTACCTACTCATTTTGTCAATCAATAATAACTATTAATATTAGTAGTTTTTTTTTATAGTGTACAATTATTGTTTGTTGTAATACATTTTGGACAATAATTAAAATAATGTATCGTCGTGATCTGTGTTTTTAATAAAATTGTTAAAAATAAATAACTATAACTAAAAAATTAAAAAACGGATTAATTTCTTTTTATTTTACAATTATTGTTGACCCAAGGCGCAAAAAGTGTAATTACAGCTTTGGGTTCATCGGTGTTCAATATTATCGGGTACCTGTTTACCTGCACTGATACCGTTGAGTTGATTACTGGGTCATTATATTATAATATATTATTTTCAATATTTAGTCAAATATTAAAATTATTAGCATAATTCAAGAAACACCATGAGGAGGTTGGCTGAAAATTTTCTCAAAAATGTTGTTAATTTTAGTTTTTTCGTGAGGACTGAGGACATTGGTCTGGTGTTCGTGGCTTCGTTATAAATATGGGGTAGCACACTAGCACGCCTGTTTCGTGACTGGTACTCCCGCCATGAATTGAAGCTTCAAGATCGGTTGGCAATTGTACGGTATTTCATATGACAAATAAGATGATATTATGATTTATTTTATACATATTGTTTAAAAAAAAAATATATATTTTATGTAAGTCATTTTACATTTACTATTTTATTTGACCATTAAAAAAAATATTATTCCTAAATCCTAATACATTTTGTATAACAAAATGAAATGTTTTGCCAACCAACAAAATGGCGGCCGTCCACAGCTGAGCTTCACTATATCATACTTTAGTTCGTGGTAGAGATAATGTAAGATTATCTTCTATACCGTGGTTACTACCTATTAAGCCGTTATTTTTCTAACCGAATTTGTTTACTGTTTATCCTGCAGTCGTATAATATTAATTGTCTAATGTCTATTGTGCAGGCTGTACTGGTGCGGCTGTAAGTAAGTTGTATAAAATAAGTTATCAGTTTATCACTCGTCACTCAGAAGGAGTAAAAGAACGGTTTGTGAAGATCAAAATTCAAAATAGTGACTACTATTTAACCAAGTCTGACTTCACTGGAGCGATCACGTATTCTCATCATTGCATTAGAAGGACGATATCTTTTTGTTAAATAGTTTTAAATGTAAAATCATTGAAAATGTCCAACATTTGTATTCTGTGTGAGAAACCAGTTCTCAAGTATTCCATCTCCAAGATGTCTTTACACTCGTAAGTATCGTAAATAAATTACCCTAGCGTACGGGGACAAAAACATTCCAGTCTAATTAGTTGTATTTTATTTTGTGTTAGATTTCCATCGTGTCCAAAAAAACGGCAGATCTGGCTCAACTGGTGTAAATTAACCAATGAAGAAGTCTTACCAAACCGTAAAATATGTTCATTTCACTTTGAGCCAAGATGTTTCAAAACTAGTGTAAAGAGGCGTGTACTCTATCCTGATGCTGTACCAACAATTTTTGGAAATGGCCATGTAAAAATTGCAAAAGGTATTATACATTTTTCTTCTTTTGATTATTTTACGTGGGTTGACGATTACCAATACTAAAAATGAAGTTTTCGCCCTAATGGTCATAGATGCCCTTAGTGATTATACACTGATAGCGATTTATAGTATTACATTATAATACAGTAATATTACTACCTAATCGTAAGTGGCCTAGGTATTGGTCATAATTGTTGTATATTCAGCACTGAATGACGTATGCTACATGTAGTATACATGTAGACATGTAGTTTAAGTATCATGTTACAATCGGAGGTAACTGTCTATCGGTCATTAGTAAGTAGAAAATTAATAATATACATCATTACAATTAATATAGGACTATTGAAATACGTTCAAATACTATATTATTAGTAATTTACAACAATCAGTGGCGGCTTTTACTTTTTATTTTCTTGACTCACATATAATATTTTTTACCACCCACTCCAAATACTGAATTTTTCTTTGTTAGTAGTAAATAATAGATATTTAATGAAGTAAAAGTATGTATACATATATATGTATACATCAAATTACAGAAATTATAGTCACCCCTATACGGGTTAACCATATTATCCTCATACCAAATGTATCTTTTTTTTTTTCAAAAGAAATCTATAGTAAAAACGCCAAATTAATTTTTAAAATAAAATAAAATTTATAGGTAGGTACATTTTTATATACATATAGTAATTAAACATTTTAATAAGATTACTTTTTTGGTTATAGGTATTATAAATTATTTGAAGTATTTAATGCAAATCGTTAAATTTTACTGAATATTGTAAAATTAGTTTTTGGTGAATTTAATAATAATTATTCTAATGAAATTAAAAACTTAGCCTGCTCTAACTTAGTGAATTTTTACTAAATGTAAGTAGGTATTTTTTTCTTTTATTTTTGAAGAAATATGATCTAAAAATTAAACTGAATAAACATTATTTCTTATATTTTTAGATTTTGAGCGATTTTATTGAATAGAATTACATTACGTTGAATTTTTATAACATATAAGTAAATAAATAAACTAATTATGAAATTACTATTTATTTATTTAATTTAGACATGAGATGGGATTTTAGTTGGTTCAAAGAACAACCAAACTTATTTATAGCTTTATCAATATTTATATCCTTTTTACAATCTAAAAGAATAAGACGGCTTTCAAGTCGTTTTTCACCTATTGTTGACCATAGTTTTGTCTTTACTTATTTTACCTAGATGTAAATTAAATAGTAAATGATGAATATTAGGTGTAAATAAACTTAACTTGTAGTTTAAAGTAATTACAATAATTAATAGTATTAAAAAATATTTGGAAATTAATTATTTACATTACAAAAGTTTTATTTGGCTGACACAAAAGTACATCTTCAGATGGTACTATTCTGTATTCCTAATGCTTTAATATAAATCTGGGGATGTAGATACTAAACCAAAAATTGTTAGTACAGTTTAACGAGTTTTCTTAACTGAAATCTCAATAAGAATAATAAATAAATTGGACTTAAAAATGTTTATAATTGATATAAAAAGAATGAGAACCCCTATTCTAGTACCTATACCTATAGTTAAGGTCCGCATTCTTCCTGCATACCTTTTTTATCTGTCATTGGCTACATTTTCAAATAACACTTCATAAAATGTTAACTTTTATATGTGTATTTTAGTTAAGATTTGAAACTTATGGGTGCTAAGTAGGTACATAATATCAACAACATTTTATCATGAAAAATAATCAAAAATGAAAATGATAATGATCAATCTGATAGGTACTCTACGGTACTCTATTATATTAATGTCAGCAACAGAAAATAAATTCAAAGTTATAAAATGTAATAAACACAAGTTATTTTTCTGTTTTAGGAAGAATGAACAATTGCACAAAGAATGGTATTGTTTTGCAGAATAGTAAGTCACGTATTTCATTAGCAAAAGCTGCTAAAAAAGTGGTTGCCGTTCAAAATCGTGATACACGTGATGTTACACCTAGAGTAGTTACAAATTCAGATTTTGATCGTATAAATAGTATTTTGGAAAGTCAAATACATGAACTTAATGAGCTCGGAGGCTTTCTTACAGAACTAAAAAAGGCAAAATTATCACTTTCATCACTATTGGAACTTCTTGTAAGGAAACAAATCACATTGGGTAACTCGTTAAAAATATAAAATGATCTATATGTTGAAGCACTTTAAATAATCTGTATATTTTATATTTTAACAAACTGTAAAAAAATTCTCCTTTATTTAATTTAATTTAATCTTATTTTTAATTTTTTTTTATCAATATTGTACTATCCAAGATGTTTTTTATAAGTTTAAAATAAGATCATTTAGACTTTTAGAAATTGGCATCCATATGTTTTGTATAAAGGCTGTTATAGGGAGAAGCATAAGTGGACAAATGCTTTGGGACAGGAAAATAATTAGGTAAAATTAGTTTTAAGAAAAGAATATTATAAAAATATTATAAAGTTAATTAAGTTTTACAACTAAATTTGTATTTATATTTTACCAGGAATGTGTAAATGCGGTACTGTTTATTTTGTAATTTATTAAATAAATGCATTTATTTGTTTATTTAATTTTTTTTAATGATTTTTAAAAAAAAGAAATATTACACATTGAAAAGATTGTTAAAAAGTGTTGAAAAATCTCTTCTTAATCATCCATAAAGTAAAAAATTGGTGTTTAGATTTTAGAGAAAGCATAGTTATACAATTTATTAAGCCAGAGAGGCAAAATTTCTAAACCAGATTTACTAGTACAATTTCAGAAAATTGTTTGATGTAAAATCTGAGACCAGTCTAATATTTATTTTATTTTTTTGATATTTTCTACACAGGGTTTACTAATGTCTCTATATAGTTTTAAGTGTTCCATATCTAATAATTGTATGCATAATGTCCAATATGTAAGCATTGTGTAGGCATACTCGTCCCACATTTAACCCTGAATAATGTTCAAATTTGTAATTTATTTCATGTAAAATGTATATCACATATTATACTACATTTTCAAACGGGTTATTAAGGTGGACTCTTTCTAACCACCGTCAAAGGTTGGGGGACTGAGTTCCCCTGGCACCCACCACTTTAATCTCTATTGCTATTAATATATGAACCATGATTGCTCAACAATTGTAAGTTTTTAAATTAAATGTTATTAGACCTTAAAGAAAATCTATATATTATGTTATTATTATATAATCAAATGTATCTGGACTGACTAACTGATCAACATAGAGCCTAAACTAAGATAATTAGAATCTTGACATGTTCATGATACCTTACGGTACATAAAGGTAAAATTTATAAGCCGTATAGTATATATAGGTAGTTATTGTACTTAGTAGACCTACAAAGAAAACATGGTACAAAAATGACTCAAATTAAAATGTATTACTTATAATTATTTATGTAAACAATAAATTTACGTATACATACTGAAGTTACTGTAGGTTTTAGGTTTATGTACATTGTCCATAAATTCTATATAGGTATTAGGTATAAAGTATTTACCATATCCACTTATAACTAACTAACTTATAAAAATTTATATTATTTTAGAATCGTTTTTATGGATTCCTAGGTAGGTACTAACTATAGGCACTTACAAGTTAAAATAGCACTTTTCTATTAAGCTAAAGCTAAATGCATGAATAAATATCAAAATTATTTTGATGGTTTTTGAACATGTGATAACATTTTTTTTTTATTTTATATTGCATATTATTATTCAAGTAAGTAAGTATTAATTAGACAACGGACAACGGTGGGCAGATAGAATTAAGGGAGACCTCAGAATAATAGGGATAGAGAATGGAGAAGAAGTGTCTAGGGACAGGGAGAAGTGGAGGGATGTTGTTGCTGTGACAATGGACCTTAATGGTCTTTAAAATGACTAAAAGAAGAAGAAGAAGTATTAATTATACATTTTTTTTTTAGTCATTTTTATAGTAGTTATTATTTTTTTTAGTGTCTCTTTGGATTTGTTAAATCATTTACCATAATATGTTCATATTATTACATTAATTAAAACATTTGCTTACAGAGTTGTTGGACCAGTAGCGGATTTAATGGTCGTTTAGTCTGTAAATACCGATGTACGATGAGGCTCCCTCCTAAATTGTGTACTGAGGCCCACCTAAATTATTAAATTGATTTTTTTTTGCTTGTTGATAATTTAGATTTTTATATAAGTTTACCACTGCAGAAAAGATACCTATCTAACTGCCCTAACATTAGTAGGCAGTAGAAATGTAGGTAGATATCCTGCAAAGGTAGATATTAAATTAATTGAAACTAAGTTACTCAGACAAATAACCAGAGATTGTCAAGTTAATTAATACTGTGTACCTATAGGCTATAGGTTAGGCTAAAAGTTACATTAAACATTTTTAACTGGTTCTATTACTATCAGGGCCGGCGCTACCTTTTGCGAGGCCCTGGGCAAAACTTATTTAACCAATATCCATATCGCATAGAACATAGATGTAAAAGTCAAAAAATCATAAAAAATGTGGGTCCCAAATAAAACAATTATTATTAAATAATAATATTATTTTTTTTTTTTATTATTATTATTATTAAATAATTATGTTGACCCTAGTTACACCTATGATGTTTATTGAAATAAAAATACATTAGTAAATATTAATTTTCAACTTTTTAATGATTACTTTTAAACGTATTACACTTGTCAACTTACAAACATATAAATAACTTACAAATATACTAAGCCACTAAGGTATACAAATAAACAAAGGTTCTGTAATTTTATGTATTAAATTTAATATAAAATAATACATTTAAACATTAGAAATTTAAGCAGTAAGAAAACAAAATTAATATAGAATATTTAAAAATTTTTTCTTGATTTTTTGGACGTATTACACTTGTCAACTTACAAACATATAAATAACTTACAAAATATATACTAAGCTACTAAGGTATACAAATGTACAAATGTACAAAGGTTCTGTAATTGTATGTACTAAATTTAATATAAAATAATTCATTTAAACATTGGAAATTTAAGCAATAAAAAACAAAATTAATATAGAATATTTAAAATTTTTTTCTTGATTTTTTGGACGCAAACAACTCTATGACGTCCATAAAATTCAATGTATTTGCTGTTTCATTTTCAATTGCAATAGTAGCCAATTCAGTCAATCGTTTTTGAGAAATTGTGTTTCTTAGGTAATTTTTGATTATTTTGAGCTTTGAGAAACTCCTTTCTGCTGACGCTGAGGTGATTGGTATGGTTAACAAAATTCGGAGTGAAATTACTATGTTAGGAAAAGCTGTAAAAGCACCAGGAATTGTTTTTAAAAACTGAGTGCTTGATGCTTCTATTGGCGTAGAATCTTCTTTCATTGTATGACGAAAAACTAGTAACTCTTCATACAATTCAGAAGCAACTATATCATATAATTCTCCGTCACTTAGATAATTTTGTAAATCTAAGCAACTCTTCATAAGGTCGTCATTAGTTATTTTTTGGAGATCACCAATATTGTATAGAAAACTGAAATTGTCGCTATAAATTTTAAATTGATTAAATCGTTCACTAAATGATTTGACAGCAGCTCGCAATATCGGGTAATGATTGATTAAATTTAATAATGCGATTAACTGTCTAGGAATCCGGGGTTTCCATACCGTTCGACGTGCCATACCGATCGACGTTGACGCATAAATATTTAATATTATAATATTATATTGTTGTTTTGTTTTAGTACAAGATTTTCTTATAAAATATTTTCCTATGTAAATTTTGAGCGCGAGCCCCTGGACAAATGTCCCGCTTAAATCACAATTTTAAACAACATATTTAAATGGTTCTTTTGACTATTTGTATTATTTGACATATCGATCATTCGAAATATTATTATTTTTATTTTATAATCTTTTAAATCTTGTATATATAAGTAAAATTTGTAAAAATGACTCCTAATAATATAATAATTATTATTATTAATATTTACTTTATCGTTAAAATATTATTAGGAAACGTAATATATTTTATTTTATGGATATTACATAATATATAATATAAAACAAAATATTATTGTGATTGTTTGAAAATGAAAATATAAATATTAAAAAGGTAGGTGTTGCTCTTCTGTACAGTAGGTTACAAGTGGGTCACTGGTAAATTCTGTCTTAAATTTTAATTCAATGATATAATATCATTGTATAAGAAAAACAATTCTGAGCGAAGACGGTCAGCCAGCCTATGATATTACTAAGTATATTTTTATGATACTATTGAGAATAAAGTAATTTATAATTTTTTAAACTATTTTGAATTATTTATGGTCTTGAGACATTTTTGTTTTTTATTAATTTTTATTAAAATTTTCGTCAATAATTTTTTGTTTGATCAAAAAAATTGAAAACGTAAAACAAGGTTCTTCATAAGATGATATAATAGCAGTTTAAAAATATTAAAGATACAGTACCTATTCAAGATTTATTTTATAAGTAGGTATTATAAGTTCAAATGTTGATGAAATTCATTAATATCTCAAAAATTTGTAAATTAATTTGTTGTTAAAAAATTATAAAATGTTCAAGGTTGGCCTTTCTTAGTTCAGATACCTAACCTAATTAGATTCACTAGATTTCAATGACAGTCTATGTAGGTATTATTTAAAAGAAAATAGTCAAATTTGTTTTGATATGTCAATAATGTATTTAGGTATAAACATATTTAAAACTATAAAATGTCATTAGTACAGGCCAAATGATAAATATGAAAAAAAAATCTTAATATTTAAATATTAACAATTGTCTCTATGCCCACTTTTTTTAAAATTTTGCAAAATCTGATATTTGGTTTTGTTTTCTGTGGTTTTATTTTCTGGGGTTATGTTTCACGGTAAATATCAAATAAAAGGCTATAAAAGTTGTGATAAAATTGTATAGCTAAGTCTTTGAACTATAGATATCATTTATGTTAAAATAGTCTGCTAAATAATTTAACTTAGCTGGTGACTTTAACACTTGTAATACACTACCTAACACCTATTTCCACTGGAAAGACCTTTTTCCAGAATTGGAAAGATAAAAGAAAGGGAATTAAAAAAATTAGGGTTTCTGACAATGATTAATCCCAACCTAACCAGTGGGGGGCAGAGCCCCCCCACACCCACTTCCCTTCAACCACCATAAAAAATATTAGACATATAAATATATAATACACCAGTACTAATAATATTTTGCAACAATCAATAAATATTATTTTAATTCTCATTTATTAAAATAAATATCACTGTTACACATTATTAACACATAAGTTATACCTAAGTAATTAATTTAAAATTTTTAAGTCACACCTATAATTGATCAAAAGTGTGGGTCACTTCAGTATTATTTATAAATCCTAATACTTTTAAAGAACAATACGCCCAAGTTACTATGCTTATTGTTTGCATCCACTATCAAACTGAAACATGTACGAAATACAATTAATGTAATTTAAAATAAAAGTTCAAGGTAAATTAAGATTTAAAGGAACTCATAACACAAAAAAAATTGTTCTTAAAATTTTTTTTAAATGTTAATATACGTCATAATGAAAAAAAAATTTAATTTATCTACGGATAAATGTGTAATTTTATGTGTTTAAGATGATATAAGTATCATAATTATAGAACTATCAATAGTAACGTTGAGTTTTTTAAATATTAAAAATCTTAAAAGTGATATTTTAGTTAAGCAGCTAGTTATGGTGATTTAAGTATAAAATAAAAATTAAAAAATATCTCTTTTAAGATTTTTAATATTTAAAAAACTAAACGTTATATTGAAATTCTGATATGTACTTGTATCGTATTAAACACATAAAACCACACATATATAAACGTAATTAAATGTTTAGGTTGTTAAATCGTTGTGTGAAACGAGAAACTTGTACACGTATAAGATAGGCAATTACGATGAGACAGGCTCAATGACGTCACTCGTCTTTTTTTCAATAATTACTCATAGCTCATTATACATTTTTATAAAATAAAATCAAACATTTAAATTTAATATCTTATTAAATGGGTATAACTTAACGAAATAAAAAATACAATATTATTTTTAAAAATAAAACATTCCGTCCCCCAGTCCAAAGAAAATAATTAGAAGGGGTACCTACGCTCAAAATATAAAAAAATAGAAGAGGAGCTCCGTCCCCCAATTCGAGCACTGTCTATTTCAATGATAGTATATTTACTATATTATATGTACCTACTCATTATGCAATACTATTTTTAAAATGTTATCTCGAATCACCAAGTTAAGTTCAATTATTTAGCATACTCGGTTTCAGATAGATACTTTCTTTTTATCTGTAAAAAAAATAAAAAATTATAAAATCAACTAGGTACCTATTCATTGTAATAATCAATATGATACAAAATGACTTGATGATAAGCTGTACTGAGTCATTTTAGTCTTTGTTTGATCGAAAAAACTAGGTAGGTATTTTAATTTCTAGTATTTTACCTTTACTAACCAATCGTATGTATAAGTTCATTTCCAACACTCGCGTGTAGTTAGTCTTCATGAATGATAGTTTGATAATATAGTGAAACTGATTAATTATATTTGGAGACGTAAATAAATTACAATTTTTACCTTTGGTGAAAAGGGGTGGAGTTTTTTACATTTAATGTTTTATTTTATTGTGTTTTCTAATAAAAGTAAAAAAAGGACATTTTTTGGAAGATTCGTAACATGTACTTATAAATATTATAATTTTTCACATTTAAGATTTTGAGTGGAACGATGAATGTATTGATTTTACAATGGTGTGTGTTTTTTTTTTAATTTTTTACTTTTTTAATTAGTTCATTTTAATTTTATTTTGTGTCTGTTATCACCTTTTAGGACAGTAAAACTGCTTGGATTTTCTTCAACAGTATCTTTTCTGATAGGAAAGTGAATCTAATTGGTACTTTGGGGGAACAAAAGTAACATTTTAACAGTAGATTTCAAAAGCGCAGTGAAAACAAAAGAAAAATTAAGGAAAAACGGGAATTTTTACACAAAATCTGCTTTCGAAAGAATCGATTTTGGTTTTTGGTGCAACTCTTAAACAAATGACCGTATGTACATGACATTTTGACTGGATGTTTATATTACCATTTTCTATACACAATAACATTTTAAAAATATTTTGTCTTACTTTGAGCTCTTTACGGACATTTTCAGTTTCCATTTTTTTTTGGTTTTTTTTTCCTATAAATATCAATGAAATTTTATTTATTAGTTAAAAAAGCATGAAAATTTAATACAAGGCTCCTGATGTATTTTTCCAATGACATTTGAAAAATAATAAAAATCCTTCGTTACATTTTTTTTTATAAGTATTTAAAGTTCAAAAATTGACAAAATATGGAAAAATCACGAAAATTAGAAAAATTATTTTGAGTTAAGAATTCTTAAAACTATATCTTTTTAAATCTAAGACTTTAAAATGTAATACAAGATTCCATATAAGATTATCTACCTTTATCAAAAAAAAAAAATTTCTATAAGAAAGTCAAATTAAATTTTTATGAGAGTTTGAAATTCAAATTTTTACAACATTGGATATTCAATCTATTTCTCATGTAGCGATTTCCTTATTTTGTTGTAATTCAAAAACGAATAACTGTAGATACATGAAAAATTCACTGAATGTTTATATTAGCATTTGACTCTTTTTGAGCTGTTTACGAACATTTTCAATTTTTAATTTTTTAAATTTTTTTTTCTTATTTTTTTTGCCAAAAAGTGTAAAAATTTAATACAAGGATCCTGATCTATTGACTATTGTTACAATGGCGGTTGAAAAATATTAAAAATACATAGGCACAATTTTTTTTTTATAAGCATTTAAAGATCGAATTTTGACAAAATGTATCAAATTTAAAATTGAATAATTATTTTGTAGTTAAAAATGTTTAACTTTTATATCTAAGGATTGAAAATTTAAAACAAGATTCCACGTAGGTATGTAGTTAATTCTGTAACCAAAAATTCTAAAAAATACATAATCAGTAATCACAGTTTATTTTTATAGACATTTTAAGTTTAAATTTGGATGAAATTACATATTAAAAAACCCTAGAATAACTATTTTAGTTATTTTGTTGTGATTGTATAATAATATTAGTGGGTACTTGAAACTTCTAAAGTATACTATTATATATCTATGATAGTATCCTGGTTTGTTGTTGATGTATAACGCGTTATATGTACCTAATGGATATTGTGATATGATTAATTCGGAATTTTTTATAGGTAGGTAACTATTATAGGTGAATTTTTTATTATTTATGTCTTATACCTAGACTGAAACAACGTCTCCGCTCAGAGACGTTTTTCTTATACAATCATATGATATCATAGAATTCAAATTTAATACCATCCATTATACAGTGACCCACTTGTAACCTACTGTACAGCAGAGCACATTTTTATATTTTAGATTCTGATTGGAACGATGAATATATTGGTTACATATCTTTACAATGATTTTGGTTTTTTAAAATTTTTTTTTAATTTTTGTGTCTGGGTACACGATTAGTAGTCGATATAAAGCTTTGATTTTCAACTTCATTAAGGCTAATACTATATTGTTATAATAACATTTGAAAAATATTAAAAATCCTTAGTCACAGTTTTTTTTATAAGCATTTAAAGTTCAAAAATTGACAAAATATGGAAAAATCACTACATTTTCAATTTATTTTGAGTTAAGAATTCCTAAAAATGTTTCTTTTTAAATCTAAGGTTTTAAAATGTAATAAAAGATTCCTTATAAGATTATCCACCTTAAACAAAAAAAAAAAAATGTCTATAAGAAAGTCAAATTAAATTTTTATGGGCCTTTGAAATTCAAATTTTTACAACATTGGATATTCAATCAATTTCTTATGTAGCGATTTAATTATTTCGTTGTAATTAAAAAACGAATAACTGTAGATACATGAAAATTTCACTGAATGTTTATATTAGCATTTACTACTCCCAATACAGTTTTGAAAATATTTTGACTCTTTTTGAGCTGTTTACGGACATTTTCAGTTTTTAATTTTTTTAGTTTTTTTTTCTATAAATATCAATAAAGTTTTATCTGTTGGGCCAAAAAGTGTAAAAATTGAATACAAGACTCCTGATATATTGTTACAATATCAGTTCAAAAACATTGAAAATACATATACACAATTTTTTTTTATAAGCATTTAAAGTTGGAATTTTGACAAAATGTATCAAAATCACGAAAATTATCAATCATTGTAATTAATAAATTATAAAATGTTAAGTTTTTATAGCTAAGGATTGCAAATTTAAAACAAAGGTTCTCATAAATAGTTCATACTGTATCCAAAAAATCTAAAAAATATATGAACACACTTATTTTTTACAGACATCTTAAATTCAAATTTGGACGAAATTACATATTAAAAAACCTAGAATAACTATTTTAGTTACTTTGTTGTAATTGAATAGGTAATATTATTCGTGGGTACATGAAACTTCTAAAGTGTACTATTATATATCTATGATAGTATCAGGGTTTGTTATTGATGTATAACGCGGTATAAGTACCTAATGGATATTGTCATATGATTAATTTAGAATTTTTTATAGATACCTATTATAGGTTAATTTTTTGTTTAATACCATAGATATGTTATAATATGTCTTATACCTAGACTGACATAGGTACCGTCTCCGCTCAGAATCGTTTTTCTTATACAATGATATTATATCATTGAATTCAAATTTAATACTATTCATTATACAGTGACAGACTTGTAACCTACTGTACAGTAGAGCGACACCCACTTGCCCACCTTTTTTTAAAAATTGACTTGACCACCTTCTTACAAAAACTGTTATGATATTGTAATGACATTTCGAAAAGTTTGCCAGTTCTTATATTATGGCAGAGTCTTGTATCTTCGTATATACTATATTATAGTATTTGACATTTGTATATAAGTATTAAAGTATTTGTATTATATATTTTTATCTTTTTGTCCACCATGAGACTATAAGACTATATCCTGAAAAAAAAATCCTAGTTGCAAAATATCGCCAAATCGGTTATAAAATGAAAACTAACTTAATAAGTTCTTCTCATACACGCACAACAAGTACCCAACTTGTTAATTTTACAATTACCTACATGTTATCAGAAAACTAAAAGTAACACATAATATGTTACAAAGTTATTACATTTTGGTGTATAGATGCATTTAGATTACAGTGTTGGGAAAGTTGCTTTTAAAAAAGAACTCGTTAGTTTTTATTTATAAAAATATGTGGAAATACTTCGTAAATATACTCATTTTTTTCTAATAATATTTTCTATATTCTAAGAACTTATAACTTATATAAATTATATTTGAATAGTATGGAAATTAATAATAATAATAATATTTATTTAGCAAACAAACAAAATAAAACAATATTAACAAACAAATTATGGTAGGTTTGCAAGCTCATCCAATAAGCATAGATATGCTTGTAGACGGATGAGCTGGGTTCATGTTATGAATATTATAAAAGTATACAAATAAAATAAAAAAAGAAAGAAAAAAGTTCAACATTAAGAGTAGTTACTTAAAATTATCATTGAACTAAAAAGTGGACATTTACAACCAAGATAAAATAGTGTTAATATGTTTCTTATACTTATTAAAATTATCAAAATTAGTTAAATTAATATTATATTTACGAAGTAACAGAATTACTTTAATCATTGGACTTTGTGTTCCAAAATTAGTACCTATTATTTCGTGGAATAATTAAATTACAATTGTTTTTTATTCTAGTATTATAACAATGCAAAGGCTGAAATGGTCCTATATTTACTTTAAATATATACAATAAAATCGTGACTATGAAAATTTATATAAAACAGCTAATGACTGTCTATCTGTAGTAAAAGACTGGTGTGACAATAATAATTTACAGCTAAATTTATCTAAATCTAAATATATTGTCTTTAATATTACAAATCGTTCACATATTAAAAATACTGATTTTTCACTGTGTGTACACTCTTATAAATGAAAATATCTAGATAACCCTTGTGAGTGCTTACCTTTGGATAGAGTTTATTGTATTAAATATCTTGGAGTAAAATTAGACCATAGACTTGATTCATAAACTTGAAAAATAGTTCTAACTTTCAACTCTAAGTAAATTAAACAAGTTGGATACAATTTTGGTTTTCCAAGTATAGTTTTAATCATTAAATTAATTGTAGTAGATAAAACATTTATATGTGTGGAGTATGTACATCCCCATATTGAAATACCGTACAAGAAAACAGATTGTACAAGAGCTAAATAGATAATTCAAAGAGTTTTAATACCAACATATTTTTGAGCAATCAGAACTTATATAATAATCTTCTAAGAATACTATTTACATGATAAATATGTTCAATAAATTTTAGTCTATGGTCTAATTTTACTCCAAGATATTTAATACAATAAACTCTATCCAAAGGTAAGCACTCACAAGGGTTATCTAGATATTTTCATTTATAAGAGTGTACACACAGTGAAAAATCAGTATTTTTAATATGTGAACGATTTGTAATATTAAAGACAATATATTTAGATTTAGATAAATTTAGCTGTAAATTATTATTGTCACACCAGTCTTTTACTACAGATAGACAGTCATTAGCTGTTTTATATAAATTTTCATAGTCATAAGTCATAACTTTTAATCAGAATAACTGTATCGTCTGCATAACAAAAAATTTCAGCATTAAGCTTTATATTTAAAAGTCCGTTTATGTATATGATGAATAAGACAGGGCCAAGTACTATACCTTGAGGTACTGAGAAACAATTTGTTTTTACATCACTAAGTAATTCGTTTATTCTTACTTGTTGAGGTCTGCCAGAGATAAATGATTTAATTAAATTGAGAGCATTGCCTCTTATACCATTATATTCTAATTTTTTAAGTAGGTAACAAATTATGACTTACGGAGTCAAAAGCTTTTTTAAAATCGAGAAAAATTCCAAGATCTTTAAATTTGTTATCTAAATTATTATGAATAAAATCAGAAGTTTTAGATAAAGGATCAGTAGTTGACATATTTGAGCGAAAACCAAATTGATTTGATGAAAAAAAATTATGTTTGTCCAAAAACGACATTAATCTTGATTTTATACATTTCTCAAATATTTTTGAAACTGTTAAAGTTAAAGCAATAGGTCTGTAATTTCCACATTGTTTTCTATCACCAGATTTAAAAAGTGGTATGATTATAGTATTTTTGTAGCTAGAAGGAAATTTACCTGTACTAAACGATTTATTAAAAATAATTGACAATGGAAGTGAGATAGAATCAGCTGTTTTCTTTAAAATAAAGTTCGATAAACCGTTATTATAAAATGAGGATTTATCTGGTATTTTCTTTATAGGTAAACCTAGAAATTTCTGAAGGATCAATCTGATCCAGGAGAATTGAATTATTAATATGGCAGTTTTTATTCATATCATTCCAATTTAGTTTTTCAAAATTATTTATTTGAATATCGTCAAAAATATTTTTACCGACATTAACATAATAATCATTTGGTTAATTTAAAATGTTAATTTTATCAGTTAAAAGAGATTTAGTAGAACTATTTTCAATACAATATATAGGAGTTTCCTCGTTTTTCGTTGAATATGTTGCTTCATTTATTAATTTCCATGTATTTTTAATATTGTTATTAGATAAATAAAATTGGTTTTTGTAATATAAAATACGAGATTTTCTGATTAATGAATTTAATAAATTCCTATATTTAATGTAATGTTTTTTTAGTGTAATATCAAAAGGAGCTTTTTGTTTTTTTAAATATTATTTATGTCTATTATTAATTGAGACCAGAAGTCCGTTAGTAATCCAAGCTTTATATTTTTGTGATTTTTTTAATTTATTTTTGGATACAATACATTTTTTAGAAGAACTGACAATAAATTCATTTATTTTACTATTAAATTTATCTATTAAAATATCAACATCACAGTCTAAAAGAAAGTTGTACCAATTAAATGAAAATAATAAATTATTTAGGTAAGAAAAATTACATTTAAGTTTGTTAACATTTTTAAGTGTATCATTATTAATATTACCTTTTTCAATAAAATTATCATTGTTGATGCTAATAGCTAAACTATAGTGATCTGTTATATCAGTTTTAACAATGTACGAGGACAAATTTGAAATATCATTTATAAAAATATGGTCTATACACGAGTTTGATTGATCAGTTACTCTCGTATAGTTATTAATACAAGATACAAAACCATATGAGGCTAAGATATTTAAGTAGGTAATCAGAAACGTCACCAGTATTATCCAATATATTGATATTCTTATCACCACACAAAATAATTTTATAATTACCATGAATATTAGACAAATAATGATCTAAACCAACCAAAAAACTATTTACAGTTAGGGAAGGCGATCTATATAAACCAATTACTTTATATGATTTTAGGTTATAATTAAAAGTTAGTTCTAAAGAATTACATCCCTGTATTACATTTAAAATAACATCATTAATAATTATATTATCAGCTTTTATAAAAATTGAGACAAAATCTGCTTTATTTAGTGTGCCTAAAGAATGAAAATATTTATAACCATCAATGCATATATTTAAGTTATCATTTAGCCAAGTTTCAGCTAGAACTATTATATCAAATATATGGGAGGTAGTTTTTAAGTAAACCAAAAGTTCATCAATGTGTAAAACTAAACTACGAATATTACAGTAAAAAATAGAAAAATCATTTTTGTTGAAATTAATATCAGATAAATTACTAACAATACTTGCGGAAATGTTATCAGCGTTAGTAATTTCTTTCACAATGTTATTTGATGATAACCATATATAAATAACATATAATTATTACAAATTAAAATTTTAACATGAAAAATAGAAGGGAAGGAGAAAACAAAATGTGTAAATCTAAATCACCAAAGTTGAGTAACGCTTTTCTCCTTGTCCAATTTTTTTAGTTGATTGATAGATATGATTTTTATAAATCTACTTCCTTCGTCACGTTTGATGAAGACACCAGAATGATTTGCCCATGAAAAACGATAGTTATAATTTTTTGAAACTAATCTAGCCAACCAGAAAAGGTGTTTATTGTCTTTTGTTAATTGATCATTTATGTACACATTATTCTTAGCAAATGATGTATGGATTTCATTAGCCAAAAGCCCATTTTGATTTAAAGCACGTAGTTTTATTGCTTTAATTAACTCCAATTTAGTGCTAGTATTATCAAAATTAACGATAATACTAGGGCAGTTCATCTTATTTTTATTTAATGTCATTCTATAGGCCTTAATCACCTTTTTATCATCAAGCTCGATATTTAATTTGTTAGATATGATTTTTATTATCTCAAAGGTGTTTTCATTGTCTGTCATTGGAATACCGGTTATTTCGATATTATTGACGAGTTTATCTTGTTCCAAAAAATTAATATTTGAGTGAAGTTTTTCCATTTCCAATTCTAAGTTTAAGCATCTCGATTCAGTCTTAGATATTCTATTTCCTTGTTCACTGATAGAATTAGATAATTTATTAAGTGTACTATCAAAACTATCCACTTTATCCGAACAGTAATTGACTGACTTTTCTAATTCCGAATTAGACTTAGTAAGCATATTAAGTTTGCAAATAATTTCATCCAAAGTAGATTTTATATTATTTATACTACTTACATACAAGATTACTGTATGAATCTGGGCTTGACGAAATGTTTGAATTATGATTTTTTTCTCACTGTGAGATTTTTACTTTGGCAGTCAGAACAGGTCCACGGTTTATTTTCTTGTTTCATTTTATTAAAGTTAGTTAAAGATTTTAACTCCGTACATGTAGGATGAAAACCTCTTGAACAGGAACGGCATGAGACAGTTTTCGCAGGAGATAAAGCATTATAACATATACCTATTGCAGGAGGTCCCAGATATAATTAAGATAAGAGAGCACTTATACAAATACCAAATCAACGTCTATAACGTATGAAAGCACAACACAAACTTCCAAATGAACTTAATAATTGTTAATATTATAAATAACAAAAGTTGATTTTAAGTTAACGTACATACAAATGAGTTAACGCGGGCTGAGAATGAAAAGGTTCTATGTCAGAATATCAAATTGTTCAGCAGAGCGATTTTTAACTTTAATACCCAATATCTTTTTTTCTGTTCATTTTATGAATATCACTATAATTTTAATAAATAAATTAATACATTTACTGTCAGATACATTGTGAGTATTAAGTATTGGACAACCACACATTTTATAAAAACCAAAAAACTGGGAAAAAGTATATAAGAAGATTATAATAACATTTCTTCATGATTAACTCAAATGATATTTAGACGTTTGGATTGCCAAAACCAAGAAATGGTTAAGGTTGTAAAGACATACATCTTACAAATGATATTCATAAGAATAAAGTTTGAAAATCAAAATAGAAAAAAAAATTTAGAAAATAGGAAGCTATCCAAAAAAATGAAAAAAATGATTAAATAAAGATTTGTTTTGCTTTAAATATTTATTTCATTTTTAGTCATGCTTTTTCTTCACTAGTTATTAGCTATTATGTATGACTATTTGCCTACATTAATCTTGTTTTTTTACAATTTTTTTTTTTATTATTGATCTTTAAAGTTCGGCGACTATGACCATTAGCTGATTGTGGGGTTTTTATGATTTGTAGGTAGGTAGTAGGGTTTGTATTGGTAGGGTTTTTACACGTGTGTGTTGTGTTTGGCAGAATTTTTGATTGGGCACCCGTAGGTATATCTGCCATGCCCGGGTGGGGGATGGCGGCACTTGTTCTCCGGACACTGTGACTTGAACGGAGAAAAATGCCACCAGGTGGTCGAGAATCGAAACAATTTTATTTAAGACAATAAACAAATAAAATTATGTTGATAAAAATAAGCTTCAGCAACAATTGTAATTTGCTTTATCATATCTACATATTATTATAATATTAGTTTTTTTTTTACAACACCTAATTACCTATGCAATATAGTATAGAACACCTATTGCAACTTGCAACTTGTCTAAAACCTAGATTGTATTAGTAAATTGTAGGCAGAGTTCTAAAAGTTATAACGGATATACAATTGTAGGTAAGAGGTATGGGGGATAGAAACAAAAAACATTATTAAATCCCTAAATAACTATATTCTAATCTGAAATTTAAAATAAATATATTTCTAAAAATATTTTATGAATTATGGAATGCAGAAAATTTTAATTTAATTTAAAAAAAATAGTAATGAATAATAATTAGGTAGATATAACTAAGTATATAAGTACTAAATTAAAAGTTTTGATTACTTCTGCCGATTAGTTTTTTCTCACTATCGTTGAATACGATATACGGTTCTATACAAACCATGTTAAAACTAATTTTTTAATTAATAAATTGATAAACTTTTTGTTTTAATATTAGAGTTTTATTCATAGGCAATTCGTAGACCTGCATTTTGGGTGTAGCCTACTGTATTTTTAGACCTCTCTTTTTTTATTTCGGCCCTACTAACAATGTATACAAACTTTGATAATATTAAATTATTTTTCATCAACCTAATTGAATTATTATTATTAATTATAATATAATTTTTTAAGAGATATGCAATGATGTTTTAAAAATATTTTGATAAATTTTAAATTATTTAAAATTTTTGTTTATTTTTTTTGTAGTGGTTTTACAATGTTTGAAAAATGCCTATTGCCTAGTAATTTAATTAAATGTTCTTCATAATTTTGAAATGGAAAAATATACCTAAATTCACTACAATAGGGGCCAGTTCTAAAGACTTAATTGTGGGGAGGGGGGGCCATAATTTTCACAAATGAATAATGATTATTCGGTGACGACAAAAACTATATCTCAATAATCAGTTATGTGGTCACTTACATTAGGAACCAGGAGTTAGAAAGTGTATGTATATCATTGTGTTTTTTAGTATTTAAAAGTATAACGTCATTCTGTGTGGTACAAAGTAAATAGGTACATTTTTAAAAAGTACATATTTTATTTATATTATATTTACATATACCAATTCGAGCTCTAATGTAGTGCCAAAACTAGATTTTATTGGATTAAATTAATTTAATCAAATCAACTCTACATATCAGATGGTAATTTCCTTTTTTTCACTGGGTTTGACAAATATTTTGGACCCGGAAATATACTTGGAACAGCATCATGAGCAAGCTTTGCTCGTTTTAAATTTATCTATAAAAACGTTTAAGACATTTTTATATAAAAAAAAATTCATGAAACAAAGGATAAGTTACAGTAGCTAGGTAATACCGTGACTTTTGAAGCAGATTCCAAGTTCTAACAATTTGATCAGGTGTAAAATGTTTTTCACAAATCACTATCTTTGAGTTGACAACAAGATTAGCACGAGGAATAGATTTTTCCCATTTTTCCCTCAAAATTTCATTTTTAGAAAATTGAAACAGTGAAACTTTTTCTGGGTTTGATTTATATCCTGACGTACAAAACACAACACAGCAAGAAGATGGCATGTTTTGATAATTCGGAAATAAATAATAATATAATAAAATAATAACGTATGTCAGACGTATGACCCCACTATGACAATAATATTAAATATTAATAATATATTATACGATTCGTCTTCACAAATCACAATAGATGATTTATATTTATGACAATATGACGACAACGAACAATTCGTTTAGAGCCCGGTTAACTAGCAGCGCCTACCTAGTGGTAAATAGCCGAACTATATCACCGTAACAATTTCTGACCGCGGTTGTGCCATACAAACTTTATACCGACGCATAACCTGTTCTTTATAATCGTGCAAATATCACATAAATCTAACTGATATCGTTTATGTTTACAATTTTTATATGCTGATAACTGATACGAATAAATGAAGGTGTTCTGAAATAATGCGATTTTTACCGATTTCAGGTAGCAGACTGTAAAGCCGCAGTTAGTTATGTTGAAAGCATACCTATTTATTTTGTCATGTATAAAACGGTATTTCCAATAATTTTCCATTGATTTGACAACCACTATCGAAAAATTCCGCTTGGCGCATCATGGTCGCGCTCATTTTTCGTGTCCGCGACAATTACCTTTAGGCCGACGTGCACGATTAAAGATATACAGGTTGCACATCGCCCTATAGTAAACCGCTACCAGACTGATTTACAAAGTGACTATAAAAATCAGCTGTTAATAATTAACTAGTGGCGCTTAATGTCAACACTCAACCATATGTGTCGACATTTAGAACTAATTTTACACCTATATATCTATAATTGGTTAATTGTAATACTGCCGCTTGGAGCGCCACTGGTTAATTATTGGTAGTCATTTCGTATTTCACCTTATCAGTAGTCGATGTGCAACCTGTATATCTTTAATCGTGCCGACGTGGCAACGTGTAAATACGCTCCCAGCGGATTTTGCCGACGGCGAAAGTATGCAATAATCAAGTGGATAATGAATCATCGTTTTATACGGCTGATACTAACAAATACATAGGCGACAACTGTTCATGTCTTACATTTCATCTATTCTTCATTCCTGTCGTGAAAACGTGATGTGTAAACTGTAAGTTAGCACTTCAGAGGATCAAAATCATTGGCAATGACAAACTAACCGATCTTTTCTTCCAAGTCAGACTTCATCGTGGCAATAGCGTCATTGCAATACACCAACGAACCCTTTTTTTCACGATAGTGGAAACTAGAAAATCATCGAAAATGTCCAACATTTGTATTCTGTGTATGAAAAGAGTTCCTAAGTATTCAATCTCCAAGATTTCTGTACACGTGTAAGTCTCGTAAATAATTAACCTAGCGTACTGGGACAAAAATAATCCAGTCTAATCGTTGTATTTTATTTTGTGTTAGATTTCCATCGTGTCCAAAAAAACGGCAGATCTGGCTCAACCAGTGTAAATTAGCCAATGAAGAAGTCTTACGAAATCATAAAATATGTTCATTTCACTTTGAGCCAAGTTGTTTCAAAACTGGTTTAAAGAGGCGTTTACTTAATCGTGATGCTGTACCAACAATTTTTGGAAAAGACCTTGTTAAAACAACAAATCTGCCATTAAAAAACGTGAAAGGTTTAAACATATTTTCTACCAATAATTAGTGTTAATAAGTTAATGAGTCCCTACCAATGAAGTTTATGTACCAATAGCTATAGGTATAAGTAGGTATTCTCAGCAATTATAGTACTATTACTATACTCCGTGCCACTAGAGAAGTAATCCGCTACTGGCATGCAGACTAATGACCTTACCGAGGCCCCGTTTCTCCCACTTTACTACACGATATATACTAATAGTATTACTATATAACGTTGCCGACTGTTGATTTTCGTGCAATGTTGACATCTCAAATAGGTGAGGGATGCGCGGATTCGACCGCAATTTGGTTGGGAAACCGGTTACTTCTCTCGTGGCACGTTAGACGCATCTATGGTGTCCAACTAAGGCGATAGCGGCACAATTAAACTTCAGCCCAATCAAAGTCTACTTCTTTTTTAACAACTAAATACTTATGTGCAGCGGTATTCTATATAGTTTTATAAATACAGCAGGCACGGCTCTAGAACTTTTTTCCAGGGGGGCAGAGTGGGGCAAATATTTTTTTTATATAGGATAAGGTTTTTCAACAAACGCTCAGGTTAATAAATAATTATTATTGATCATTATTTACGAGAAACAATAATATTGTGTATTTTTGTCAACAGTTTTCTCTATCATTTCTGTAATTAATTTTGTTTAAAAATGTATGTTTTGAACTAGGTACCTATTTGAGATAAATGTGAATTCAACACTTCAATATTATTAAATCAAATACAATATTATTACAATTATTATTGTGTGGAAGTATAAAAAAAATAAATTTGTTCCAAAGATGGGCATCACTGGAACTCTCCTTCACTTAACTCACGGGCTTAGGTAGGATTGTTGCTCGACAAAAGGAGAAAAAGTAGGTCTTGAATGTGTTCACCGTTTAAGAGGTTTCATACCATTCAAAAGGATTAAAAGTATTTCTGAGCATTCTAGAAATTAAAATTATACTCTATAATTTATGTAGGATAATTTTCTTTATTAAATCTATATTTTAAAATGCATGTTATATTATTATTACTTAAAGTTATTAAAAAGTTAATTATTTACTGCCTTTTAACATTAAAATTCTTCATTTTTTCTTTTCTTTATACATCATTTATAAAATTAGCCATCATATTTTATTTATATATTTATATAACCTATATCTAAAACTTATTTTTATTATTATTAATTTATTATTGATAACAAATTTAAATAAACTTTCAACATAGAAAATAATACTGCCTATTAATTACTAATTTTTTGTGATTAAAACATTTTAACTACTCTTTAGTTAGAGTCTAACTGCGGCTACACCCGCATACGTTCTCTCTGTCTTACAAACGCATAACATAGCAAACTGTACTCTCGGCAGAAACGCTTGGCTCTTTTAGTTTCAAAGTTAGAGAGATTTGACCTTTTATAAAATTTAAAGGTAAGATTATTATCTAGTGAACCTCATAGAGTATTTTTATATTTTAATTTTAAAGCAAGTTATGAGTATTCTAAAATTGTAAATTATTTGTGCATTTTAAAATACTCATCAACTTGCTTTAAAATTAAAATTTTACTGTTCTCTGGAAAATTATATACTCAAATTTCTTTTGTGATAGCAATAGATTAAATTCTTCTTTGTTTAAAGTATCGACCACAATATAGGACACAGTGTACATTTTTGAACAAGTTCTTGTTTAAATTATAAAAATACCACATCTTTCCAAACCGGGAGATTACAAAATAGCTACCTAAATCGACTTCTTCGATTTGCCTTAGTAAATTTAAATTGATTTTGTTTATTTCGGGACCAACATTTTTATTGAGATATAATATGTTAGTTAATAACTTGCTGTTCTTGAAAAGAAAGTTGAAACTTTGTTTCTTTTATTTATCAAAACATTATTAAATTTATGTTTACTTACAATAAAATGTTCTCCTATTCTATTCTTTATATAACTATGCTGTTATTCTTGTAATTTCGTGCTTAACTTATATATGATTCTTAATGTATATATTCTTCAGCAACTTTTAATATTACAAATAAATTATGATTGACTCCAAATAATTTTGAATACATAAAAGATTATTATTACTTATATCAAAGTTTACCAAAATGTGGGGCTGTCTCGGAGTTCAGGTGCGTTTGATATTAATCTCAAGAACTGCAAACCATGTGTCTGATATAAAACGTGGTACACTCTATAACTCAGTTACCTACATATTTCAGTACCCTATACATATTTTAAAATTCTGTCTGCTGGAGATTGATGATCTAATAGTATAGTTTCATGTCCCTAAAACATAATTAAAATATATGTATAGGGTACTGAATAATACAGGTAATTTAATTATACAGTGTACCCTTCTTTCGAGAACACTATGTAAATATTATTACATATTATTACTATTAAATATATTATTATTTCTATATTTATGTATTTATTTATATTTTAATAAAATATAAAAAATTATGTGGTTGGCGACATATTACTATGAAGTATAAGAAACAGAAAAGTGCAATAGACTATGTACTAAAAGAATACCTCTAATAATATTATAATGATTATACAATTATAATAAATGTTAATGTCAAAAATTAGTTCAATCTACCATATTTCTGATAGTAAATAACAATTTAAATACAATAAAATAAAAATTAGATCAAAATAATAATTCTCAGTCAAATAAACGTATAGTAACATAATATGATTATGTAGTAGACTACCTATTGCCGAAGGTGACAACCAGTGTAGAATATCCTCCCTATGTAAAAGGCGAGATTACATTGATTGTTTATTTTTATATAAACTGTTGATTGTCCTGAGCTCTTGAGTCTCATTGGTCTTAGAGCCTCACCAGTCAACACTAACCGTAATACCCTATCATATTGCACCAAGTAATTGTAATTTTGTTTTCAATAGTCCCATCAGTAGAATTTTACATTACTGTAACAAACATCTATCTTATTTTCATTAAATTTTTTTTTTTTATAATAGTTGTAAGTTGATAAAATTTATACTTTTTTAGCACATTTCTATATTATATTATTTCCATCCTATGTTATATTTACTCTACTCTGCCCTTGGGGCGTTAATATCAATAAATAAAATTAACTTAAACTTATTTTAAGATATTCTTAGAAGTATAGACTAATAAATACAATATAATCTGCTTAGAATCATTTTTTTTTATGTATGCAATGATAAATTATTGAATTCAAATTTAACACATACATTACAGTCAATGATCCCTTTTTCATTTTTGTTACAATAGTTATAATTTTTAAAAAAGGCTATGCTAAAATCACAAAATATATGCTGCTAGAAAATGTGAAAGGTAATATATTTTTCTTCCAGATTTTATGGTTAGTTAGTTGACCAACTATAGACACTACTAATGAAGTTTTTGTGACAATAGTGAATATTCATTATTAGGTACAACTTAATCTTAGAATTAAGTGGTTTCACAATGATATTTATTATTTTTTTTTTATCCTGTAAGCAATAAACTACACTTTGATTTAAACATGTAGTATCTTATATTTTAGCAGATTTTTTACCAATAATATGCCTTAAATTACAAAAACAGTTTATGAATGAGTTTTACTAAATAATCTATGTTTTTTAAATTTTAATTTTGAGTAAATATACACTATATAGCCCCAAATATTTAATATAATTAACATTTTCAATGCTTACACACGAGCAATTTAATTTATTTGAATCACGACATTGTGACGAATGATCGAAAATATTTAAATTGTTTTGAATTATAATATTTTGTATATTAAACACCATAATATGTTTAGTTTTATTTAAATTAAGTTTGAGTAAATTATTATTAAACCATGATTTAAATGTGGTAAATATTTTATTTGCCTTATTATATAGATTTTCAATATTTTTATCATGGAGTAGAATTACTGTGTCATCTGCAAAACATATCATAAATTCCGCTTCTACATTAATATTTAATAACCCATTTATACATAGTATAAATAATATCGACCAAGTAAAGTTCTTTGTGGTACTCCATGGTTAACTATTAAAGAATGACTAAGATTATTATTAAATTTTAGGATTTGGTGTCTTTCATTATGGTATGAGCTAATTAAATTATTGGCAATACCTCTTATTTCAGCATAATTAAATTGTTTAAGTAATAGTTTCTGATTTATACAATCAAAGGCATTTCTAATGTCTTAAAAGATACCCATTACTTTCTCACTTCTACCTAACCTTTCATATATATATATATACAGTAGATGCCGCTTATAAGACTCACGGATATAAGGTTCAGTCGCTTATTAGACTCAAAATCGTCTGGAACGGTCCAGACGTATCCAAATACATTAAAAAAAATCGGTTATAAGACTCAACACTTCGGTTATAAGACTCAAATTTCGTAAAATAAATAGTAGAAAATAAACTTTTTTGGTTATAATTTAGAAATAAATTGGTATTGAAAAATTAAATAATATTCGTGTTGATTATTTCTAGTTTCTGGTGGTACATTTTAACGTATAATAAAAATAAATAATAAATACATTATAATATGTACATACATCCTTTATAATTTTTTATTAATGTATAATTTTTATAATATTTAAAAAACTAAAATTATAATATGTAAATATTACATATAAACCTATTATAATTTTAGTTTTTTTTTTATCAGGATTATTAAATTTATTCAATAATAAAGTATGTAATATGTAATATGTGTTAAAGTATTAAAATCAAAGCAAAATATGTAGTAAAATAAAATTTATAAATACGTAATTAATTTTTTTTTCCACTTCGCCTATAAGATTCATTCGGACATCCTCTTAACAGTTTTCTGCTGAAATTAGTTAGGGGTATTGTATAAATATAATAGAAATATAACTTACTATATTATAATAAATGGCTGCTAATATAATTGTAGGACATGTGATACCTAGTGGCTAGTACATAAAATATAACATAATTTTGCTGTAGAAAATAATAGTCAAATTTAAAATAGAATTATCACTTGATACTCTTGTAAAGTAGATAATAAACCAAAATAAAGTTACCTATTTTTCTGTTTTAGGAAAACCAAAAAATATGATCAAGGACAGGATTGCCGTCCAGCATCGTCATATTTCATCAACTAAAGCTATTAAAAATGGGATTGCTTTTCATAATCTTCGATCTCATGATATTTCATTAGGAGCTGCTAAGAAAGTGATTGCCAGTCAGAATCGTCAATCACTTGATATTTCACCTTCAAAAGTGGCTAGTAAAAGGATTTCCCGTCAGAATAGTGAGCCTCGTGATATTCCATTGACAAGATTAGCTAAAAAAATGTTAGCTGAGAAGAATTGTCAGTCTTGTGGTTTTTCAAAAATGGAAGATATTAAAAAAAAAATGTATGCCCAAAAACATGAATCTTGTCATGTTCCATTAACAAGAGTTCTGAGTAAAGAGATTTCTGGTCGGAATCGGGAGTCTTGTCATTTATCATTAACAGAAGCTACTGAAAAATTGATTGCCTGTAAGAATCATCATTCTCATGATATTTTACCGGTAAAAACTGTTAAAAAAGGGATTCCCAGTCAGAATACTCGGTCTCGTAATATTTCACAGAAAATAACTCCTAAGAAAGTGATTTCCAGTCGGAATAGTCAGTCTCATGATATGTCATCTACAAAAACTGCTAAGAAAGTGATTTCAAGTCGGAATAGTCAGTGTCATAATATTTCACCGAAAAAAACTGTTGAAAAAGGGATTCCCAGTCAGAATACTAGGTCTCTTAATATTTCACAGACAATAACTCCTAAGAAAGTGATTCCCAGTCGGCATAGTCAGTCTCATGATATTTCACCGAAAAAAACTGTTGAAAAAGGGATTCCCAGTCAGAATACTAGGTCTCTTAATATTTCACAGACAATAACTCCTAAGAAAGTGATTCCCAGTCAGCATAGTCAGTCTCATGATATTTCACCGAAAAAAACTGTTGAAAAATGGATTTCCAGTCAGAATACTCTGTCTCGTAATATTTCACAGACAATAACTACTAAGAAAGTGATTCCCTGTCGGAATAGTCAGTCTCATGATATTTCACTGAAAAAAACTGTTGAAAAAGGGATTCCCAATCAGAAAACTCGGTCTTATGATATTTCGCCGACAATAACTGCTGAAAAAGTTACTTCCAGTAGGAATAGTCAGTCTTGTGATACTCCACTGACAAAAGGTATTCATAAAATGAAATCCGGTCAGAACCATGTGTCTCATGGTAAATTGCCAACAGGAGTTTTTGAACCAGGATTATTTAAACGTTCAATGAGTATTGTAGAATATTATAAAAGACAACTTGATTTGCAAAATGAAACTATCGCGGAATTAGAAAAGGAAAAGGCATCACTTACATCTCAATTGGAAATTGCAATGAATAAAAGCTTATTGGCTAAGATTGCAAAGCGATTTGCACCCGTTAGTTAGATTTAATAATCTATATCAATAATTAAGAAACAGTAAAAGCTGCTTTTTACTAATTCTGCTCTAAGTGATAAATATTTTATAATACAAGACATTATATTGTATTGTATTTAATTGTTATAGAAAAAAATATTAATATTTTGAATAATTATTTTAATACAAGATAATATCATGTTGCTTTTAGTTTGACATCCAAATATTATAAGGCCAGTTTTATAGAACAAATGTTTTGAGACTTCAAAATACTAGTTCAGTAAAATGAATTAGTTAATGTAAATTATAAAGTTTAAGTTGTAGCTATAATTCAATTTTTTTTTCAATTTTCAAAGAAAATGTTCTGTTAGTTTTGTTAATATTAAATATAAAAACAAATTAATTAATGTATTTTTTTTTTTTTTTTATAATTTTTTAATTAAATATTTATTTATTTAATTAATATTATTTGTTTAATTTTTAATACCTTTAAGAAAAATAGTATTATAAATTGAGAACAATTTTAAACAACCTTGAAAATATTTACCTCTTATTCAATCGTCCATGATGTGAAAATTGGTATTTAGATTGTTCACTAAACCAGTTCAATGTGAACTTCAATGGCACAATGGCCCTTGACAATTATAATTTATAATAAACATACTCGTCTGAATATCAGTTCATCAAAGATATTTTTTTTGAATACTTGTGAATAATATGTAATTTTTAACTTTTAGTCTTCTAATGATAGAACTTCAATTCTTAAAAATATTGTGGAAAAGGATTTAAACAATGCTTATATACTTAACTTTTACAAAAGGCTATTTTTTAGTGGCACGCTAAGACGACAATCATAGATACTATATATGTACATGGATGGGACATACTATGTATTTAAGTGTAATCGAAGATCATACTTTTTTAAATACATAACAAATAATAGTTTTATTACGATTTTAATAGATTTTGTAGTAAATATGTCGCGTATTTTACGTTATAACTTATTGGTGACCTGGAGTACTTTTCGTACGATTGTTTGATCTCCTATATGTATACCTATACGTATTAATACAATGTTTTAAATAGTTTTGATTATAATAAAATATATTGATGTAATTAGGTACCTATATTTAATTAAAACATAATTTAGGAAGTTGATTGTTATTTGTTGTACTTACATATTATAATATCTTTTAAATAAGGACTATATTATGTAATTATTCACATTATTTAATTATTGTTGCAATTTCCAGTACAGTATGTAGTATGTACCTATGTAAAAAAACCGACAGTATACACTTAACATGTTCATCGTTTATAACATAATATATAATATTATAATCTATATAAATTAAAATTAAATTATGTAATTACCTACACATGTGCAGAACACTTTTGATTGAGCTATTATAGTTGATTAAAATACACCATTTAGATTAATTACAATTTATTGTAATTAATAACTTAAATTAATGCTAGTATGCTTGGAAAATGCTGATAACCAACGTATAATATTATAATGTATAGGATCGCAGTGGTTAACCAGGCCTAACAGATTATCAAAAAGCAGTAGGCAAGTTGATTATAAAAATTATATTTTTGGTAACATTATAAATGAACACTATTATCGTATTATAGCATTATATGCATATATTATTTAAGGACTACGGCAAGACATAAATAACAGTTTTCGACACATTATGGGTGCCCATGATCGATGTGAGGAATACTATTGTAAAAAAGGGCTTATAGTATATTGTTTCAAAGGCAGATGAAAAATATTAAAAATCCTAAGTCACAGATTTTTTTTATAAGCATTAGAGTCCAAAAATTAACAAAATATGGAAAAATCACGAAATTTAGCAAGTTATTTTGAGTTAAGAATTCGTAAAAATTTTTCTTTTTAAATCTAAGATTTTAAAATGTGATACAAGATTCCTTATAAAATTATCTACCTCTATCAAGAAATAAATGTCTATAAGAAAGTCAAATTAATTTTTTATGAGCGTTTGAAATTCAAATTTTTACAATATTGGATATTTACTCGATTTCTCATGTAGTGATTTCCTTATTTTGTTGTAATTCCAAAACGAAAGACTGTAGATACATGAAAATTTCACCGAATGTTTATATTAGCATTTTCCTTACACCATACAATTTTGAAAATATTTTGACTCTTTTTGAGCTGTTTACGGACATTTTCAGTTTTCAATTATTTTAGTTTTTTTTTCGGTTGGACCAAAAAGTGCTAATTGAATACAAGGACCCTGATATATTGATACAATATCAGTTGAAAAATATTAAAAATACATTGGCACAATTTTTTTTTTATAAGCATTTAAAGATCGAATTTTGACAAAATTTATCAAATTTAAAATTGAATAATTATTTTGTAGTTAAAAATGTATAAAATGTTCAACTTTTATATCTAAGAGATTAAAAATTTAAAATAAGATTCCACGTGAGTAGTTAATTCTGTTACCAAAAATCTAAAAAATACATACTCACAGTTTATTTTTATAGTCATTTTAAGTTCAAATTTGGATGAAATTACATAAAAAAAATCTAGAATAACTATTTTAGTTATTTCGTGCTGATTGTATAATATTATTCGTGGGTACTTGAAATTTCTAAAGTACACTATTATATATCTATGATTGTATCAGGGTTTGTTGTTGATGTATAACGCGTTATAACCTAATGGATATTGTGATATGATTAATTTGGAATTTATTATAGGTACCTATAATAGGTTAATTTTTTTTAATACCATAGATAAGTATACAATATGCCTTATACCTAGACTGACATACAGTCTCCGCTCAGAATCGTTTTTCTTATACAATGATGTTATATCATTGAATTCAAATTTAATACTATAAATTATACAGTGACCCACTTGTAACCTACTGTACAGCAGAACACCTTTTTTCCTTTAAATTGTGAATGTTTGATGCATTGAATGTGTCTCAGTGTCATTTGTTATTTGTTTATCATATTTTGAATTGGGTTCAACCAGTTTATATATTAATACATTATAAATAAATAAATGAATGAATAAATAAATAAATAAATAATCTGTAATATAGGAATGTACCTACTAATTAATTAAAAATAAATACAGTTCGTATTTGACTGCTTTATATAAACAATTGTGTTTCAGTTCATATAATTAGGGGTTTATTGTTTTAATTATTATAAGTCGAATTACGCTGTACCTATATACATTGATTACGCTGGTCACTTTATTCATCAGGCTTCCATTTATTCATAATATGTATCTAAGGTTTTTTTTTTTGTTATACTGAATTAAATTTCATATTTTGTTAGTCAACGTTAAAAAAAATAATTTTCTCGTTGAATTCTCTACAAGATTATAAAAATAATTATTTAAATTGTAATTTTTTTAAACAATTTTAGGATGTGAGATTTTTAGTTTGTGTAAAACACGGCGAGCAGAATAATAATAATATACGAAATATAAAATTCGATATGGGTATTATGAAAACTGTCTGTCACCAATATAATTGTTTTCGTACCGATTATTTATAAACGGCAAGCGGGCCGGTCGCGATAAGAAATCTGGTTTTGAACCATAGTGCGGTATGGCTACAGTCGAGCGCGGGGTAATTGTAGGAACACTATTTTTGAACGCTGCCGCTAGTGACAGTAGAGCAGCACATGGCGGCTGTAAAATCGTGTTTTTCTTACCAAAAACATGGTTTCGTCTTCCCATTTTCCTCAGCTCTCGTTAGTCTTAGAAACATGATTTTTTCACCAAAATAAACATGAGAAGTTTATCTAGGTTTTGTCGTTCCAGATTTTTGATATCTTTTTTTGTCTATTTTATATGATTTTTTAAAAATTTTGAAAATGTTGAAAATTTCAAATACAAATATAATTAGTTTGAAAAAAAAATTCAAAAATCTGGAACGACAAAACCTAGATAAACTTCTCACGTTTATTTTGGTGAAAAAATTATGTTTCTACGACTAACGAGAACTGAGGAAAATGGGAAGTACGAAACCATGTTTTTACGGCCGAATTTTCGTACCAGAACGGCCTCTAATTAATGTAGGCAAATTATGCCACATAGTTATTTCTGATCGTCTGTGGCGGCAGAAAAACACGATAGCTTATAATATAATAAATAATAATAGGTAGTATTATTGTTATACAATTTTTATTATAGCGTATTTCTGAGTACACTGTTTTAGAATACGATTATACGATTAATCATTAATCTATTTACCAAGATAATATATAATATATAAATATAATAGTTATATTGTGTATAATAATAATATATTATACTAGGTACGTCTAATAATAAAACTTTTATACCCTGTGAAATTACCTATGCACATACGGCCCTCAGACGAAGACTGTAGCAGTGCAGCTAGACCTACTTACATGATAATATATTATTATATTATAAAATATTAATTATAAGAATATAATATATTAGGCACTATTAATCATTATTAATATCAATTGTAGTACTGCAGAACTCAGAAAGTATACATAATAATATAAATATCTATATAGGTAGGTAGGTACTTTCGAGTTTATATTTTAGAATCCAGCGAACTAAGTAAAAAAAAAGAAGGCATAGCACATGACCGTGTATAATATGACATTCCCTTTAAATATGTGTTAGTATTTTGGTATTCTTTACCTATAGGCTACATTACCTAGGCTACAGGTCTAATAAATGGACCAAATCAGTAGAATGAGGTATCAGTGATCGATAAAATCACAGGCTACGTGCTTTTATAATTTTCAATGGAATTGGTTGAATAATATTTCAGTTATGATGGCTGCCGTATTGATAAATAATATTATTATAAACGCGCCATGGAAACGGCAATTTAAATTATAAGCTATTGAAATAAATAATAATATATAATATTTATATGATAATTTATAAAAACTAATAATATACCAACAAAAATACTATGTCAACTCCATGTAAAAAAAATTTAATTTAATTTAATTCTTCGTTTTGCGCACGGAGTAAACAATTACCCCAGACGTATTAACACAGTATATTAAATGTGATAATTTATAAAAAAACTTAAAGATAAATTCTATAATATGTGTTGTGATATAAGGTGGTATCTGTAAGTAATTGGTCTAATGTGTAAAATGTATATTATTATAAGTAATTAATCCAAATATAATAAAAATTGGTTACCTATTTATATTTATTTATTATTTGAATTATGTTAACTAAAATTAATCCAAATTTAGTTTACTTGGCCGAAAGATCTAGTCTAAAAATGTATAACTAAGTACCTACTAAGTATTATGTAATAAATAATGCAGACTCCATTTAAATAAATAGGTAGGTACATTTGTTTCCGGCCAAGTAAACTAAATTTGGATTAATTTTAGTTAAAATAATTCATACTATAGCTATTATACTAGTTTAGAATTAATATATAAATATAAAATATAATCAATTTTTATTAAATTTGGATTAATTACTTGTATATAGGTACATTTTACACATTAGACCAATTAGCCATTAGGTACTTAGATTCTACCTAATATCACACATTTTATATAATTTATCTTTAAGTTTTTTTCACTTAGCGTTTTATTATAAGTAGATTACCTACCTAGTATTTTTGTTGGGATTAGATTATTAAAAAACAATACAACGAGTCAATGCAGCCAGTAACATTATCATTATCTTGTGTTATTGTAATTTGTAACCTAACAAATTTCGTTTATTATAATATATTTTAATTACTATATAATATTTTAAGATTTTTTATTATTTTAACAATTTGAACTTACCTAATTAAGTGTTCTACTATTCAATGTTAAGAGGTTAGAGGACGCTACCCAAGCATTTTTTCTGTTTCCATCTTGCATATGCACGACTTGGAAAATTTTCGTTCACTAGTTTCAATAGTGTGCTGTTAGTTTTGATATTAGAGTGAATTGACCTATTTTCCTATTATCAAACTTTTAAGTAAGAACTTTATCTGTGGTTAAGCGTTGGCTATTTTTTCGATATTTTAATTTTCAAGCAAGACATGGGTATGTGAAATAACACAAATTAAAAATGCTCATATCATCTACTTTGAAAATATATACATCGAATAAAACTATAAAAGACGACACTTAACCACAGATAGGTAATGTTCTTATAAAAAAGTTTGATAATAGGTCAATTCACTCTAATATCAAAACTAAGTAAACGAATAGAACACTATTGATTCTAGTAAACGAACATTTGGTACCGTCGTAAATTTGTAAGGCTGATTGTAAATCCTCTTAATACAAACTAAAACTAAACTTAACATGTTATTTAAAAATAATTAGGTATATTTAATGTTGTTATTTGTTTTAATTTATTAAGAAGTATTATCTTAAGTACAACGTAGATAGTACGTAGGTAGGTACCTACCTAAGTATATTTATTGTATATGAGTAAAAGCATTAGTTTAAAAATATTAGAAAATTAATGATGCAAGCAATATGCCTACCACAGAACACAGTTTTTGATTTTTTAAAGGAGGAGATTAACTGTGTAGAAAATATTGATAAATCGTAATAGGTACCCATCGTTCGTTCCAGTGATCTATTTAGGGTGGCTGAGGATCCGGTCACCCCTCCCCTGGTCTGTGTAGTATATGGGTAATGCTATATTATATCTATGGTATTTAATCTAGTGGTTCTGGGGGGGACCTAACCTAACCAGGTGGGGGCCTTGAGAGATTTCTGCCACTCCATACTTTACGTCAGTATAAAAAAATACAAAACAATTCTTTTCTATTATTTTATATAGATAAATTTCTATCAATAATCTATTATCTTTATCTAGGTAATATTTTAGTTATCTATTCCCAACACTAATCAATGATCATCATGCCATGCAGAGGCGAATACGGTTAACTATATTTTCTAGACTGTAGAGTGACCATACGTCCCGTTTAAAACGGGATTGTCCCATTTTTAACTGTCCAAAATGACATTATTTATTATTGGTTACTTTTTGAATATCTTTACGTATTTTTTTTTTATACGTGTTATAAATAAGATTAACATAATATGGATATAAAATTATTTTACACCACTTGATTTTTTTTTTATGGGGACATTTGAAAACATTAGTCCACGCAGATCCACAAGTTAACCTAGCAGATTTAAAAAATAAAATCTTGGTTGCTTGTAATAACCTTACTGAAAGTCAAATAATGTTAGCAACTAATAGAGGATGTCTACAACGTTTTCAATTATGTGTCGACAATCACGGAGCAAACTTTGAACAATTTATTTAATTAATTGTGTAGTTATAAAATAACTGTTGTAATCAATTTTGATTAAATAATTGTATATCCATATTATGTTAATCTTATTTATAACACATATAAAAAAAAAAATACGTAATGATATTCAAAAAGTAACCAATAATAAATAATTATAAATGATTTTATGCATTTTATAGTGAATTGTAAAAATGTATTATTTAATGAAATTTGAATGGCTCTCATTCAGTCAATTTTGGTTTTAGAGCCATGGTCAACTGGTCAAAATGACTTAAAAAAGGTGGGCAAGTGGGTGTCGCTCTGCTGTACAGTAGGTTACAAGTGGGTCACTGTATAATGGATGATATTAAATTTGAATTCAACGATATAATATCATTGTATAAGAAAAACGATTCTGAGCGGAGACGGTATGTCAGTCTAGGTATAAGACATATTATATACATATCTATGGTACTAAATCAACATTTGACCTATAATAGGTACCTATAATAAATTCAAAATTAATCATATCACAATATCCATTAGGTACTTATAACGCGTTATACACCAACAACAAAAACTGATACTATCATAGATATATAGTAGTATACTTTAGAAGTTTCAAGTACCCACGAAAAATATTTTACAATCACAATAAAATAACTAAAATAGTTACCTATTCTAGGTCTTTTATTATGTAATTTCGTCCAAATTTGAATTTAAAATGTCTGTAAAATATAACTGTGTTCATATATTTTTTAGATTCTTTGGTTACAGTATGAACTACTTATGAGAACCTTTGTTTTAAATTTTCAATCCTTAGCTATAAAAACTGAACATTTTATAATTTATTAATTACAATGATTGATAATTTTCGAGATTTTGATAAATGTTGTCAAAATTCGATCTTTAAATGCTTATAAAAAAAAATTGTGCCTATGTATTTTTAAAATTTTTCAATTGCTATTGTAACAATATATCAGGAGCCTTGTATTAAATTTTTACACTTTTTGGCCCAACAGATAAAACTTTATTGATATTTATAGAAAAAAAAATATTTTCAAAATTGTATGGTGTATAGGAAATGCTAATATAAACATTCAGTGAAATTTTCATGTATCTACAGTAATTCGTTTTTTAATTACAACAAAAAAAGGAAATTGCCACATGAGAAATCGAGTGAATATCCAATGTTGTAAAAATTTGAATTTCAAACGCTCATAAAAATTTAATTTGACTTTCCGGTAGAGATTTTTTTATTGATAAAGGTAGACAATCTTATGAGTAATCTTGTATTAGATTTTCAAATCTTAGATTTAAAAAGAAAAATTTTTACAAATTCTTAACTCAAAATAATTTGCTAATTTTCGTGATTTTTCCATATTTTGTCAATTTTTGAACTTTAAATGCTTATAAAAAAGAATTGTGACAAAGGATTTTTAATATTTTTCATCTGCCTTTGAAACAATATATTAGGAGCCTTCTATTAAATTTTCAAGCTTTCGCAACCAACAAATAAAATTTTATTGATATTTCTAGAAAAAAAACTAAAAAAAAATGAAAAATGAAAATGTCCCTAAACTGTTCAAAATAAATCAAAATATTTTGAAAATGTTATCGTGTATAGAAGATGCAAATATAAACAACCAGTGAAAATTGCATGTACCTACGGTCATATGTTTTAAAGTTACACCAAAAACCAAATTCAATTTTCTGAAAAATCGATTTTGCGTAAAAATTCCCGTTTTTCCTTAATTTTTCTTTTGTTTTTCTTGGCGCTTTTGAAAAGTACTGGGAATTTTAAATTTTGACCTCCCCAATGCACCAACGATATTCACTTTCCAATCGAACAAGATACTGAAGTCGAAAATCGAAGCATTATTTCGACTACTTATCGTGTACACAGATACAAAAAAAATAAAAAAAAAATAAATAAACACACATCATTGTAAAATCAATACATTCATCGTTCCACTCAGAATCTAAAAATTCAGTCTATCCGAATTTGGTATCAAAATGTTGTTATTAAAAAAACACCATACCTACGACATAGCAAATATTCGTTGGCTAGTTTCAATAGGGTATTGTCAGTTTTTATATTAGAGTGAGTTTACCTATTATAAAACTTTTAGGTAAGAACAGTATCTGTGTTCTCTCGTTGGTTTTTTACGATATTTTAATTTTTAAGTGAGTTATGATGGGTATGTAAAGTATTCATATTCTAAAATGTTCATAACTCACTTAAAAATTAAAATAACGTAAAAAACCAACGAGAGAACACAGATAATGTTGTTACCTAAAAGTTTGATAATAGGTCGATTCACTCTAATATCAAAACTGACAATACCTTATTGAAACTAGCAAACGAAAATTTACTATGTCGTACGTGTGTAAGACGGAGACAACAGATCCGGGTGAGACGTCTTCTTAATATTTGTCGTGATAACGATAAATTGATAATCTAATGTAATGTAAATAATAATTGTGGTAATTTGTAAACTGTTATTATTTAAATTTATACAGAATACATGAAAGAAACAACCAATCAACTTCGTTAACGAAAAATATCTTGTTTTTTTGGATGATAATAAAACTCAAACAATTTCATCAGACAAAAGAACATGAAATTAAGATAAATTGTTATTATGTAGCATTAGATGACATGATAAATGGACTAAATTCTCGATTTTCTCAGGAAACATTAGGTATTATTTCAGCAGTAAGAATACTGCATCTTCGGCTGATTCCTACAGATAATGATACCTATACAATTACTTCAAGAAAAACTTAAAGTAGATTCTGATTGTTTTAAAACAGAAATCAAATTACTAAAAGAACTTCTAGATACTCCTGAAAAGTTTTCTTCTAAATCTATAGAAAATTGGATAGAATGGTTAATTAAGTTAGATAGACTAAATATATTTACTTTTTTTTTTGATATTTTAAAAATATTTTTGGTTATTCCAGTTACTAGATGTTATAGTGAGGGATCATTCTCAAAACTTTCGTTAGTGAAGTCAAAGTTGCGGAATACAATGAAACAGGATACTAAATAAACATTTTAAAACATTTTGGTTTAGCTACCTTCTTTAAGCGTAGCTTGAGTTGAAGGTAGCGAGTTATTACAGAGTTATTTCCTTAGAGATTAAAATATAGCATAATATACAATATAGTATTTACAAATATGACAAAAATAAACAATAAAAAACAATAAAGAAGAAGTTATAAACAAGATACTTGAATTTACAAATTATTTATAAAAACATTAGTTAAATATTTATTTACATTAATATTATTACTTAATCTAAGATACCTTTTGACATTAATTTCTAGGTAATTGAAATAAGTTGGCTTTAAATAGTCTACACATTTCTGACCAATACATTTATTTGAATAATTGACATTTAGATTGTATTTTAAAGTTTCCCGTTTATTTATATACGGATCGAATTTAGAATGATTTTTTAAAGTAAAAGATATAGAATATTTTTTATATAATAGATTTAGAGGAAGTACACCCAGTTCTTTGTAATTTTCATTAGAAGAACCAACTAATTTAACTAACTAACTTCATTAGAGAGATACGAACAGCTCTATTCTGTAAAGATATTATTGGTTTTAGTGTTTTTCAGAGGCACCACCCCATATAGTTATACCATATTGTAAGATAGATTGATAGAGTGAAAAGTAAACAATTTTCATGGTATCTGAGGAGAGAGTTTTATTCAAACAATTTAACTTATATATAACAGTTTGTAAGCGCATATTAATATTTTGTACATGGATATTCCATCTAAAATTGCAGTCTAGCATTAGTCCTAAGTATCTGACCTTTGTTACCCTCTGAATTTTAAAGTCATTTGAACCTCGAGTTTTATGACTATCATTATAAATTATTAGTTCCTGATTTGAAAATTGAGTACAATTATAAATAGAAAACGCAATAAAAACAGTTTTATCATAATTGACAGAAATCTTTTTTAAATTTAGGTACCTACTGAATGAATTTATTTAATTTTGTTTCTATTTATTGTACACCAAATCCCATGTAGCATCAGTAAATAGTAAACAGGTATCGTCAGCATAGGTAACAATAGATCCATTCATTTTCATGTTACATAAACTGTTAATATAGGTACATTATAAAAAATACTGGACCAAGCACGCTCCCTTGTGGTACACCACAGTTTATATAAGATTCATCACTCCTATAGTCATTTAGTGAAACATATTGAACTCTACTTTTTAGATAGCTTGTAAACCATTTTAGACTTTCATTGACAATACCAAAACCTGGCAAAGCAATTAATAGTTGTCTATGGTCGACAGTATCGAAGGCTTTAGCAAAATCCAAAAAAACAGCTATAGCTTTTTGATTGTTGTCAAGTGCATTATAGATATTTGTTGATACATTATAAAGTGCATCAATAGTTCCTAGACCTTTTCTAAAGCCAAATTGATTTTTAGATAACAGGTTATTTTCTTCTAGAAATGTAATAAGTCTATTTTTTTACTATTTTTTCCAACACTTTAGCAAAAATACTGATTATTGAAATGGGTCTATAATTTCCCAGAGATTGTCTATCACCTTTTTTAAAAATGGGTTTAACGATTGCTACTTTAAACTGAGTGGGAAAAATACCTTCTTTTAGACTTTTATTATAAATAGTAATTAATGGGTCAATTATAAGAGGTAAAATTATTTTAATAAGCTTTACTGATATTTTATCAAATCCTTCAGCGGTCTCCTCTTTTTATGAATTAAACAAATGAAGGACCTCTTTTTTATCCACATCTTTGGTAAAAATATTATCAAAGTGCTTATCAAGAGGTACTGGTACTTCCATATTTACTGTATTAAATGTTTTACTCAAATTGAGACCCACCTCAGAGAAAAACTTATTAAAGGCATTACATGCTTTGATTGGCTCAGATCTACAGTTTATTTGTTCTTCATTTACTTTTATTAATTTAATATTATCATTGTTTGTTAACTTTTTACCGGTTATTTCATTAATTAATTTCCAAATAGCTTTTGGATTTTTTGAAACTGAAATGAATTTATTTTTATAAAAATTTATTTTTGCTATTTTAATTAAAGAATTGAGTTTGTTTCTATAGGATTTATAATACGTTACTAGGGATTGATTTAGTGGATATTTTTAACTTTGATAGAGAGTTCGTTTTTTCTACGAGTGGAGCGAAGCAGACCTGCTGTCATCCATTCTTTGATTTTTTTGTTTTTAGATTGAAAAATATTTTTATTTGTACAGGAGCTTATAGTATTTAAGATTATGTCATAAAATTTTTTTACCGATTTATTGATATCGTGATCATTAACTGAGGTCCATGTTTCATTTTTTTAATTTACTCTTCACTAACTCATAATCTACAATATTTTTATAATTATTGTCATTATGACTTTTATATTTCAGTAGAGGGACTGAAGTTATAACTGGGCAGTGATCTGTGATATAAATTTGTAGTACGCCTGCTTGAATATTGTTATATTATTGTCATTAGATTTAACAAATACGTGATCAATACATGAGTGAGTATGGGTAGTAGGGAGCACGGTCTTAGAAGATATCTTCTAAGACCGTGGTAGGGAGTCTCGTATAAATGTTTACAAAAGAGTGAAACCCATATGACGATAACAAGTCTAGATATTCATTATCTATATTGTCGGTGCCAATTATATTAGTGTTCGTATCTCCGATAATAAGTGTACGGTCAATCAAAGATTTATCAGTATTTATGATGTTAGATTAAAATCAACAGAGAAATTATCCTTAATAAATATAATGATACCATCATTCTGGTTTCTCTTAACTTGAGAGTGAAATAGTTGAAAACCATTAATATTAAAGTTACAGTTATTCGTATCATGCCAAGTTTCAGTTAATATAATCACATCTAAATATTTGAACATTCATCATTTTCAAAAGATAAAAGTAAATGATCGAAATTTGCATTAGCGCTTCTTTATATTAACACATATTACATTAAGAAAACTTTTTGGACAGGTTTAATTCGTTAAAATATTCCGAAATGGATTCATAGTATTTAGTTTTATAGTTTAAATATGGATTAACCAAATTAAGAATATCCATGTTTGTAGTTTAAAGTAAATAAGAAAAGGAAAAAAGAAAAAAATTATCAAAATAAAAATGAAAGTAGGTAAGTAAATTATTATGACGAACAACTAATACAACGGATAGACTTGATTCTTTACTTTTTGTAGACCAAGACTCAAATTTGACTACAATGATGTCATTGAAAAATTTAAAATATTAGTTCCCGGGGAAAGACGTCTATCATTGTAATAATAATAATAATAATAATAATATGTATTGACGTACTGTATAAAATAAATGACATTTTTGTATTAATCAAATAAATATTATGTATTGACTTATTAAATATAATTTTCAGCAACACCTACCACTAAGTCCTGCGCACGCCTATGCTCGCAATATAATATTAATTATTATACACAATAGTATATTCCGCTTACCGAGTCGACCGACACATACATACTCAATTATCACTTTTTTTTTGTATATTTTTTATTTTCGTTATTATTGTATTTAATTGTGTCTGTAAGTTATATAAAATGTAAAACCAGTCGCCGACGGCTCACCGCTCTATGCAAGGGAGTTTTACCACGGCCGCCCAAGCTATTCAATCCGTTAATTACCGTTAACGCGGAATCAATAAATATTGTGGACACATACTAGTTGCGGACAAATTATTTTAGGTCAGTATTATAATTTATAACATAACAATTGCGGACACGCGTTTCGTTGTCATAATACTAATTGCGTACAAAGATTATTTTTAATAAAAACCACGTGAGTTGGGGACACAAATATTTCCCTTCACCACTTTTCAGGACTTAGGACAAGCTACCAAAAAATTGGTAGGTGGGATTAAAAATATGTGTGTCTTGCAAAAGTGCAATCGTTATTTTTAAAATTATTTAAAGTTACTATATTATATTACCTATATTATAATTTAAAGTTTTAAATTTTGTGGCAAAAATGTTTTTGATACATCCTGTATAAATGCTATTCTATTTATTTCACCACTTGAATATTGTAACATTTTCTTGCTAATAAATTCCTCCTAGTCTACAGTTTGTTTTGCTCGTTTTAAATTTCGTACAGCAGTACAATTCATTTTAGTATAACTACTAGTTTGTACTTCATTTAAGGCCTCGATCAATTGGTATATATTAGGGTGACAACGATAAAACATACCATTAAGTTTAGCATGAAAACTTTCACATGCGTTTGTGGTTAGTGAAATAGAAGAAGAAAATTCTGCCCATATTTCTGGAGGAAACATTGCAGAATCAGTATTTATATAGTTCAAAAAAACATAATCTACAAAATCGTGTATAGCAGTACAGTCAGCCGGCATCGTAGACATTAAGTCATCTGTAAAGCAGTCATCCACTTCGTTTGGTGACAAAAACGGTAGACCAAAAAATGTTTTTAAAAAGTTCCCCTTTTCATCTTCAGTACTATATACTTTAGCTAGACCTAATGACTGTATTTTTCGGTACCAAGCTTGTCCGAGATGGAACCGACACCCTTTTATTTTGCGCATTGGCCATACTACTTACTAGACGAACAGCTGAGTGGATAGATTGTTCAAAATCAATATGAAAAGTGGTTGGTAGTAGTGGTGAACGCTGTTTCAAAAACTCGAGTGCTGTACAATAATCAGTAACTGATTTTCCCATCAATAAACAAAAAAATAATGGTACGTAAATATTATTTTTTACGCCATGAACCACAAACAATTGATTAAACAGAGATGGACAGCTTGAAAAAGTACCATCCATCAAAACAGCATCACACTTTTTAAAAAAATTTAAATTTTTAATTGTAGAGAAGCACACAACACCTTTATTATTGTCAATGTCAATAATCCATTTTTCAGCTCCATTGGTGTGTAATTTATCTACTACGTCGGGAACCATCGCATAAAATTCCAAAAGTGTTTTAGGTAATATTGGATACTTACTCATACGAGCAGTGTGAATATTTTTTCAGATTAAATTTATATCCGTTGAGTCTAATATATTTAAATCATCTGGTGTAATCTCAGAATGTATAATTTTGATGGGACGTCCACATAGCTGCTCTACCGCTTTACGTTTGACACTGTTACTTAATTTCTGCCGCACAAGTGATCGTTTCTCATCGGCCGCGTGATTATTATGTTCAAGATTATTGTCTATTTCAACACCATGTGTATCAAATTTTAAAAATGCATTACACCTTTTATTTGTACACGCCAACGTTGAATTTCATTTTTCATTATGCGATGAAAACGGAACTTAAAACCGTCAACTACACGTAACTCTTTAAGTTTTTCACTATACATTTTTATACAGAAAAATTGGAAATAAACGAACAGAAAGACGACACTACGGTCTACGACAGATAAGCAAGCGAGTAAGGTTGTCGATAAACTGATTAAACATATTTTTTGACAGTCGTTTCAAAAGCGCCTGCACAATCTTATATGATAAATAATATATATATATATATATCGTTAATATCGAACAGTAATTACTAATTTCCCAACGTCCACAATCGTTAATATCAAAAATAAAAATTGGACATTTGTCCGCAATTCGTATCTTATATTTGTGTCCGCAATTCGTATGTTACCTTTTTAGATTTCGTCCGCAACTCACATGGTTTTTGTCACTTTGTCCGCAATTCGGAAACACCGAATATTGTCGTGCGAAAATCGCCCTTATTATATAAAATGTATTGTGTCGTGGGAGAAAATCGTCTTTATAATATAAATGTGTTGTGTCGTGGGGTGAGAATCGCCACTTACATATTATTATTATTTATATTATCATTTATCATATATCATATATCGGCCGTGTACACCGTTATTGTATTACATAGTGTGAGTATACGCTAATCGCGATTGTTAATTCACACACCTAGCAATTTATTATATTATTTTAAATTGTGAAGTGGGTTGAAAATTGTATTATTATTTTATTGTAACCATTAATGTGGACATAAGGTATTTAGGAAAGGGTATAGCAGCTGGCCAGCAGTGCACCGTCAAGTTACGTGAGTGTTTATTATTATATTCTAATTCTTTAGCAGCCCAAATAGCTTGCATAATATTATTATTCTATTCTATTAAGCCAGAGAGGCCGTTTAGTATTATAATAATTGATACCTTGTATTTCTGTAATATTTGCCTATATTTATTATTTATACCGTTGGAATTTCAAATCAATTATTATACAGCATCTATATAGGTACCTGAAAGCGTGTTATCATTTTTTACTATTAGTTATTATAATTATTGTACACACACGCATACAAACACACACACACACACACACACACACACACACACACACACACACACACACACACACACACACACCTACACACCCACCGCATTTTGATCGGCGAACCCGTCCACTTATTCTGATTATACCTAATATACACACAAATACACAGGTCAGTGGTCAGTCGGTGTGTGAGTGTCGCTCTTAAGTTTACGCTGACCGGGCGCATGGTCTATCATTGTACCGTACCCGACGCGATCAAAATAAAATATGTAAATGTAATTATTACCGGCTAATAACCTCAGAAGTTGCAGCCTTATTAACACGATAAAAAAAAAAATTATGTATTTCTTGTGGTGAGTTTGATATTTTAATATTTATATAAATTATTATTAATAATAAATTAACAGGAACAATTTTACAATCAATCATAGGTATGTAGTAGAATATAAATACGAAAAGATTAATAAAAACCGGCCAAGTGCGAGTTGGACTCGCGCACGAAGGGTTCCGTACTCCCGTATCATCGTCATCAGCTATAAACATGTCGGCAACACTGCTTATATTATATATTCTAGGATTTTTAGTATTTGTTGTTATAGTGGCAACAGAAATACATGATCTGTGAAAATTTCAATTTTCTAGCTTTCATGGTTCATTAGATACAGCCTGGTTACAGACGGACGGACGGACAACGAAGCCTTAGTAATATAGGGTCCCGTTTTACGTACGGAACACTAAAAACGGAAGAGTGAGTCGTAATAATTATAGAAAAATAGATTGGTATTGGGATACAGTGGAATATAATATAATATGTAAGAATATAGACGTTGGACATTCAAACGCATAATATTGAATTAGTTTACTCATTTTTAAAATTGGATCTCTACATCGCACAGAGGTTCAAAATTAAAAAAGGTGGGCAAGTGGGTGTCGCTCTGCTGTACATTAGGTTACAAGTGGTCACTGTATAATGGATGATATTAAATTTGAATTCAACGATATAATATCATTGTATAAGAAAAACGATTCTGAGAGGAGACGGTATGTCAGTCTAGATATAAGACATATTATATACATATCTATGGTACTAAACCAAAATTTGACCTATAATAGGTACCTATAATAAATTCCAAAATAATCATATCACAATATCCATTAGGTACTTATAACGCGTTATACATCAACGAAAACCGTGATACTATCATAGATATAATATAATAGTACACTTTAGAAGTTTCAAGTACCTACAAATAATATTATTCAATCACAACCAAAATAACTGAAATAGTTATTCTAGGTTTTTTAATATGTAATTTCGTCCAAATTTGAATTTAAAATGTCTGTAAAAATAACTGTGTTCATATATTTTTTAGATTTTTTGGTTACAGTATGAACTATTTATGAGAACCTTTGTTTTAAATTTGCAATCGTTAGCTATAAAAACTGAACATTTTATAATTTATTAATTACAATGATTGATAATTTTCGAGATTTTGATAAATTTTGTCAAAATTTGATCTTTAAATGCTTATAAAAAAAATATATCAGGAGCCTTGTATTAAATTTTTATACTTTTTGGCCCAACAGATAAAATTTAATTGATATTTATAGAAAAAAAAACTAAAGAAAATTGAAAGCGCTAAATGTCCGTAAATAGCTCAAAAAGAGTCAAAATATTTTCAAAATTTTATGGTGTATAATAAATGCTAATTTAATCATTCAGTGAAATTTCCATGTATCTACAGTTATTCGTTTTTGAATTACAACAAAATAAGGAAATCGCTATATGAGAAATCGAGTGAATATCCAATGTTGTAAAAATTTGAATTTCAAACGCTCATAAAAATTTAATTTGACTTTCTTATAGACATTTTTTTTTTGATAAAGGTAGATAATCTTATAAGGAATCTTGTATTACATTTTAAAATCTTAGATTTAAAAAGAAAAATTTTTACGAATTCTTAAGTCATAATAATTTGCTAATTTTCGTGATTTTTCCATATTTTGTCAATTTTTGAACTTCAAATGCTTATAAAAAAAAATTGTGACTAAGGATTTTTAATATTTTTCATCTGCCTTTGAAACAATATAGTAGGATTCTTCTGTTAAATTTTCAAGCTTTCGCAACCCACAAATAAAATTTTATTGATATTTTTAGAAAAAAAACTAAAAATTTGTTTTAGAGTTACACCAAAAACCAAAATCGTAAAAATTTCAGTTTTTCCTTAATTTTTATGTTGTTTTTCCCGGCGCTTGTGAAAACTACTGAGAAATTTTTACTTTTGACCCCCCAAAGTACCAACTAGATTCACTTTCCTATCACAAAAGCTACTGTTGAAGAAAATCCAAGCACTTTTACTGTCCTAAAAAGTGATGACAGACACAAAAAAAAATAAAAAAACATACATCATTGTAAAATCAATACATTCATCGTTTCACTCAGAATCTAAAAAAGATGATTAAAACTCAACATGGTAGTACAATTTTCCGAAACAATGTATACAATTAGTAACTAATATTTAAAACTATTTTGTACACAACATTTTTTCATCCCAAGAGTTTTTGTAAAAAAAAAAATATATACATTTTAATTACTATTATAATAATTATATTTTAATATTTATATAAATTATTATTAAATTTTAAATGTGATAAATTTTGTCAAAATTTGAACTTTAAATACTTATAAAAGAAAATTGTGCCAATGATTTTAGATTCTGAGTGAATCGATGAATGTATTAATTTTACAATGATGTGTGTTTTTTTTTTTTTAGTTTGTCATCACGGTTTAGGGTAGTAAAACTGCTTAGATTTTCTTCAACAGTACCTATGTTGTTCGCTGGGAAAGTGAATCTACGAGTAGTTGGTGCCTTTGGGAGGTCATATTTTAAAATTCCAAATAGTTTTCAAAAGCGACCGGAAAAACAACATAAAAATTAAGAAAAAACGAGAATTCGGGTTTCCACAAAATCGATTTTGGTTTTTAGTGAAACTCTAAAACAAATGAACGAATATACATGACATTTTACTGGTAAATTATATTTGCATTTTCTATACACGATAAAATTTCCAAAATATTTTGATTTGTTTTGAACTGTTAAGGAACATTTCCAGTTTCCAATTTTATTGGTCTTTTTTTCTATGACTGTAAATAAAATGTCAATAAAACTTTATTTGTTGGGTAAAACAGCTTGAAAGTTTAATAAAAGGCTCCTACTATATTGTACAATAGTAGTTGAAAAAGATTAAAAATCCTTGGTCACAGTTTTTTTTTTATAAGCATTTAAAGTTCAAATTTTGACGAAATACGGAAAAATCACGAAAAACAGCAAATTATTTTTAGTTAAGAATTCATAAAAATTTTTCTTTTTAAATCTTAGATTTGAAAATGTAATTCAAGATCCCTCATAAGTTTGTCTACCTTTATCAAAAAAAAACGTCTACAAGAAACTCAAATTTAATTTATTGAGCGTTTGAAGTTCATATTTTTGCAATATTGGATATTCACTTGATTTTTCATGTAGCGTTGCCGTTATTTTATTGTTTTTCAAAAATGAATAACTGTAGATACATGAAAATTTTACTGAATGTTTGTATTTTCATTTTCTATACACTAAAACAAATTTGAAAATATTTTGTTTCTTTTTGAGCTGTTTACGGACATTGCCAGTTTTCAATTTTCTTAGTTTTTATACTATAAATAACAATACAATTTTATTTGTTGGGTAAACATCTGTGAAAATTTAATGCAAGTCTCTTCATATATTGTAACAATAGCAGTTGAAAAATATTAAAAATACATAGTCATCATTTTTTTTATAAGAATTTAAAGTTCGAATTTTGACAAAATTTATAAAACTTAAAATTTAATAATTATTTTGTTGTTAAAAATGTATAAAATGTTCAACTTTTTTAGGTAAGGATTGCAAATTTAAAACAATAGTCCATGTAAATAGGTAAATATATAAATTACTTTATTCACAATAATATCATCAAATATACTTGGTAATATCATATTAGGCTGACTGACCGTTTTCGCTCAGAATCGTTTTTCTTATACAATGATATTATATCATTATTGAATTCAAGTTTAATACAATCCATAGTACATTGACCCACTTGTAACCTACTGTACAGTGGAGCGACTTTTTTAATATTTTTCAACCGATAATGTAACAATATATCAGGAGCCTTGCATTACATTTTTACACTTTTTGGCCCAACAGATAGAACTTTATTGATATTTATAGAAAAAAAACTAAAAAAATTCAAAACTGAACATGTCCGTAAACAGCTCAAAAAGAGTCAAAATATTTTCAAAATTGGATGGTGTATAGGAAATGCTAATGATGAAAGACACAAAAATTAAAAAATTAAGAAAAAATATAAAAATTTAAAAATAAACACACATTGTAAAATCAATACATTCATCGTTTCACTCAGAATCTAAAAAACAAGTTATTAAGCATATAACTAAAGATATAACAAATATTAATTTATTATCCATTCAATTATTAATCGTACAGATAAAATATATTTTCTACAATGGTCAATAATGAAGATAGTCTCTATACAAATATGTAAAAAAAAACTGATATTAATTGTATTTTTAAAGTATTTCGTAGAACATAAAAACCAATATTATCAAAATTACAAACATTTTATGAGTAAAAAGAATTCTTTTTTCATATTCATATATTAATTTGAAGAATTAAAAAGTGACCTTTTTTGATTAAATTATGCATTTTTGAATAAATAAAGAGGCATAGAAATTATAAAGTATGTTTTTTATATAATAGTTTTTAATTTTTTTTATATTTCAAAAACCACTTATGGCCAACTATTATTGAGTTTGAACCACTGTGCATCGGGGGTTAAAAATAAGACTAAGTACTTTTAAAATAATCTGGAAAAAACAGAATATAAATTTTCAAGTACAACATGCTGTTTTCTATACAATTTGTTGTTTGTAGTAATTCAAAATTGAATTACCGTAGTTACCTGAAATTTTCACTAAATATTTTATAGGCATAATAAAATGTATATATGTAAATAATTTAGTTCAGAAATGTATGGTCATATTGTTACAAATCTTAAAATTTTTATACCTACAATTTATAACACATCTTCTCTTAAGATGTTTACCAAAAGTACACTCACAATTTGAAGTTTAAATTATAGGAGACATTTTTCAAAATGATGAAAGTCTGTAAATTATTTTGTAGTTTAAAATTTACGTTTTAATTATACACCGTAAAGTACATTTTTTACAAAACTAATATTGTTAGGGTACCTACCTACTCTATTATTGATATTTTTATTTGCTGCAATAGTAATTTTTAAATATCCTTGTTTTAAACTTTCGAAATGAATTTACTCTTTAAAAAAAATGTGATAATAGGTAGTAAAATTCGATGAACACTAAAGACCGATAGAAATATTAAACTTCAATCATTTTTATACATTTTAAAAATTTTGAAAAATGTCTTAAACACCATATTTATTAATAAAAACTTGGAACCAAAAACTCCGATAACTTTGAAGCCTTGTATTATATTTTATATAATTTACATTATCATTGTAATGCCATTGTCATTATGTTGAGCTTCGGTGGGTAAACACAATGACTCGTTTTTACGTACCTACATACCAAGCAAACTAACTCAGTGCTCGTATTTGATCGTCATCGATGTTATGAACATGGGTTTTCCTCATTAAATTCATTATTTCCGTCATTTGTTCAATTGTTTTTTGTTTCATCTCTGCAATTCTTTCTTTTTCAGATATTTGTTCGCTGTTGACACAAACGTCAGGATCATTTATTAAAAATAATAATAATAATAATAATAATAATAATCTTTGAACGTGATTGAAATAAATTAACAAATATCTATATTACTATATTAGGTAAATATTATGTCTCGTGCATAAATAATAGATATAGGTAGACACCAAATTGAAACGAAAAAACAAAATTCCTATATAATGCACTGTCTGTGTCTCACCATTTTTCAGAAATTATTTTGTTGTAGTTGTCTGTCAGTTGTAAGTTTTTAACATTTAATCTTTGGTTTTCGTTTTCAAGATTCTCAATTTTTGATTCAAATTCTTCTCGAACATGTGCATTAATCCAACAACCAGCCCTGGTTTCCCACTGTTTTATTTCATTTTTCAACTCAACACCATCCTCTTTTAAACGGTCGATCGTGATAATATAGTCCTGGTTTTCAAGTGTCTGCAAGTCAGAAAAAGTTATATTTATTAGGTTTATATATTATAGTATAGTTATACATTATTCATAAAATGAAACATTAATTTAAATTATCGAAAATTTCTGATAAATGTTTTTCACTCATACCAAACGTTTGACCATCAATTCTAGTTCCAAAGTTATATCTTCCCTAAAATTAACAAATACACATTTGACACATTAAATTATCAATACTGTATAATAGCTATAACGTCAAAATAATTAATCTCACATGAGTCTTATTTGTTTTTGCTGTTTAATATTTAAGTCTGATTGCTCACTTAATCCCATAGAACGTTGCACAAATTCGTATCTCTTTTTTCCGACTTCGGATCTCAATTCTTGCAACTTTTGATTAGTTTCTGTATATCTATTATAATTTTATGTAAATTAATAAAATATGATATTATTATAACTTCTAGATATTTTACTTATTCTTAAGTACAATTATCTCTTCTTGAAGCAAATCCTTCTCCCTCAAAAGCTCAATAAAATCATTTTTTAACTTATTTCTTTCCTTGAACAAATTTTCAATTCTTGTGGTTTTTTCAGAGTCTGTCTTTTTTAAATCATCTACTGTATTGTTTAAAATCTCTATTTTTGAATTTAATGTCGAGGTTTGATCAACCATAGTCAATAGTTTTTCATTTTTTTCACCTAAATTACGTTTTGTTTTTCTAATATACTTATAGTATTATTATTTAGTTTTTTTTTTTACAAACCTAGTTCCAGAGTCAACAATGTTTTTTCATTGGTCATATTTTTCAAACTAATTTCTTGTTGTTCTAAATTAATTGCTTGTTGTTCTAAATTAATTGCTTGTTGTTTTAAATTAGTTTTTAAATGTTCCAAATTATTTTCTAATTGATCTAAACTAATTCCACACGTCTGAATTTCTTTATCATGTTTAACTTTATACAACTGCGCTTGAAGAGATTCTGCCATAAATTTAGTTTGTTCCAATTCAATTGTTACATCCTTGTGTTGCTCTTCGAGTTCTTTATATAATGTTTGGTAGCTTTTTTTCGTCTTAAGAATTAAAATAAAAAACTTAAGCATATATATTACGTATACACAATTAATTGGTAGGTACGTACCTATATACTACCTATTACATGAGTTTCTTAAACGTTATACCTATTATTATGAATTTTTATTTTTTTACTTACGTTTCGTTAATTAATAATACAGGTAGGTACTAATTAGGTACCTAGTATATAACATGTATATTTACCAACTTGTCAGACCTGTCGATGAAATATTTCTTAAGTTCACTTTGAGATGACCTCGGAATCGATGACGTCAGTGGACGATTTGATCCTGGAATCTTATCATACTTATGACTCCCTAGTGAATTTGAAGACACGCTACAAATATAACTTTTTTCCTCGGTATATGTGTTTTTTTTCTTTGTGAGTATTTTCATTGTGGGTCGGATCGGTGCAGATACCTGTTCTAAAATGACAATTTAATTAAAATGTAATTTTAGATCGTTAATGCCTGTTTCAGGTACCTACTCACTTTTAACCGAAGAAACGGGCCTTTTAGATTTAGGTTTAATAACGTGATCGGGCATCGTTAAGTTGTTGAATTTTATGTTTTGAAAAAGTTAACGAAATAAAATTTTAATTAAATTATGTATTCTCTCAACACATGTACCATGAATAATTATAATGGGCCAAATTTACATTTTTAAAATTGTTATAATTATTTACCATGGTAACGGAATAATCAATATAGTTTTGTCACTACACCTAACAGATAAAAAACATATTTTTCCCAACTCTTTTAGGGGAGGTTTTTAATCATTAAAAATTATCTAAGGGAAATTTCCTGAGAGAGGGTTTAACGCTGAACAATTTGTACGAATTATGTTTATGACACACCCCAAGAGAAAAAAAATATCAATGATATAATTCGATGATTATTTATTTTTATCTATTAAATAATTAGTGTGAACTGTGAAACAAAGTGTGGTTTGATATATTATACTTCAAGTTAGTTCAATGTATATAGATATTTATATAGTATACCTACATATATTATTAGTATTTTAGATTCTGAGCGGAGCGAGGAAGCTAGTGGTTTTACAATGGTGTTTATTTTTTTTTATCCTATATACAAAATGTTTACCAGAAGGAGTACTTCGAATTTAACATAATATAGTAAGTACCTCATCTTTTAAAAAATTGGATTTTTTCAATAGTTATTTAATGCGACTGGAAAAACCACCGAAAAATTACTAAAACCACTAAAAATAGGATTTTAATTTCTAATGCTTTGTTTTTCACCATAGAAACGAATAAAAAATTATAATATTAATTCAACTTACAGGATATAATAAATAATCTTTATATAATCTTCTTCTTTATATATAAAAATGGAGACAAAAATTCGAAATAGCATCAGTTGAGAACGGCTGGGCCGATTTTGCTCAATTTTTTTTTAAATGATAGAGAATGTCGGTGAGCGGGTTTATAGCATAAATTATGGACCTAACTCATGTGAATTAGAGATTTGGAGACAAAAACTGAGTTACACCGGTGGCGCCCTCTAGCAGATAAAAATAAAAATATAAATAATAATACAAATATCGATAATGCAGGGCTTGAAATCGATTAATATCGATAAAAATAGAAAAAAAAATATTAGAGAACAGCTGGACCGATTTGTCTCATTTTTTTTTAAGATGTTCGTAATTAATAGGTGAAGGTTTTACGAAGGAAAATTTTTAAAAAGTCAACTGAATAATTAGAAAAACTGCAATAACTATTTATTGATGTCTGGGATTTGAACTCGATACCGTTGTCTTTATTTACTCTATGGTGTATTATATTATATTGGTTGCTATTGGTTAATCAGGCATGTTTGTTGATTTGGATTATTATTTTTTGTCAATATATATATATATATAAATATATATAAATTAATGATGGTGTGTAGATTAGACCTATGGGAAGAAGATACGCTAATTTAAAAAGGGTTAAATTTGGTTTTTTTTATTCATCGGATTTTAGTACGGTTAGGTCAGGTTAGGATTTATAGGTATGTGGAATTAAGTAAAAACGTCAACCTTGGTATAACTTTGGTACTTTTTGAGTTGAATCATACACTTACGTACAAACAGCACGGGGTCCGCGATCTACCACAGGTAGATTGCCTACCTGATAATATACTGCTGCGAAACAGAATTTTTATTCCGGGCAACAGAAAAGTTAAGATAAATCTAGAACATCATACACCGAATATTAAATAACGCATTGAACAATGTTTGAGTCATATAGAGTTGGTACATTTAACGGGAAACGAAGTGCACGGGATCAGCTAGTATACCTATAATTCTACTGTACGTGTGTTGTGACTGAACTCCTCCTAAACGGTTGGACCGATTTGAATGAATTTTTTTGTATGCGTTTGGGTGGTTTAGATTCACAATTTATCCCCCTAGCTCTAACCAGGGGATGTGCTCAAACGGGGATTTAGAGATTTACGGTGGACATTTTTGTTTATTAATGGTTGCCATGGGTTTTTGCCGTGAAATCAGTGCAATGCATTTAATATTTTTGTATGCTGTGTTTTGATATTATATGTATCGCAATTACGTAAATATTGAGTGTATTATACACAAATATAAGTTACGTACATAAAACAATGCAACGTCTTCGTGGATGAGGAAGAAATATTGGTCGACAGACTCGGCATTCACAATTAGTCCAGCCGTTTAGGAGGAGTTCAGTGACATACTTGGTATAACTTTGATACTTAGAGTTAAATTATAAAGTTACGTACAAACAGCACGGGGTCCGCGATCTACCGCAGGTAGTTTGCCTACCTGATAATATACTGCTGAGGATCAGAATTTTTATTCCAGCCAACAGAAAAGTTAAGATAAATTTTGAACACCATACACCGAATATTAAACGAAGTGCACGGGATCAGCTAGTAACAATATAAAATATCAAGACTGACAAACCGTCTCCGCTCAGAATCGTTTTTCTTATACAATGATATTATATCGTTGAATTCAAGTTTAATACAATCCATAATATATTGACCTACTTGTAACCTACTGTACAACAGAGCTACATCCACTTCCCCGCTTTTTATTGTTATTTTTATTATATGTCCTAAATTTAGTCTTATTATTTATTTTATATTTATACATTTAATAATTAAGTAATAATCATTAATATATAATAATTATAAATATCGAAACGATTGCAGGGCCTGATATTACAATACGAGCTGGTATTGTAGGCTATGGTAAAAACCATGGGCCATGCCAACATAATCTTGCATTATTGACAGTAATATTAAGGAATATTTATATGTAATCGGTCAACTTTATATCGGAAAAAAAAATTAAATTTAAAAATAAACGAGATAACAGTAACTAAAATTAAACACGATTTTTGAATTAAGTTGATTTAGTATTTTTGTAATGACCTAATGATTTAATATAATATTATAATAATAATATAATATTAAAAATTTAGGAAACAATTATAAGCGCTGCTTACGAAATGCGTCCCGTATAAAAAGGTATAAAAAGGTATAATACTAATTGCGTCCCGGGTTTTTCTGGAGCACGTCTGAATTGCGTCCCCATTACCTGTGATATCTTAAAAGGCGAAATTATTGGTTATTATCAATTTATTATAGATTTAATAAAAACGATTACGTTATAACTTTGATAATTTTCTAGTCAGTTACGTTCTGTAGACACAATTATTGTCGCAGTGCAGTGTAAACGTTTTACTTATTATCACGTGTTAGTTTTTACTAAAAACCAAGTTTTTAACTTTGAATAACTATGGCGTCTGAAATTAAAACTATGTTTAGCGAAAAACCATGGGATTTATTTGTGATTGGTGTATATAAATTTCGCTTCCACAAATACTTAAAAAATAATTTAGAACGGTGGTGTTGTTGTAAAAAAACTTGTAGGTACAGCTTATATTCATTTGAACTCCGATAATAAAGTAATCAAAACAGTTCTTGATCATAGGCATGATGAAGAAAACTTAATATTGAACCGTCAAATCGTGAGTAATAAATTAAAACGAAAAGCTATAGATGATATTTGTGAAAAACCAAGTAAAATCATTAATCTTGAATTACTTACACAAGATGTAGATACTTTAACTACATATGATTTACAATTAATCAGAAAAAATATGCATGTTGCACGATCGTCTATTTTGCCAAAATTACCAAAAAATTTGGAGGAATTGCATACTTCATTAGACAATATGAGAGATTTCTTATTAACCAATCGTAGTGAAAACTTTTTGTTGGTAAATGATAAGGAATCGAATATCTTATTATTTTCTTGTAAAAGTAACTTAATGTTTTTAAGCAATGTTGATACAATTTTTGTTGACGGAACTTTCAAAAGTTGCCCAAGACTTTTTACTCAAATCTTTACAGTTCATGGCTTGCAAAATGGTAAATATATACCACTATTATTTTTTCTACTACCTGATAAGGAATTAAAAACCTACTAAAAGGCATTTTTGCACATTTTGTCTGAATGCAATAAAATCAATATTATATTTTCTCCAAAAAGAGTGTTTGCAGATTTTGAAAAAGCAATACATTTGGCTATTTTATCAGTTTGGCCTTCAATAACTCTGAAGGGATGCCGATTTCATTTGGGCCAAAGCTGGTATAGGAAAATACAATCAATTGGCCTAAGTTCTGAATATAAAATTGACTGCGAATCAAGTAAATACTTGAAATATTTTTTTGAATTACCGTTTCTTCATCCTGACGAAGTGATCAACTGTTTCACAGACGATTTAATACCTATCAAACCGTTAGATGAAAAAATTGATATATTTACTGATTATATATTAGAAACATATATACTACCAGAATCTAGTTTCCCGCCTTCATTATGGGCAAAATACTCGGCTACTACTATGAGAACTACAAATAGTTGTGAAGATTTTCATTCTAAGCTCAACGCGATGTTTTATAATGCACATCCAAACATTTTTCAATTTATCGATACTATGAAGAGGTTACAAACTGATATTTATATAAAACAACGTAGCATTCACTTAAACAACCGCACAACTTCGATAATTAATAAAGAACAATTTTTAAAACAAGCAATGGCAGATTTTCAATCAAAAAGAATTAGTAGGTTTGAATTCATAAAAAAGTTATCTTTTAAATTTGTACCGGTATAATATTTAATAATTAATACTATAATATTTTTATAAAATTAAAATTACAAAAACAATATATTTTTCACCAATAACGATAATATTTTTTTATGTTACAATTTTATGACAAAATACAAAAATAATATATTAAGCAAAAACAATATTTTTAACCTACCTGTAGGCTGTAGTAGTAACTATTACTACAGACAGTCCTAAGTCTGTATACAAATGGGAAGGGAAATATTATTTAGTTTTTATAATATACTCAATTGGTACCTATAAAAGTAAAAAAAAATATTCGGGACGCAATTAGTATGACCCCCTAAAAACCTGGGACGCAATTAGTATGACCCCCTAAAAAACCTGGGACGCAATTTGGAAGGAATTTTTGAAGCGGGACGCAATTCGTATGCAGCCATTATAAGATCCAACCTCCCCGTGGGGTCTACTGGGGAACTGTAATAGACTCTAAAAAGTAAAATAGAAAAAAATATGTAGCTAAACGTATTGGTAGTTGGTACCCAAACGTGATAGTATTTTAAAAATATGATGTACCCAAACGTTGTATTCATTTTTGGTATCTGAAAAAATGTGTAACTAAACCTGTTACTGGGAAGTTGTCCCCATCGTTGTCTCAATTCCAAAATAAAAATACCTCTTTGTACCCAAACATGTTTCGGAGTTTATTTTTACAATAATAATCAGCATACAGCTGTTGAAAAATTGCATACAGGTGCTCTTTTTAATTGGTTTCACATTGACAATATATATGTTATAATTTGTATCTTATTTTTTTTTGCGTTTAACAAATAATAAAAGATAAAACTGTAGCAGTTTTTTTTTGCTTTGTGCTCCCCCCTCTTTAATTCTAAAAATTATTTGAAAATTTTAAGATAACTACATATTTTGTTAATTTAGATAGTGCTCAAAAATGAGCTAGAAAAAAGAAAAGTAGCCTATATATAATATGACAGAATGACTAGTTAATTAAAAAGTATTCGTTTTTTTTTTAATATTAGAAAAATTAAAGTGCATAGAAATCCTAGAACAGGCAAAATGTCTTCAAGGAATGAAGACTATGTGTAGATGATTTAGGAAGTTCTTTCCCCAATAGTGAATGTGTTCACTTTAAATCACATTTAATTATATAAAGAACCTCGAAGTTGATTAAATCAAAAAATATTCAGCAACCGAGTGGACCTCGAATAGGTCACTGTAATGAATGTGTTCAATTTGAATCCAATGTAGGTATACAAGACGCGGTGTGTCGGCCAAAATGTCTAACAATGTTTTTTAATTAATTTATATTAAATAGGTTGTAGCATACAATTTGTAAGTGACTAAACTATAAGTAATTTATTTTTCTGTTATATAGTATGACGGTACACAGAATCGATTTTTGAAAAAAAAAAAACACATTGTTTATAATATAATTATCTATCATCAATTATTATAATAATATGTTTTTTATAATAATTACTCGTATTATTAGTGTTGAAAGTGAAGCTTGCCGGACTAATGATGTTAGGATTAATATAATAAATAATAACAAGACAATATGATTATGTAAAGTATAATATATAATAACGAACTGGACAATTAACCTGTGACTATACACACACACCGCGTACACTCGGTATGACAGCGTATGTGCTAGTGATTATTACATACATCAAAGGCCCTATTTATATGAACAATCGAGGCCATCCGTATATAATATAGAAAGCGATAGTAAAGGTGTTACACAGCTATATCGTAATTTCATAAGTATCTATTAGAAAACGACATTGTACACGCACGTGTGTTTACATGGTTTGAATACTAATATTAATTGTATATTTCAACACCCTCCCTCAATTAATAATTTCTTTAATTATAGTCACTCCTATGGCTGACCGCAACTTCTCGAATCGTTCCTTAACCAAAGGCTTGGTTAGAATGTCCGCAATCTGTTCCTCTGTTCCATCAGCTGCGTTTAGACCAACAGGATTAAGGACAGTTTTGGAACTCGACGTTCCATCATACGTGATATTAAAAGGATGGAACGGGACGTTCCATCATTTGGTATTTAAAAATTAACCAAATGACTATCACGCGTGATTGGACCGTGCAAGTTTTTCCACGCGGTAGATTGTACATGCCAATCATTTGCTAATTTAAATGAACAAATTCCATCACGCGGGTTGGAGTGATCATTTGGAACGCGAGCTGACAAAACTGTGCGTGTAAACAGTATTTACAAACAATTGTACACGCTCTATCATGTCCTCTAGTCATTTTAAAACTTTGACCACTCCGCCGTTCGAACAACTACAGTTAACACGTACCACAGCACCTGACACTACTAATATTTGCAAAAAACGTGTTTATCGTACTTACTTAAAATGTCCTCTTTAAGAAGAAAAAGGTGGGCAAGTGGGTGTCGCTCTGCTGTACAGTAGGTTACAAGTGGGTCACTGTATAATGGATGATATTAAATTTGAATTCAACGATATAATATAATTGTATAAGAAAAACGATTCTGAGCGGAGACGGTATGTAGTCAGTCTATGTATAAGACATATTATATACATATCTATGGTATTAAACAAAAAATTGACCTATAATAGGTACCTATATTAAATTCCAAATTAATCATATCACAATATCCATTAGGCACCGGTAACGCGTTATACATCAACAAAAACCATGATACTATCACAGATATATAATAGTACACTTTAGAAGTTTCAAGTACCCACGAATAATATTATTCAATCACAACAAAATAACTAAAATAGTTATTCTAGGTTTTTTAATATGTAATTTCGTCCAAATTTGAATTTAAAATGACTGTAAAAAATAAGTGTGTTCATATATTTTTTAGATTTTTTGGTTATAGTATGAACTATTTATGAGAACCTTTGTGTTGAATTTGTAATCCTTAGCTATAAAAACTGAACATTTTATAATTTATTAATTACAATGATTGATAATTTTCGAGATTTTGATAAATTTTGTCAAAATTTGATCTTTAAATGCTTATAAAAAAAAACTGTGCCTATGTATTTTTAATATTTTTCAACTGCTATTGTAACAATATATCAGGAGCCTTGTATTACATTTTTACACTTTTTGGCCCAACAGATAAAACTTTATTGATATTTATAGAAAAAAAAACTAAAAAAAATTGAAAGCTGTAAATGTCCATAAACAGCTCAAAAAGAGTCAAAATATTTTCAAAATTGTATGGTGTATAGAAAATGCTAATTTAAACATTCAGTGAAATTTTCATGTATCTACAGTTTTTCGTTTTTGAATTGCAACAAAATAAGGAAATCGCTACATGAGTAATCGAGTGAAAATCCAATGTTGTAAAAATTTGAATTTCAATCGCTCATAAAAATTTAACTTGACTGTCCGGTAGAGATTTTTTTATTGATAAAGGTAGATAATCTTATAAGGAATCTTGTGTTTCATTTTCAAATCTTAGATTTAAAAAGAAAAATTTTTAGGAATTCTTAACTCAAAATAATTTGCTAATTTTCGTGATTTTTCCATATTTTGTCAATTTTTGAACTTTAAATGCTTATAAAAAAAAATTGTGACTAAGGATTTTTAATATTTTTCATCTGCCTTTGAAACAATATATTAGGAGCCTTCTATTAAATTTTCAAGCTTTCGCAACCATCAAATAAAATTTTATTGATATTTTTAGAAAAAAAACTAAAAAAAAAATGGAAAATGAAAATGTCCCTAAACAGTTCAAAATAAATCAAAATATTTTGAAAAGGTTATCGTGTATATAAAATGCAAATATAAACAACCAGTGAAAATTTCATGTATATACGTTCATTTGTTTTAGAGTTACACCAATAACCAAAATCGATTTTTTGGAAAACCAATTTTGCGTAAAAATTCCCGTTTTTCCTTAATTTTTATGTTTTTTTTTCCCGGCGCTTATGAAAACTACTGGGAAATTTATACTTTTGACCCCCCAAAGTACCAACTAGATTCACTTTCCTATCAGAAAAGCTACTGATGAAGAAAATCCAAGCACTTTTACTGTCCTAAAACGTGATGACAGACACAAAAATATAAAAATATAAAAAAAAACATATATCATTGTAAAACCAATACATTCATCGCTCCGCTCAGAATCTAAAAAACAACTACTAGGATATGCTGCTGTTTACTATATACATATGAATATGGTAAAAGCACGATCTCCAAGATCAATTTGGATGAAGAGTTGGCTGTCGGATAAGACAAAATTTGGTCACTTACCATTAATTAGTGAAGTTAGAAATAATAATCCTGAAGATTTTAAAAATTATTTAAGAATTGATGGAACAACATTTGATTTCTTACTAGGTAAGTATAATATAATATTATCTAATTTTTTTTTTTTTACATTTTAGTGTTGTTCAATAATTCAATAAAATGTATAATTATCTACCTAGGTTTAATTGGACCATTAATACAAAAAGAGGATACCATCATGAGGGAAAGTATTCCTCCAGAACAAAGATTGTTAGCAACACTAACATTTTTAGCTACTGGTATGACTTACCAAAGACTAAAATGTTCAACTGCCATATCAGCTAGCAGCTTATGCGAAATAATACCAGAGACTTGTGATGCAATTTTTAAAGTTTTGAAAAAGGATTACCTAACTGTAAGTATTGTATAAACAACAGCATTATACATTTTTTTTTTTTAGTAATTGATAGTTATTGATAATCATACACCAATACGTTTATAATCTACTCATAGTTTGTACCAACCAAGAACCTTAAAGTTGATTTAGTATGAAATAAAAATAGCTATAAATATAGTGAAGATAAAGTATTTAAATGCCATAAAGAGCTGTTGAACACAATATGATTGTTCATCATAAAAAAATGTCTCATTTACTATTCAACATTTTGAGTCTTATACCACCTACTCATTATTACAATTTAAATTTTTAAGGTACCTACCTACATAGGTATGACGAAAAACTTTTTTTAATTAATAAATCATGCCCTACAATTATTACTTTTGAAATAAAATATTATTAAAAAGAAATGTAAAATAATAGTATTTATTTAACATAGTTATCATACATAACAACAAAAAAAAAGGTGGGCAAGTGGGTGTCGCTCTGCTGTACAGTAGGTTACAAGTGGGTCATTATATAATGGATGGTATTAAATTTGAATTCAATGATATAATATCATTGTATAAGAAAAACGATTCTGAGCGGAGACGGTATGTCCTTCTAGGTATAAGACATATTATATACATATCTATGGTATTAAACAAAATTGACCTATAATGAATTCCAAAATTAATCATATCACAATATCCATTAGGTACTTATAACGCGTTATACACCAACAACAAACCCTGATACTATCATAGATATATAGTAGATTACTTTAGAAATTTCAAGTACCCACGAATAATATTATACAATGACAACAAAATAACTAAAATCGTAATTCTTGGTTTAAATATGAAATTTTGTCTAAACTTGAAATTAAAATGTCTGTAAAAAATAAGTGTGTTTATATATTTTTTAGATTTTTTGGTTACAGTATGAATTATTTAAGAGAATCTTTGTTTTAAATTTTCAACTCTTAGTTATAAAAACTGAACATTTTATAATTTTTTAATTCCAACGATTGATTATTTTCGCGATTTTGATAAATTTTGTCGAAATTCCAACTTTAAATGCTTATAAAAAAAAATCGTGCCTATGTATTTTTAAAATTTTTCAACTGATATTGTAACAATATATAAGAAAGCTTGTATTAAATTTTCAGACTTTTTGGCCCACCAAATAAAATTTTATTGACAATTATAAAAAAAAAAACTAAAAAAATTGAAAACTGAAAATGTCCGTAAACAGCTCAAAAAGAGTCAAAATATTTTCAAAATTGTATGGTGTATAGGAAATGCTAATATAAACATTCAGTGAAATTATCATATATCTATAGTTATTCGTTTATGAATTACAACAAAATAAGGAAATCGCTACATGAGAAATCGAGTGAACATCCAATGTTGTAAAAATTTGAATTTCAAACGCTCATAAAAATTTAATTTGACTGTCCGGTAGAGATTTTTTTATTGATAAAGGTAGACAAACTTATGAGTAATCTTGTATTACATTTTCAAATCTTAGATTTAAAAAGAAAAATTTTTGCGAATTCTTAACTCAAAATAATTTGCTAATTTTCGTGATTTTTCCATATTTTGTCAATTTTAGATTCTGAGCGGAGCGATGAATGTATTGGTTTTACAATGATGTATGTTTTTATATTTTTATTTATATTTTTATATATATTTTTATTTATATTTTTGTGTCTGTCATCACGTTTTGGGACAGTAAAAGTGCTTCGATTTTCTTCAATAGTACCTTTTCTGATAGGAAAGTGAATCTAGTTGGTACTTTGGGGGGTCAAAAAACAGCTCAAAAAGAGTCAAAATATTTTCAAAATTGTATGGTGTATAGGAAATGCTAATATAAACATTCAGTGAAATTATCATATATCTATAGTTATTCGTTTATGAATTACAACAAAATAAGGAAATCGCTACATAAGAAATCGAGTGAACATCCAATGTTGTAAAAATTTGAATTTCAAACGCTCATAAAAATTTAATTTGACTGTCCGGTAGAGATTTTTTTATTGATAAAGGTAGACAAACTTATGAGTAATCTTGTATTACATTTTCAAATCTTAGATTTAAAAAGAAAAATTTTTGCGAATTCTTAACTCAAAATAATTTGCTAATTTTCGTGATTTTTCCATATTTTGTCAATTTTAGATTCTGAGCGGAGCGATGAATGTATTGGTTTTACAATGATGTATGTTTTTATATTTTTATTTATATTTTTATATATATTTTTATTTATATTTTTGTGTCTGTCATCACGTTTTGGGACAGTAAAAGTGCTTCGATTTTCTTCAATAGTACCTTTTCTGATAGGAAAGTGAAGTCCCAGTAGTTTTCACAAGCGCCGGGAAAAACAACATAAAAATTAAGGAAAAACGGGAATTTTTACGCAAAATCGATTTTCCAAAAAATCAAATTTGGATTTTGGTGTAACTTTAAAACAAATGACCGTAAATACATGAAATTTTCACTGGTTGTTTATATTTGCATTTTCTAAACACGATAACATTTTCAAAATATTTTGATTTATTTTGAACTGTTTAGGGACATTTTCATTTTTCATTTTTTTTTAGTTTTTTTTCTAGAAATATCAATAAAATTTTATTTGTTGGTTGCGAAAGCTTGAAAATTTAATAGAAGGCTCCTAATATGTTGTTTCAAAGGCAGATGAAAAATATTAAAAATCCTTAGTCACAATTTTTTTTTATAAGCATTTAAAGTTCAAAAATTGACAAAATATGGAAAAATCACGAAAATTAGCAAATTATTTTGAGTTAAGAATTCGTAAAAATTTTTCTTTTTAAATCTAAGATTTGAAAATGTAATATAAGATTACTCATAAGTTTGTCTACCTTTATCAATAAAAAAATCTCTACCGGAATGTCAAATTAAATTTTTATGAGCGTTTGAAATTCAAATTTTTACAACATTGGATGTTCACTCGATTTCTCATGTAGCGATTTCCTTATTTTGTTGTAATTCAAAAACGAATAACTGTAGATACATGAAAATTTCACTGAATGTTTATATTATCATTTCCTATACACCATACAATTTTGAAAATATTTTGACTCTTTTTGAGCTGTTTATGGACATTTACAGCTTTCAATTTTTTTTAGTTTTTTTTTCTATAAATATCAATAAAGTTTTATCTGTTGGGCCAAAAAGTGTAAAAATTTAATACAAGGCTCCTGATATATTGTTACAATATCAGTTGAAAAATATTAAAAATACATAGGCACGATTTTTTTTTATAAGCATTTAAAGTTGGAATTTTGACAAAATTTATCAAAATCTCGAAAATTATCAATCGTTGGAATTAAAAAATTATAAAATGTTCAGTTTTTATAACTAAGAGTTGAAAATTTAAAACAAAGATTCTCTTAAATAATTCATACTGTAACCAAAAAATCTAAAAAATATATAAACACACTTATTTTTTACAGACATTTTAATTTCAAATTTGGACGAAATTACATATTAAAAAACCTAGAATTACTATTTTAGTTATTTTGTTGTGATTGAATAATATTATTCGTGGGTACTTGAAACTTCTAAAGTGTACTATTATATATCTATGATAGTATCACGGTTTTTGTTGATGTATAACGCGTTATAAGTATCTAATGGATATTGTGATATGATTAATTTGGAATTTATTATAGGTACCTATTATAGGTCAATTTTTTGTTTAATACCATAGATATGTATATAATATGTCTTATACTAGACTGACATACCGTCACCGCTCAGAATCGTTTTTCTTATACAATGATATTAGATCATTGAATTCAAATTTAATACCATCCATTATACAGTGACCCACTTGTAACCTACTGTACAGCAGAGCGACACCCACTTGCCCACCTTTTTGAACTTTAAATGCTTATAAAAAAAAACTGTGACTAACGATTTTTAATATTTTTCATCTGCCTTTGAAACAATATACTAGGAGTCTTCTATTAAATTTTCCAGTTTTTTTAACCAACAAATAAAATTTTATTGATATTTCTAGAAAAAAAACTAAAAAAAAATGAAAAATGAAAATGTCCCTAAACAGTTCAAAATAAATCAAAATTTTTTGAAAATGTTATCGTGTATAGAAAATGCAAATATAAACAACCAGTGAAAATTTCATGTATATACGTTCATTTGTTTTAGAGTTACACCAATAACCAAAATCGATTTTTTGGAAAACCAATTTTGCGTAAAAATTCCCGTTTTTCCTTAATTTTTATGTTGTTTTTCCCGGCGCTTGTGAAAACTACTGGGAAATTTATACTTTTGACCCCCCAAAGTACCAACTAGATTCACTTTCCTATCAGAAAAGCTACTGATGAAGAAAATCCAAGCATTTTTACTGTCCTAAAACGTGATGACAGACACAAAAATATAAAAAAAAAAAAAAAAAAACACACATCATTGTAAAACCAATACATTCATCGCTCCGCTCAGAATCTAAAATATAAATCACTTGTCGAGTTAAAAAATAAAAAACAATTTATGTAAGTTATAGGTATACTGTATGTTATCCGTCATAAACCTATAAACTTGTAACAATTAAAACTAAATACATTCTTTGTAATTATAACTTTTTATATAAAATATTAATAAAAAAAGAAATGTAAAATAATAGTATTTATTTAACATAGTTATCATAAGTAACAAAAAAATAAATATAAATCACTTGTTGAGTTAAAAAATAAAAAAACAACGTATGTAAGAAATAGGTATAGGTACTGTATGTAATTCAACATAAACCTATAAACTTGTAACAATTAAAACTAAATACATTCTTTGTAATTATAACTTTTTATATAAAATATTAAAAAAAATTAAATGTAAAATACATAAGATAATAGTACCTATGTATAGACTAGAACATAGTTTCATAAGAGGACAAAACACAATGACAGTTGTGTATTATGATTAAAATACAAGCCATAATTAAATGTTCGTTTGACATATCGTTTAATCCGTTTTACCAAGTTCCAATGAGCTTTAGTTGGTTTTGCTAAGTAACGACTAGCAAAGTTTACTGCATATGCTATATCTGGTCTCGTTACCTGTGATAAAAACAGTAAGCTACCTACTGCCTGCCTATAAGGTATTTCTTCACTTAATATCTCCGATTTTTCCTTTTGTTCAATAGTATGTGATTTTTCTATCGGAATTGAAAGTTCTTTGGCGTCCAGCATATTAAATTTATTAATTATGCTACATGCATAATTTGTCTGATGCACAAATAATGAACCATTTTTCATTAAGTTTACCTGCATACCTAGAAAATATTCTAAGTTTCCCTTTTTAACCTCAAACTTTTTCTCCAAGTTTGTTAAAAGTTTCTCTATTATCTCTTCATTATCTGCCGCGATTAAACCATCGTCAACAAATATTGCAAGAATAATTAGTCTGTTATCAGCTTTGAATACACATGCATCCGCTTCGGTACATTGTAAACCAAATGCATTCAAAAAGTTCTTAAAGCGTATATTCCAACATCTTGGACTTTGTTTTAAGCCATACAAACTTCGCTGAAGCTTACATACTTGATTTGAACCATCTTCGTAACCTGGTGGTTGTACCATGTATATTTCTTCCTGTAGTTCCCCGTACAGAAATGCTGTCTTGATGTCGAATTGTAGTATTAATTTTTCCACAGCTGCTACTGCGAATATCGCCCTAATTGATTCGTATCTGACCACTGGCGAAAATGTTTCATGGTAATCTATACCATATTTCTGTGAACAACCCTTAATGACCAATCTGGCCTTAAATTTATCTATACTACCGTCAATTTTATATTTGGTTTTGAATACCCATGCATTTCGTAATGCAACTTTATCCTGTGGCAAATCGACTAGAGTCCAAGTCTGATTTTCGTGTAATGAATTAATTTTGTCGTTCATAGCATTATTCCATTCATTTTTGTTTGACCCAGTAATTGCCTCATCATAATTCAATGGACTGACACAGTTAGCAATAAAAGTCTGAACATTATACCTGTCCGGCTTCTTAAGTGTATTCCTGTCACGTAGAAACATAACATATCTATCATTGACTATGTTTTCGTCCTTCTCACGCACGTCCGTTGAATTAATTTGAGTGTCTGTAAACTCTAATGTGTCTGCAATTACATTTTCATAATTATTACATTCGTCTTCGAATATAATGTCTCTGCACACGGATATTTTCGAATACCATATATGATAACCTTTCGTGCTGTTCGAATAGCCAACAAATATTCCTTTTTCACTTTTTGGATCCCATTTCTGACGTAGTGTACGTGGTATGTGTGTATATACCGCAGTACCAAAAACTCGTAAATGTTTAATACCTGGCACGACTTTATACACATAAATCTGCATGTATTAAATCGCCGACGTTAAAATATTCGGTCTCACTTTTACTGAACGATTGACGGTGTTGTTTCCCGATTATGCAGTCGCTGCATACAAATTGATCGTCCTTGGCTGAATAATCAATATTATGTTTTGCCAAACAATTCCTCAGGTATTGAATATTCTGGTGAGCTAAACTCTTATGCCATACTTCTAATCGTTTTTCTACTGCAATGTTCTCATAACATTCAGCTTTCGACGGTGCTTCGACTTTGATCTGTAATTCAAACAACCTACCGCATCTTGTGCCTATACATACAGGAATCCCGTTTCTTTTGAACACACACGTTTTACTGTCTGACGTTAGTTCTAAACCTTTGTCTAACGCTGACCCGCACGAGAATAAATTAAATTTTAATCCCGGCACGTGCAATACATTTGCCAAGTAATTTTTATTCCAATTACCGTTCACGTATGATAATATATTAATATTACCTTTTCCTGTTGCATACAGATTTGTTCCGTCACTTATTGTTACCTGTTGTGTATATTTCAATGGTTCATAACTTGTAAACCATTCTAGGTTCGCGCTCATATGATCCGACGCGCCTGAGTCTAAAACCCACGTATCTGTTGTAGTTTCATTTATCCTTGACTCGCTTACAAATGCATTTAAATTTGTACCTATAGTACCGGATTTCCCACCTTTCATACTACTTAGAAAATTCTTACAGTTTCTTTTATAATGACCAATTATACCACAGTAATAACATTTAACATTACTTTTATTAGTAAATTGCTTTTTACCTTTACCATAACTGCCGTTTTTTCCATCGGATCTGTTTTGAAATTTGGCTGGAAATGAACTCGATTTCTCTTGTTCACCAACTTCAACTTTGATCTGGATAACCCGTGATTCTTCAATAAACAACCGACTAGTTAAATTATTTATATTTTTACTTCCCGTTGGGACTGAATCCCAAGCACTGTAAAAATGATTATATTTTTTTGGTAATGTCATTAGTATTTTTGTCATAACCATGTTATCCGTAACTGGTTCACCCGCTACTCTCAGTTTCCTTCCTAAATTGACCAATTTAGAAATATGCGTCAACATGTCATCTGTCAGCTCCTTTGAATAACTGAAAAATTGTTGTTGAAGCAAATGTATACTTGCCTCAGACTTCTGCTCGTAAATACTCAGCAGTTTCTCCCTCATTTCCAATGCAGTCTCACAGTTAATCAAATATTGTAATGGACCATCGTCCACTGAGGTAACTATTATTTTCTGAAATTTACCGTCCGCTTTTTGCCAAGCGTTTGTACTTTGTATGCCTTTGCAAACGTGCTTTGGCATCCTCGTCGGTCTCTGCTGCCGACTTTTTTATAGGTAGACTTGGTTTCGTCCATTCACCTGAAACTATCTCACCTACTTCCAAGGCATTTAGAATGACCTTCATCTAGAATTTCCATAACGACCAGTTTTCAGCACATCATTTTGTTATCTTCACCGTGTCTTCCATGACCGATGATTTCCCGTATACTTGACCTATATAACAATTTATAACAAAACTTAGACCACTAGACTGTATGTCTTGGTTATTGTCTGGGCCCATAACCTGTTGAAAGTGAAGCTTGACGGACTAATGATGTTAGCATTAATATAATAAATAATAACACGACAATATGATTATGTATAAGTATAATATATAATAACGAACTGGACAATTAACCTGTGACTATACACACACACCGCGTACACTCGGTATGACAGCGTCTGTGCAAGTGATTATTACATACATCAAAGGCCCTATTTATATGAACAATCGAGGCCATCCGTATATAATATAGAAAGCGATAGTAAAGGTGTTACACAGCTATATCGTAACTGCATAAGTATCTATTAGAAAACGACATTGTACACGCACGTGTGTTTACATGGTTTGAATACTAATATTAATTGTATATTTCAACAATTTTGTTAAGCTTCAAGTACACAGTGCTCATTAAAATACGATAGCTTAAAGTTTTAAACAATATTATAATAAAATAGGTAATAATTGTGGTAATAACTAATAGGTACCGTACACTTGGGTATCTTTGGTGCGTGGTTCTATAGGTATACTCGCTGTGATAGATCGGCGATCTTGAGCAGTGCCGCACATATAGAGCCAAAGACCTAGGTGCAAATAAATGTCTCTCTTGAGCAGTGTTTCCCAACCTTTTTACCACCACGGACCATTTAATAATGCTTATAATTGATTATCGATATCGAAAGACATTTTATCAATACGAGCTTTCACAGTATTATTAGATAATGGAATTCCTTGAATTTTCTTTTTAGCTTCCGCACCTAAAATTTCTTCTAAGCAGTTAGTGAACAAGGTTTTAATAAATTTTCACCAATTGAGTGTGGTTTCTTTGATTTTGCGATTAATTGTGACATTTTAAATGACGCAGATAGAACTTTTTCGTTTGACTCTAATCTTGAACCACTTGTTCCTAGTTTAATTTTTTTTAATTTTCTGATTTACCCATGAGAAACTGGTGGTCGATCACTTAATTTAGGATGGACACTTTTT